>CALNHX010001559.1:0-218505 GCA_940337035.1 Agriotes lineatus
TCAACTCTCAGTCTGTGCCCGACTGGACAAAACTTACTATATTCAAATAATAGAGAAATATTTCGTCCTTGCACAAGCAACCTATATAAATAGAGATACTGTGGGATTTCAGATCATTGCTTCTCCATCCATCTTGTGTCATTTTGGCCAAAACGAGAGCGCGGGTCAGTTTCCTTAGCCTCTAATTACCAGATTAGATTCCGCTATTTGTATCGACTTAATATGCTGTTCATGTTTGTATTTTAAACATACTAACATAATTCTATGTGTTTGCAATTTATATTTGTAAAATTGTGTTCTAATGTAAATAAAACGGAATATTAGTGTTTTCCACATTCGTTTATATTGCTCTGAATCAACCAAATTCGTAAAACTGTGAATAGTGTAGATATATACAGGGTACTTCATTAGAAATCAATCCAAAATTATTAAATATGCAAGTTTAGAGCATTTTGTGTAACATTAAAACCCAGAGGCATTATTTTACATTTGAAAAGTAGTTTACACAGAAGACATTTTCTTATCAAAATGTTTCTTTCTTTAATTGTTTTTTTATTACTTACAGCAGCCACCTCAAATTCAGTATTTTTTGTATAAAATTATATAACTTCAGTTTTCTAGAAAAAGTTCTTTAGCCTTCATTGTTTTAAAATTTGTAAAATTTTTGAATACCCTGTATATTAAATCGAACAAATAACTTTTATTTTCGAGGGTTTCAAGGCAAGCACATATTTTTATGAAAATGATTTTTTCTCGAAAATTTTAATTGTTTGTCGATTTGTGGTATAGGCAACTAGAACTGGGGACACCCTGTATATTGTAATAGTCCCGCTAAATAAAGTATATAATAGTTTTTAAATAAAATTTTAATGGCAAGGGATACTACACTTTATAAAATGTATTACGAACCTGCCTGTTAAACTCAGGGAATATTAAAAGGGTGTAATTTATTACCACAAATAAATGGTTCATTGCTCATTCCTATTTTATCTATTTGCAATAAATTCGGGCTTAGATCCGTGGAACATGAGACAAACTTGGTTCAGAGTGTAGGTTCATGATATTAAGAAAAACTTTGTATGACAAATAACTCGTTGTATGACAAATACTGTTAAATATTTCAGGCAAATGCAAAATTTCTATCTGATGCCTAGATAACCTCTAAATTTGACTTAGCAAACAATATGATCTACCAGGGCGAAAACAGCGTTAAATTGAATTTTAAAAACACCAAAATGGCAAGGATGCATCCGGTAAATACCAATACTGTAACGTAGCAACTGCTAAGCTCGTTTTGTTTCTAGTGTGACGTCAAAACCCACGCGCGATCGTTTTTGTTCTATATCCGGCCAAAACTGGAACATGTTGCGTCATCTTGCATTTTCAAAGGACGCTAACTAAATTTTTAGAAGTTGAACGAATCTGGATAACTGGAACTTGGAGCTACACCTCGCAGACAGTCTGAACTTGACGAACGCTGCGAATTCTGGGGCTGCAGCAAAGGCTTCCTGTGGAATCCTATCTTAATCGGAGACTTCTCTGATGCTGGATACCCTTTTCAATGACGACACGCGGATTGTGCACTGGGGAATGGTTTGTTGGTTGGAATTCCTACACATAGGGGCTCCTAAAGGCCCCTCTACACGTAGCAGGCACTATTCTTACTGGACATGCTGCTTACTTAAGGAAATGGGTCCCCAAAGTCACTCGCACCTGGACGAATCTTACTGCTGGATAATCTGCTTCAGTTGGACCTCTTAACACTTAGAAAACTATACCCACAGATGCCCTGTACACTAATTATACACGAATGGTATTAAAGAAGACTTTTTATTTATAATTTTATGTGATAAACTAAGGAGCTCAAACTGGCCCCAACACAAATTTTACAAGCTTGTTTGGTTATTAATAACAAAAGACTGTCATGTTACTTAGCAACTAGATTTTAAATTTTTGTCGAAGAGACAAAAATGGATTCTACAGTATGTTATGCAAAGAACTAAAAACCCAAAAGGATAAGAATAACCCTAAAAATCTATATAAAATAACGTATAACTAAGCAGTTTAAAGCATAATCCTGGGCAGGTGAAAAAATAACAGAAATAGTAGAAATCTTAAAAACTTGGAAGATATACTGTGGAAAGTTGTTCGATGACGTAACCCAACATAATCCTGCAAAGCGAGACCTGCCTAATATAAAGGAACCTGATATTCTACAAGAAGAGGTCGAACAAGCTATAGAACATCTTAAAACAGGAAAAGTAGTTGCTAACGACGGAATAGACGCTGAAACAATTAAAATAATGGAAGATATAGGAACGAATATTCTTCATACTCTTTGTCAAAAGATATGGGACACTGGAAGCTGACCGAGCGACTGGTGTAACTCGGTATACATCCCATTACACAAAAATAGTTCAACACAAAAATGCGATAACTATAGATTAATAGCACTAATCCCTCATGCCAGCAAAATACGACTTCATATTATTAATGGCAGGCTGGAAACATACTTATCACGACAAATTCCTAAAGAACAAGCAGGGTTTGTAAAAGGTAAAGGCACCCCTGAACAAATTCTAAATCTGCAACAAATAATAGAAAGTCACTAGTCATTAGTGCGACTTTCACTCTGATGATGCAAGCTGCAAAGTCTTGCGAAACGTTAGTGAATATCGATGCACAAACTGCAAAACGGCCAAATCTTCCTAAGTATCCTCGTTCTCAAGATACTCAAACAACACGAGCCACCAAAGAGCATGACCATCGTAAGGGTTTTTGCTCGACTTCACAAGGTGCAAGGCACATTAAGCCAAAAAATGCTGGGTGTTCATATACAAATACTACGCGGTCTAAGCCGAAATTCCATGTTAAGAAGAATAATTCGAGTAACCGCGAAAGCCTCAAACAGTATAGAACTTTCAGTGCTATGTAGACTTTATTTTGTATTTCTTGTTCGATTGTTAGTGATTTTGGGTAATTCATGGTCTACTTTAGGCAAATACTTTTTTTATAAAAATAATTAGCTCAAAAATTGTATTGTAAGCATACTACCAGACATAATTTTTAGCACTAATTTAAAATAGTTAAAAATTTACAGTGTGTTCTATTTAAAAAATCAAAGTTGTATATCACTACGCAAAAATAGGAGGCCATGATTTAAATTGGTTTAGGAAAATTTGTAGGTTACACACTGGGATTCAAAACAAAAAAAGTTTTTCCAATATCTTTATTATGAACGAAGTTACGAGCTGTCTAGAAATTTACAAACACACTGTATACAGAAAGTGATCAGTGTTTTTTGAGTTTCTGTCCATGGTTTTCAATTCGTTTTCCTTTTTTTATAGGTTTATCGTTGGAAATTAAACATAATTATAATTATCACTATAGGGCGTGCTATTTAAAAAAAATGTAGACTGGTTCACCACGCTTTTTGGAGCCATCCTGAATAATCAAAAATATTTTGTTAATGTGAAGCGTCTTAGTACCTGCAATTTTATATAAACAAATTGTATGTAACTCACATACTTTTAGAAATATCCTCCACTCCCGCGACGTTGCCAGGTCGTGTGTCTTAAATAGAGTAAATTCTTGAAAACAATTGTTAAATGATTTACAATAAATAAAAGTATAGGTTGCTTGAACCCAAGAAAAAATAACTTTAATAATAAATTTACGAAAAAAAGTTATTGCATTTGGAATTAATGTAACATATAATTAAAAGTGGCATACCTTCCAGTTTTGTGGCGATGATTTACAGTGTAGAAAGCAAATTTATTTTAGCAGCTATCAAAAACCTAGTTTTCTCACGATTGCAAAGGATTTATAATATATAATAAAAGAATCTCCTAAAGTAACAAAAAATATAGCACAGCAAGTCCATTATGTGTAATGAAGATATGACATGGTGGAATACTTGGAAATAAAAAGTCCTAAACGCAACAGACTTTGCTCGTTTTTCCAACACCTGAGACGCCTTAACTTACACACATAAATTAAAAAAGAAAAAACTTCAGGTAAGCTCGTCAGCAAGATGTGTAATTAAAGGCAGCGTTCCCACAGCTCCAACAACAGAGTTTATCGTAATTATAAAAATCCCGGTATTCTCAGCATCACTGGTGATGAATTCTTCGCGAGGTTGACGCGTTTATGTTCGTTAAATTTTTAAGATTTAGGTGGAACTCTAGTTCTCGTCACACGCAATAATACAATTAATTTACTTGCACCATAAATGAAACAAGCGTGGCTTCGTTGCTAATGGTGATCATACCTTCCAGCGATTTTACTGATTTAACATGGAATTTAAAAATTTTATGAATTGTTCGTATGGTGGTTATCTCACGCATTAACCTTCGTAGTACCTGCATTTCATATATTTTTTTTGAAACATTATATTCTACGATATTATATAAAATACTGTCTTTTGTAGTTTCCGGTACTTTTTGTAAATATCTACACAAAAAATTACAATTGCAATAAAAATATATTTATATGACGGGGAGCACTTGCATCCCACTTCGGTATTTATAGGTCTGAGTGTTTTGTCAGATTTTTTTAATAAATTACAGTTTTCTGAAGCAGTGCTTACTGTTATGTTATTACCTAACTATTACATGGTATTGTAGTGGGTGTACAATTTGCTCACTTTCAGTAGTACATTTTTCATGTTAAATTATTTGCTTTATTAATTATTTTAGAGATAAATTGTAAATAAGTGTTTTGTAGAAAACAATATTGCAACCCCATTTATGTTATTACTAGTAATTTTTTTGAAAAAGGTGAAAAATCAAAGAAACTTGAACTGCCACTTTAACAATAATCAGTAGTGTCTTGTAACTGATTTCTCATCGTTAACTTGTTGTGGATCCGCTTTAGTTATATTTTGAGTATTTTTTATTCTTGCACGCCATACAAGATCTCGCAATTACAGGAAAATGGAAGATACTTCTAAAACGATTAGAGTTACTTCAAATGGGCTTGTAGAAAAGTTGCAGTTACGAAGGTGGTACATATTAGTGAAAAAATGCCTTTGATCAGCGTGGTGAACCCAATTTACTTCTTTTTTTATAGAACGACCTGTATTTGGGTATCTTAAGAGTTTTACATCAAAATACTAATAATTTTAATATAAAGTTGTGTAAGTCGTCAACTGTTTTCGAAATATTAACGTTTTTGTGTAAAAAAATGCTGAATTTCGGGCTGCTGCTGTAACAGAAATCCAATAAATGATACATAATGTTACCAAAAAATTATATTTTCCTGAATTACCTTTCGAGTGTGAAATAGTGGCTCGGTGTGTATTAATGCTATATAAGGTGCCCAAAATTGCAAATTTAGTAATTTTGATATTTTTTAATACACCGCCTTTTATATTTTTGTATTTTTAAGACGCCTTTTGAATGCAATTTCTTTTGATATTTTATTTTTTACCCCCAAGTCAACTGTTTTTCAGATATGCGAGTTGGAACATATAAAAATAAATTAACCATCTTAATATTCTTTATTTTAAGGACCAACAAACGCTGTTAAAATGTTAATTTAAATTCTTGAACCCTATAAGACCATCAAAAAGGCAGGTTTAGAAAATAAAAATTCAATCATTACTGACACAAAAAATACTAAACGTGGAAAAATGCAGGAGTAAATTAAATTTGAAAATCGGTTGAATTTAGGGTTATAAAATAGGATACCAAATATAAAATCATCAAATTTCATTAAGGGAATTAGATATAGAATGATTGTCTGTTAGTTTATGTATTTTAAATTCGATTTTATTTGATACTAGAATTACTTTACCCTTGCATTTCTCGTTTTTTCGTTTTTATTTCTTCTTATATGAACAATTAGAATTATTTGATTTGAGTTTTAACGACATTTGCTTCTTAGCCTTTTAAATAAATCATATTACGGCCTTAAATATTGTTTTGTTATGTTATGACTTCTTAGGATATAGACATTGGAAACAATGGCAACAGAAGCCAATTTCCGGAAACTTGGTGAATTACACCAATACGAATTGAATTGTAAAAAGTTTTCCCTTGCGTAATATATTTGGTATTACAACAGAATTAGTTCTGTCAGAATGTTTTTTACTAAAATTGATTTATAAACAAAAAATATATAATTGATTTATGAAGTTGCCTGAATATATCAAATTTTTAGAGAAATTTTGCCTCGTGGAACAAATTTTATAACGAATAAGAGTAGCATGTTGTATAATTATTTTGAAATAATTAATTGTAATCAGAAACCCCTGCAATAATGTTACAAAATCTGTGATTTCAACAAAATTAATAGAAAATTTTGAGCAAGTTAGACAACCTAAGTTACTACAACAAAGATGCGGTACCTACTTTATCACTTCCTTAACGATGATTGACAGTTTCCACCTAATCATACCCTTCAAAGATTAGCATGCGTTTGTACGTTTTCAATTGTTTATCGGTGTGAAAATAAACTGTAGACGTGAACATCATTATGAGTTTTATTCATTTACTAGTGAGTCACCCGAACTACGCTTTGGTTCGCTAATTTAAGAGAGATTCATTAATATAAATTAAAAGAAAAGGATGCATCGGCCGGGAATCGAACCCGGGCAGCCCGCGTCGCAGGCGAGCATTCTACCCCTGGACCAACATGGCTTGTTTGAATAAGGCACCGCTATAATGATATATGAACATAGTGAATCACTCGAGCTAACAGCACAAGGACACAGCAGCTGTCACACTGTAGCCCCGGCGGCAGACGCTGCTTAGAGAATTTAATTAAATTAAAACTTTTTTGTACCTTTTTTGAAAATAAAAACTGGCCTAGGATCTAAGTCTAAAAATTAGCAAACTTTTAAGCCATCATACAACTTAATAGGTCCAGTATCTTCGGAGGAGATAGTGAACAAAGATACAAACAAAGAAAGAGAGCAACGACTTTATGTTATAGGATTATTACTTTATTGTCTAATAATAATAATTAGTAATAAAAACTAAAATTACAAAACATTGACCCTAAAATAATTTGTGAGTTAAGAATAAAGATTCAACCAGCCGTTTTGTAAATAACAGAATTACCAGCAATAACTTGTATGGTAGTATTTTTTTATTTTTAAAAAACCTTTTACAATTTAGCTATAGAATAATTAGAGAAGCAAATAATAAAATATTAAGAATTTGCCATTGATATTTTGGACATTGGTACTATAAAGGTTGGGGTTGTTTAATGAGTTTTGTGTGAGGTTTTTTCTTCAAAGTATAACATTTCCCACGTAAATGATTACCTGTTATAGCTACTAAAGTGTAAGATCTATGAATGTGCTACAGTTGTAAGCTATTAAAGCAGGAATTGTAAAAACTGCATTTTCGCCATTAAATTGATGACCTGCTGTATAAAACGATAATAAAGTGCAGTTTCCATGTCCAACCTCATTCAAAACTATGCAAGTGATACATTGTTGTAATTGAGAGAGAACCTACATTACATTGCAACAAATCCGAAAATGGCGAGAAAATAAAAACTTTTATGTAGACAAATGACAAGGTTATGAAAATCCGTGGAAAAATCCCCAAATCAATTTCACTGAAACTACTGAAATTTTTCTTTAATTTCAGCAACTTTTTACCTCTAATATAATATGCCAGAGTTATCAAAGTAACAAACACCTGGACACAACTATTACTTAGTGTATCTCATGTACAATTTAAACTAAAAGTTTTTATTATTTAATTTGTTATCTTTTTAGTCTTTATATGTATTGAGGACAATTGAATGGTACTAAATTTTTATTTTAAAACCAGATCAAAAAAATCGAAATTATTCCACTTTTTGCTAGGTTAATTTTTAGCTTTCACCAACATCATTTGTACTTTAAAGCCTATCAACTTGTAATTGCGTTTTTAAATGTTCTCGTTGTAGAGAGTCCTTTCACAATTCAGAGTTACTTAAGCCGCTTTAGATCTTTACGGAAGGTAAAAGGCAAAAATTACAAAAAATATTACAGTCCTTGGAAAGGCTTCGCAGTGAGCGATCTTCAACTACTTTTTAATCATAGCGTTTATTACACATTCATAAACAATCTTAGTAGTTATGCTCCCATAAAAGCAACAATGTGTTACTTTTAAAGCAACTGCTTAGAGCCTATATGTATATGCCGTAAGGCAACGTTCACAACTGTTCTTAAATTCTTATTAATTACTTTATCACGTAGTCCTACAAGAGACATTCATTACAAAATTGGTAGATTGATGACAACTAGGCGATGGTTAATAGGTTTTCGGTGTTTTATCGAATATCAAAGAACTTCTATTCACCAATGCATGAAACCCATCAATTTATATATTTAGTGATTTTTTCATTGCCAGATATTTGTCACTGTTTACCTCGGTTTAAGTAAACATTAGAAGTGATTTATAGCTCCTACCAAGAAGTCGTTATATTTTAAATAAAATAATAGTTTTGATGTAAATTTAATAAAATTATAACTTTTATGCGTTTTAACAATTTTTATAAAGGCTAAAGCGCTGTCAGCCTTGTTTATGAAAGTAAGTTTTCGCAATAACACTCTATTTTGTATTAATCTGCATGTTTTCTTAAAACCTTCAATAGCTGTTTATATAAAAATGGGCTTTCACATATAAATCGAAATAATTCTAGCTATGCCGATAAACGTATTTCCAAAAGTAACACTGAATTGAAAACCAACATGACTGTTTTGGAATTTAAAGATGTACATAAATGTCTTGTGAATAAAAATATAAACGTTGAAGAGAAAATGAAACCTTCGGCTGCTTTGAAAGATTGTAAAAGTTACAATAAACCAATAGTAAAACAAGAAGATAACAGTGATAACTCCAAAATATGTAGCAAAGAAAATCAGGAGAAAAGTAACATTAACATAGATTGTCAGATAGAAAATATAAAGAATGAAATGAATGTGAAACCTTTACTGAATATGAATAAAATATAATTTGTTCAAACTATACTACTCAGAATTACCAATAAACTACTATACTGCGTTTAACAAACAGAAGCAGAAGGGAGGGACCCAGATTGCAAAAACACGTTTTTCACAAATTACTCGAGATAATTCAAAAACTGTTTAAATTCAAATAAAATTGAGCTGCGTACAACCGGCTTACCAATAGCAATATTCTATTCAAAGTTACCACTCATTTGTGGTATGGGCGTTTACTGAATCTGTCCGTTAAACGTCAAGTAAAGTTCGGGCACTTCATTCAAAGTAGGAACCTACCCCTAGTCAAGATCACCGAAATATCTCTTTCCGAAACCCAGTCAATCTGGCACACGCTAACGGCGTACTGGGTGATGTGGTTATCATCACGCCTTCGACGACTGCCTTACTTTCCCTACTTCCACAACTGTGGTTTCGGTACCCAATTTTTAAAGCGACTGGTGGGCCGCCCGCCATTTGCCAGAGGTGGGGATTGAACCCCGTACCGTGGCACCGCAGCCTGAGCTCCCTAACCGATGGGCCACGTAGTACAGCAAGAAAATAAAACAGGTAAGCACTATTGAGTTTAGAAACGGTTGTCAGGAAAATGTTCCAATTGCTGTGAAAACTCACGTGCAACTATGTTCAGGGTGGAGCATGTAGTGGACTGTATGAATTTAATTTGGACAGTTGCAGGAATATCTTAGGGGTGCAGGAATTAAAAAGGGGTGCAAACCAACGGTCTCGTGCGGTCTCACACGAGATGATGTAGCAAAAAAGACCTGGGGCCGTTGGTCAGCGTGAACACAGTGAAACAAAATTTCAAACTGTATTATTTTAATGACTAGTTCTTTCCTATTTATACATATAAAAATACTGACTTAGCTTACAAAGTTTAATATTTGCCCTAGTTTCAGCTCGCATATGCACTTGCGTATTCAATTTCACAACAAACAAACAGCCAGTTTGCAGGATTGCAGTTTGTTGACCGGGGTCATTCGACCAGTGCTGATAATAAACGCTGATGCTTTGTTTGTAATTTCCGCATGCAACAGTTTGCTTACGAAATGTATGCATATTTAATTTTTAAAGTTAAAATTATGTTTTGGTTCCTAAACATTCTGCCGAGCGACAAAGGGCCGGGATGGTGTGGCTGAGGCTGTCTCTCCATCTTCTTCGTCAGGTGGCAGTGGTTGTAACCTGAAGCTCTCTGATGGGTCTGAATTTGGGCGTGGCTGCAGTTTCCTGTTCTTTCTCCAGTACTTCCATAATGTCCAGATGATACAAACTGATACCAAGATACCGATTGTAGTACCAGTGTTCACCATGATGGTATGTTGATGGTGCCACAATGGATATTCCTGATGTAGCTGCAACTCGTCTTCTTCTTCTTGTAGGCGTTGAAAATGATCGGACGGTAGCAACACAGGTTCCTCCATTTGCAGTTGAGGGTGGGTGCTCGTATTCTGCAAAGTAGTGTTAATAATTACTTGCACTGGTTTGTTGAACCCAGCTACGACAGGAATAGTAGTGAATAGCTGAGTATGCAAGGTAGTCCGTTTGGTGTATATAGTACAATCTGGGGATATCTGGATTATGCCAACATCTTGAATCTTCACATCTTCTCGATTCCCGCTGCATTGTACTGCTGCTGTTGTGGGTTGATTGGGAATAAACAACCATGTATTCGCTGCTTACAGTTTCTTCCATACCAGGGTCTTAACTGTAAACTGATGGACCAAACATTTGATCTTGTTTAATCGTTGATAGATTTCGTCAATGATGCAATTAGGATTGTCTTCAATACTTCGAACGGCGGATGGCCTACATAGGTAAAGATGTTTTCCTATTGGCTCGATCTCCTTTAACTTGTCCTCTTGGATTTCAAAATAGGTTTGTTCGTTGTAGTTGATAGCTAAGAACTTCATTGGCAAGTTCAGTGATGCGTAGGTTCCATTTCCTTTCTTTACTGGAATAGGAGTTGGTTTTATCAAGTTGTACTCCCGCTTCTCAGTTATGTGAAAATAACTGAAGATCTTGATTGATTCATTGTTGAAGCTAACTTCCATCTTGTGCGTTGGCGTAGTAAGAATCTCTAGGTTTGCTGGAAGATTGACCATTGCATTAGTCATTATTCTGTCAAATTGTGACGATGGAATAAATTGCATGATGTCTGCCCTTTTAAATTTTACATTTAGAAGTTGTTTGTACTTCTCACCCATCTCTTGTAAGTAGTTGGTAGCCATCTGATATGATGTCAACACATGTATGTTTAACTTGTTGTCGTCCGTCTTCTTGTACCAAGGTTCCATCTCATTGATTGCTAGCAACCCTTCATTGAGTTTTCTTCGAAAATTATCCAACTTCTTAGTACAGGCGCCAGGGAATTTTTACATGCAATTCTTGGTACCAGCATTTTGTGTTAATGGGTGGGTGGGGGGCTGTGCTCCGAGTCTAATTTTAAGTTTTCGGATCGATCGGAGAAATTGTTTTTCTGCAATATCGGAAGAAGTGTTGAAAACGGTTTTTCAGCAATTTCTCGTTTCCTGTTGCTCTGGCACTGGAATTGCATCAGTACAAGTTTGTAGTTTATGAAATTTCTCACAACTTTTGGAAATGCTTTTTTGTAGTGCGCTCAACAATTTAAAAGTTGTTACCCCATAGAGTCAAGAAATTAAGGGTTGAAATGGGTTTTACGTAAATATATCGCTTTCAGTTAATCCTACGATAAAAACTATTTTTATATTTTTTGTAGAACAACTAATTTGCATAAAATTTGTATATGGGTATTTTTCTATTTGAACAAGTATTTACCGTTCTACAGCGCCGCAAATGTCGCAAGTCACGTAAACCGTACATTTAGTGTGCACTTTCGAACGGCACTGTTCCTTTGAGGTACAGCTTGTAGCGCGTCTTTTTACGTGGTCTCCCCGATATGCCTACTCCACTAAGTGTATTTTTAACAGTCTCACACTTTCCATGGTCTTTTTGATGGGCCGGGTTCTGCATCGTTGATCCCACTCATTGCAGAATCGTTGATTTTATCGCCCTTGTCAAGTTGTGTTTCCTTTGAAAAGAACTTGGAAAGAGAAAATATGTCGTCGTCGTAGTTGATGTGATGTTCGTCAACATCTGTCGTAAGCATTCTGGAGAATTCTTGCACGTTCTCACAGGATTCTCCGGCGGGAAGCAAATGGCGGTGCACTTTAAACCCGCTTTGCGACAGCCATAGGCCTTTCCACATTTGGTCTTGCACCCGCATAAAATTAATTTTATTATTGCAAGAGGCGCGGGAGGCTCAGTGCTAGACACCTGTAACCATTGTCGCCGAGGACATCGACATATTGGTCCTTCTGACGGCACTAAGACGGAACTGTGCAAACGTTTTTCTTTGCAAGCCCGGAAAACTGAATACGAAGGAACAGCATTACTCTACATCATGCGTGAAACACGGCGATGCTGTATCAAAGCATATCTTGTTCTTGCATGCATTTTCTGGTTGTGACACATCGGCTGCTTACGGTATGGGCAAAGTGAAATTTCTTAAAACCCTAGAAAAAACACCTACCCTGGAATCTGCAGCGAATCACTTTGTAGAAAAGAAAGATGTAGACGCGGATATAATCGCATTAGCGGGAGAGCAATTTTTTATTGCGTTGTACGGTGGAGACATCCATAACGACGAGTCAATCAACTTTCTGCGATACAAATACTTCGCGAAATCCCTTTCGAAGTCAACGTTTAATCTGGCATCCCTGCCACCTACAAAAGACACGGCCAGGATGCACGCATTCCGGACATACCATCAAGTTCAAACCTGGCTTGGAAATGACACTCTACCCGCGGAAATATGAGGCTGGAAGAAAAGTGGCCGTACGTTTACACCGGTGCCTAGCACTGAGCCTCCTGCGCCTACTGCAATAATTAAATTAATTTTATGCGGGTGTAAGACCAAATGTGGAAAGGCTTGTGGCTGTCACAAAGCGGGTTTAAAGTGCACCGCCATTTGCTCCATATGCGCAGGAGAATCCTGTGAGAACGTGCAAAAAATCTCCAGAATGCTTGCTACAGATGAACACGAATACCACACCAGCTACGACGATGACATATTTCTTCTTCCAGAGTTCGTTTGAAGGGAAACACAACTTAACAAGGGCGACAAAATCGACGATTCTGCAATGATTGAATTGACGATGCAGAATCCGGCTCATCAAAAAGACCAAGGGAAGTGTAGAAATACACTTCGTGGGTTAGACATATAGGGGAGACCACGTAAAAAAAACGCGCCACAAGCTGTACCTCAAAGGTGGTGTGGAAAACAATTGGTGCGACACACTCGAAGGAACAAGGCCGTTCGAAAGTGCACACTAAATGTACGGTTTACGTGACTTGCGACATTTGCAGACCTGTAGAACGGTAAATAATTGTCCAAATGGAAAAATACTCATACACAAATTTTATGCAAATTAGTTGTTCTACAAAAAATATAAGAGTATTTTTTATCGTAGGATTAACTGAAAGCGATATATTTACGTAAAACCCATTTCAACCCTTAATTTCCTGACTTTATGGGGTAACAACTTTTGAATTGTTAAGCGCACGACAAAAAGGCATTTCCAAAAGTTGTGAGGAATTTCATAAACTATAAACTTGTATTGATGCAATTTCAGCATCAGAGCAACAGGAAACGAGAAATTGCTAAAAAACCGTTTTCAACACTTCTTCCGATATTGCGGAAAAACAATTTCTCCGATCGATCCGAAAACTTAAAGTTAGACTCAGAGCACAGCCCCCCACCCACCCATTAACCCAAAATGCTGGTACCAAGAATTGCACGTAAAGCCCTATTAACGATTTCCCTGGCGCCTGTACTATCTGGGATATTCTGGCTTCAGTCTCATTTAGAGTTGCTGCAGTTGACAACATGATCTTCGTCTGACGATTAGATGAATGTATTAATTCTAGTTGATTTTTCTCCAATGATTCGATGTCATGGTAGACTTCATCGTTGACTCCAAACACTGAGGTTAGTAGCTGCCCTAATAATCCTCGCTTGGTTCTGACATCTTGACTATAAATGCTTCTCATATTCCAGATGATCTGTCGTTGCTGCTCTCTCAGGTGATGATTTAATTCCTTGCAATGGGATTCTGCAGATAATACCAGTGCCTTGTCGCATAAGGTATTCATTTGTTGGATTGTCTTGTTTATATCTTCTTCATCTACTTGGATGCTGGAGATGTTCACTGCTACTTCGATCCTGAAATTTCCCCTCGAGAGTTTTGCGTGGCCAAGTTCTTCAATGAATAGGCCAGGTGACGGATACTTTACTGTATACGACCCCTTGGTTGCCGAAATTATGGTGCATAACGTAAGTAAGAGTGTTATAGTTTTTGTTACTGTTGACACTCCACTACCTCTGCTTTGCTTTCTTCTTCCTTCCTCTGCCTCCTGTCTTGGTAACGGAACGAGCTTGGTAATCGGACGCTTGAGAATTGTGTCTCCCTTTGTCTTAACGGTTGCAACTCTGACAATGCCATCTGTACCTGGATGCACTTCTGTCACTCTTGCTAGAGGCCATCGATTGGGAGGACTGTTTTCATCCTTTTGTAACACTAGATCCCCTACTTGCAAATTCTCTTCCTTCGAAGTCCATTTCGTTCTGCGTTGTAACCCAGATAGGTATTCCTTAGACCATATTTTCCAAAAGTCGTTTTTCAACTTTTGAAGTAGTTTCCATCGTGTCAGTGTTTCTGACTGTACTTCTAATGGTGGTTCATTTGGTGTTATAAGTTCCCTTCCAATTAGAAAATGGCCAGGGGTCAACGCTACCACATCGTTGGGATCTGTGGTTAATGGACAAAGTGGTCTCGAATTGAGACATGCCTCTATTTGGTACAGGAGGGTCGATAGTTCTTCAAACGTGAGGGTACTGTTCCCTACAATCCTTTTCATGTGATACCTACTTTGTTGACTTCACCGCTGCTTCCCAGATTCCTCCGAAGTGGGGAGCTGCCGGTGGAATAAAGTGCCACTGGATTCCTTCTTGATTAAGTTTTTCTTGAACGCTAAAGTCTCCTAGAGTTTTCTTGAAGTCCTTCTGCAGAACTCTATTTGCTCCTACAAATGTGGTTCCGTTATCGCTATAGATATGAAGGCATGTTCCTCTTCTGGATGTAAATCTTCTGAAGGCTGCTAAAAAGGCGTTTGTTGTTAGAAAACTGACAGCCTCCAAATGAACTGCTTTGGTAGCCAAACATACAAAGATGACAATATATCCTTTGTATGACTTATTCCCTCTTCCTTTTGCGGTTCTGATCTGTATTGGCTCTGCATAATCCAGTCCAGTGTGAGAAAATGGCAGGGACGGCGTTACTCTAGGCTCAGGTAAATTGCCCATGAGTTGCTGCAACGGTTGTCTTCTGAATGCAAAACATTTCATACAGGTGTGAATTTCTTTGCGTATTATTTTCTTCACGTTGATGATCCAGAATTTTCTACGGATGTATGCTGCTGTAGCTTGACTTCCGCCATGTAGCAGTTTCTGATGGACGTTTCTCACTATTAGGTGGGCTAGATGACTATTATGGGGAATGAGAATAGGATGTTTCTCATTATATGGCAACATTGAATTTTGAAGTCGTCCTCCCACTCTAAGAGTTCCTTCATCATCGATGAATGGTCGTAATGGTGCCAAGGAACTTTTTGTGTGAACCGAGATGTTTTTCTTCAAGGTTTGAATCTCTGTTGCCCAGCTGCGTGCTTGCACTATACGGATGATTTGAATGAGGCAATTGTTGAGTTCTGCTGCCGTAGGGTATTCGGTCGGAAACGGTTGTCTTCTGCATTTTTGAGCAAACCTGTTACAGTATGCAGTGACCCGCAGTAACTTCTGCAGTGACGAATATTTGGATAAGATGTCCAATTCTTCTTTTGATGCGATAAATGCTTGGACTTGGTGAATTTTTTCCTCTTCTGTAGCTGTTATGGGAATAGTTGTTTCCGTAAGTGGCAAAGGATTAGTTCGTAACCATTGCGGCCCGTTCCACCACAATAGATGATACTGTAGTTTGACAGGAGTGAGCCCTCGGGATACAGCGTCTGCTGGATTGTCCTCTGAGCGCACATGATGCCAATTTCCGCTGGTGGTTACTTCCAATATTTCTGTTACCCTGTTTGCAACAAATGTTTTCCATTTCTCCGGACCTGCTCTTATCCAGGATAAGGTTATCATGGAATCTGACCACGCGAAGATGGAGATGCTGGGGATGTCCAGTGCACTAATAGCTTCCTTCAACATTTTTGCTGCTAACGATGCTGCACATAACTCCAGCCTTGGCAACGTTTTCTTCATCTTTATAGGTGCAACCTTTGACTTGGCTGTCAATAGACTTACTTGAATGCATCCGTCTTGAGACATTACCCTGCTGTAAATTACAGCACCGTAAGCTTTTTCCGACGCATTACAGAATGCATGCAGCTCCATTTCCCGGATGCTGCTGTGGTACCCTAACCATCTTGGAATGGATATGCCTTCAACCAATGGTAACTCTTCTTGAAACTGCTTCCACTCGTTCATTATCTGTGGCCACTGGTTGGTCCCATGATTGCTGTTGTAACCAAAGTTGTTGAATTATTAATTTGGCTTTTATTACAATTGGCGCTAACCATCCTAATGGGTCAAACAAATGGGATATTTCTGACAAGATTACCCTCTTTGTAGGATTTGCATCAGCTCGAAGACTGACTCGAAACTTAAATTCGTCTGCCTTTGGACTCCAGTATACTCCCAAGGTTTTCCTTGTTTCTCCTTCGTCGATCTCGAGTAAATTCTTGTCCTGTAAGTTATCTGGCAATTCTTCAACAAGAGCTGGGCTGTTGCTTGCCCATTTTCTAAGGGTAAACCCTCCATTTTTTAACATATTGATTAGACTTACTTGGAGATGCCTTGCTTCTTCTACGGAGTCAGTTCCCGACATTAAATCATCCACGTAGAAGTCCTTGGTTGCTACTTCTGCAGCCATTGGGTATATTTGTCTTTCATCCTCGGCTAGCTGCAAAAGGGTACGGATTGCCAGGTATGGTGCTGCTGTTGTTCCATAAGTTACAGTGGTGAGTTTAAATTCTTGAATAGGTTCGTCTGGAGAAAACCGCCATACTATCCTTTGGAGGTCCTGATCTTCTTCGGCTATCTTAATCTGACGATACATCTTTTCAATATCTGCCGAAAAAACAAATTTGTGTTTTCTCCACCTCAGCAGGATATGCTTCAAATCTTGTTGTAGTCTTGGTCCAGCAGTCATTAGCTGGTTTAAGCTAAGTCCAGTAGTGGTCTTTGAGGAAGCATCATAGACTACCCTTAATTTCGTGGTTGTGCTGTCTTCCTTTACTACTGCTTGATGAGGGATGAAGTAGGTTTTTCGTATATTGGCTCCTGGTTGAACGCGTTTCATATGTCCTAGTTCTAAGTATTCCTTCATAAAGGTTTTGTATTCTTTACCTAGAACTTTATCTTCTTCTAACCGTTTCTTCAGTTGAATGAACCGTGCGATTGCCTTTTTTCTCAAATCCCCAAGCTTTTCTATTGGTTCCTTGAACGGAATTTTCACTGTATATGTACCATCAGCATTTCTCTGGTGGTTGCAGTTGTGGAATTCTTCGCATTCCTTGTCTTCGTTGGACATCATCTTTTCTGGTACAACTTCTTCAATCTCCCAAAATTTTGTGAGTTGTTCATCTTCTGCAGCACATGCGACCATGCTAAGAATTTTCCTTTCTTCTGATGGTGCTGTTGCATTCCCCGCGATGATCCATCCAAGTTCCGTGTTTTGCGCTAACAGGCCTCCGTTGAATTTTCGTACTCCTTCCAAAATGATTTCCTTGTAGATGTCTGCTCCTAGGATAACGTCTATTGGTCCAGGTTTCTGAAATAGTGGATCAGCCAACACCATATTCTTACAGTCCTGAAGTTGATAGTTTTCGACTGGTTTTTCTGGAAGTGACTTGGTTAGCTGTGGCAGTATCAGCATCTCACATGTGGTTGTGTAGTTGCTTGGAAATCGTGGACGTAGGTTTACAGTTAATTGTCCTCGGGCTGTACCTGCTGCTTTCTTGCCTAATCCAGAAATGCGCACTCTCACCTTTTCTTTTGGTAGACCCAGCGTTTGAGCTGCATCTCCTGTGATGAATGATGCCTGTGATCCGGAGTCTATCAGGGCTCTGAGATACTCCAAACTCCCTGAGGATGACTGGACCTTAATTAGGGCAGTTGCAAGCAAAACGTTGCGATGCTGTCTTCCTACTAGGCTTGCAACAATGTTTTCGTTCTTATTGGTTGCTGTCGCACTGGAAATTGCCGTTGTGGTCTTGGGAGGTTGTTGTTTGCTAAAAGCTTCGTGCAAAAGCCAATGATGTCTTTTATTACATACCTTGCATTTCCCTGGGCAAAAGTGTCTGGAGTTGTATTTTCCTGTAGGCTTGAAGCAGTTTGAACATAATTTTTTATTCTTTATGAAGTCCCAACGTTCGGATATATTTAGATTGCTGAATTTTGGGCAGGATTTAATGCTGTGTGATCCTCCGCAGTGGAAGCACGATATGTCAGCAGTGTGGTACGTCTTCACTGCCCACCGATCCTGGTGACTTTCCCATGGTTTCCCAATTCCTTGTTTTCTGGGTTCGAGTTTGTTCCGTCGTTGTACAGCTTCCAGCGACTGAAATCTTGTTTCTAAGAAATTCAGTAGCTGCTCGAATTTTTGCACCTCTCTTGGTGCCGTTAGTGACTGCTCATACAGTCTGTTGGTTTCCTTGTCCAACTTCCGTGTCACTATATGACACATGATAGGCCCCCATGTGGCCGTTTCAATTCCTAAGTTCTCAATTGCTCTTAGGCATTCTGCAGTCGTGTCATGGAGTTTCTTGATCCCTTCTGCAGATTCGTTCGACAGGGTTGCCTGATTGACTATGTCATCCAAATACTTCGCAAGTAGCAGCCTGGTGTTGTCGTATCTGTTCCTTATAATGAACCATGCAGACTCGTAATTGGCTTCAGTTGCCTACAGGTGTTGCACTAACTTGCTGGCTTCCCCTCGTAACTGTGACTTCAAGTAATGCATTTTTTCCGCCTTACTTAGTCGTAAATTTTCATGAACAATTCTTCGGAAAATATCATGAAAGCTAGGCCATGCTTCGTAGGTCCCTTCAAAAAATGGAATTTTAAGAGTAGGCAACACTATATTCGCATGGCTGTGTTCCTTGACACTTTGAACCTCTCCATCCTGGATGTGTTGGTACAGGACTACAATTATTTCGTTGACCATCTTCTTGGTCTCACGAAACTCCTTGTCGTCGTAGCTACCGTGGGATAGTATCTCCTCGTTTAGAGCTCTGATGTCATCCCAATCATCCTTAAAATTCTTAATGTTGTATTCACAATACCTTTTACTGCATTCCTCATTCAACCTATTCCAGACTTCCTGAATGTCGCTTTGGAGTGAATTCACCTTGATCTGTAGCCTTCTTATTCGAAACTGTCCCTCCTTGTCAGCACGTGCGGTCGTGTCTTCTTTTGGTCCAGCTGGTTGCTGTAAACTTTCACCTAGTGTGGCTAAATTTTCTTCGCACTTGTCGAGCAGGGCAACCCCTTCATTGTAAACGTCTTTGGTTTGCTGAAAAAAATGTTTTTAAAATAAGGGTGTTCTTCCTCGACTTCCTTCGCCTGGTCTGAATGGTTGGCCTCAAATTCTTCCCAAAGTTGTTTTAGGGTGGATCTGCGAGCGGTGATATATGCTGCATTTTTTCTTGATGGGCCATCCTTCCTCACGTTGATAATCTGCCTGCGAATGGATTCTGCTAAATCTTCTTGGGTTGTGAAAATCTCCCGTCGCTGCGCCATCGTAACGGTCTTGTTCGATGAGGGCTGGTACGTTTTAAGGGATCACTGGACCAAATGCTAGGGGCAGGAACGTTGAAAGGCTCGAAATATCAGATACTAGGGGCAGGAACGTATAAAGGCTCGAAAGACCCAAAATGTTAGGGGCTGGAACGTTTAAAGGATCGAAGGACCAAAATGTTCAGGGTGGAGCATGTAGTGGACTGTATGAATTTAATTTGGACAGTTGCAGGAATATCTTAGGGGTGCAGGAATTAAAAAGGGGTGCAAACCAACGGTCTCGTGCGGTCTCACACGAGATGATGTAGCAAAAAAGACCTGGGGCCGTTGGTCAGCGTGAACACAGTGAAACAAAATTTCAAACTGTATTATTTTAATGACTAGTTCTTTCCTATTTATACATATAAAAATACTGACTTAGCTTACAAAGTTTAATATTTGCCCTAGTTTCAGCTCGCATATGCACTTGCGTATTCAATTTCATAACAAACAAACAGCCAGTGTGCAGGATTGCAGTTTGTTGACCGGGTCATTCGACCAGTGCTGATAATAAACGCTGATGCTTTGTTTGTAATTTCCGCATGCAACAGTTTGCTTACGAAATGTATGCATATTTAATTTTTAAAGTTAAAATTATGTTTTGGTTCCTAAACAACTATCAGACTGAAAGTCATTCAGTGAATTATAAATGAAGTCAGAAAAAATATCGATACTACCTCAACTACAAACAAAGTTGAAGACATACAAATCAAAGCAGTGAATGGTAATAAAGGTGATAATTATGTCAATTAGATGTGATTGTCTATTTATGATAGCAGTAAATTAGAAAATTATCCAACTCATGTTTACGTACCACAGTGGCAACTGGTTTAGTAAAAGTTTCATGTTTCTGATTGTTTACCACTTTCGTCGGACTGATTGTTTTGTTTAACTAGAGTTATTATAAGAGATGGGGTGTATTGAAAGTTAGATGGTTTTCGGCTGTCCTGTATTGCAGTTGCTTTTGTTATATTTTCTTTTACATGTTATTTTATTAATACTTTTTGAAATTGTTTCCAGTTAACAACACCATTCAGAAGTTGAGGTAGTTTCTCAAGTCTGTTGGGTATCTTTGAGAAAGAGATAATGACTGGCAAGTGGATGGAGTCTAGTTCTGTTAGCACATATTGGTATATCGGATGTGTGTAGTGCTTATGTAATTGATCCAATATATCAGGTTGATGGTCCTCAAAGTAAGGACAATGCGTAACCGAATCAGAAGCAGATATCTGTATGGTATTTGCATTAGCACATGTATATAATCTTAAGCCGTCCATTTTAAGTACACAGCAACTTCATAAAGTCGGGACTGCTCTGGTTTTGAGAGGTGCTTACGTTAATTCTGATTTGTTTCGTAGTTTGCTGCGTATTTCTACAAATGTGTAAATTTTGGGTTACAGCTGTATTTAGGTGCAAATTGGAAAAGAAAAGAAGAAAATACAATTCATAATGTCTTGTATCCTCCTTCTATTCTTAGAAGAAAAATCAGCTAAAATTTTTAAATATGATGCTAATCGTTTAAATTGGATTAGTTGAGTCAAAAGGCAATTTTTTTAGTATTAACGTTTCGCTAATGTATTTAGCTTCTTCAGAATAAAAAACATGTTAAAAGTTATGGCACTTGTTGGTATTGATCTTTTAATGAATTATTTCTATTCCTTGGTAAGTAGTTGATAAATTAGTGATGTATATTAAAAATAAGCTGTCCTTGAACTTCACCATTTGTGGTGGGAAAATGATTTTGTTGTTTTAATGGTTATGTTTGGCAGAAATAATTTATCTTGATTAATGGTTTTTTTAATATAAACATGATTTAGTTTCGTCAGTGTTGTGTACTACTTTCTTCTAATTTTTATATTTTTTTTCGTGCAAGTGCGTCACGCACTTGCACGAAAATGTAATGGCAGATTGATGGTCGCTACTTTTAAAACACTTCATACAACTCATGTTAAATCTCCATTTCCACCCACGATACCTCCCAAGGAATCTAATAAAAAGGAAATTTATTCACAACAATATGCAACTAACAACGTCCACCGAAATATAAAATGGCCAAACCTTATCATCTTTGCTAAACAAATAATAATTTTTAGAATTAAAAAACAAGTACTCCACCTCAATACGAAAATCTAATTCCAAACTAAAGAATGGCAAAAACCTTCCAGAAATAAGTTTTCAACAAATAACCTAAATACTGTTCATCTCCCAAACACTGTGTCGTAACGAACACGATTTTTGACCTGAAAAGAGGAAAAATAATATAAAAATTAAAAGAAACAAACACAAAACACAGACGAAACCAAATTATGATTAAAAAGACCCTTACTGCCGGTCTTATAAAGGTCACTAATGTGGGTTAACTTTAATTCGCTGTTAAAATAAACAAAAGCGCATCAAAATTTGTTTACTAATAAATAACATGTCATAAGGACTAACGTTTTGATGCGCTTTTGTTTATTTTAACAGCGAATTAAAGTTAACCCACATTAGTGACCTTTATAAGACCGGCAGTAAGGGTCTTTTTAATCACAATTTGGTTTCGTCTGTGTTTTGTGTTTGTTTCTTTTAATTTTTATATTATTTTTCCTCTTTTCAAGTCAAAAATCGTGTTCGTTACGACACAGTGTTTGGTAGATGAACAGTATTTAGGTTATTTGTTGAAAGCTCACTAAACGGGATCTTCAAAAATGTTAAGTTATACAGAGGTAAGTTCCATTAATAAATTCAGGAATATTATATTACAGTTGAAAGGTAATTAAGAAAAAAACAGTTTTTCCTAACATTTTCTTTTATTCAGTTGTTTTCTGTTGCTTACGAAAGCCGCCTGAAATTCATCATTTTTTTGTATAAAATAGTTAATATTTCCCAAAAAGTTAACGTTATTGGGATGGTTACTATTTCTATGCAAAACGTTCAAGCTAAATAGTATATGGCCTTTTAATGCGGACTATCTTCATAACTACAACTTCTATATAAACAAATTTCACGAAACTCTCATAATTTTAGAAATATCTTCCACCCCGCATTGTTGGTGGACTCTGTATATACAATTATCGTGATATAGCATAAAGTTGTCTGTGTGCATAAAACATTTTTATAATGACCTTACCTTAACCAAACCATAGTACGAGTGCAATTGCCGGATTTTCATGCACATAAACAAGTCACCAAAAGGTAAATATCGAGTAAATTAATTTAGTTGTCTCCGTTAGTACATCTTGTTACGATAAGATAAAATAAATACCTGTAAATAAGCTGTACCTTACAAGCGCTTCACAATAAATTTGGCGTTTCAGCAATAATTACAACGCAGCCAGGGATAAAGGATGCGTTTGCTCATTAAGGTAAATGTATATGACACGAGCTTCATAAAGAAGCTGACCCTTGCGGTCGTTCTCGGAGCACACAAAAAATAATTAATCTCGCATCCTCTTGTTGTCACCTCTCACCTCGGTCTCCAGGAATACATTAAAGTTTATAATTGTGCTTCACCATTTTTTGACATTATAAATAACATGAACTTATGCAGATAATTAGGAGATGAGCGCAACAGATTAGCGTGTACAGGGTGTTCTTATTAAGTTTAAAGTTACAATACGTACGTCTATTTTAAATGAAATATCTCCTACGCAATGAACATAGAGAAAAGTCAAAGGAAAACTGTAATTTCACGTAGATGACCTTCAGACTCAATCAATCAATCACGTTGACATATTGTAATAAAAAGGTTAACAGACTTTGATTCAACTCCCATGATTAATTGTAGTTTTGACAATTAACTTATGGCACTTGCAAAAGTTTAAGCAGCCGAGAAAAGAAAAACGATTTTTACCGTTACATTAAATGAGTTTGTTTTTGCAGGCAGTGCATCCTATTTCTCAAATTTTGTTGGTTGCTTAGAATTTGCCTTTAGGGCTATTCTCATCAGTCTCGTATATTGCGTAATAGCTGTACTTGTGAGAATTTGCGGCCTCTACAGGGTGTTACGAAATTCGCGGATACGGATTATACTACGTTATTCTACATTAAAAACTGAACAAAACATTCTTTTGCCATTTTTCGATAAAACCTTACTTTAATAACTACATATATTTTTAATGTTGAATCAAGTTGCCTAACAAATGTCAGATGTCGAGAAACAAATGATTGTTTAGAATAATTTATTGACAGAAGCTTTGTTAAGTTCATATTCTCCTGCGTGTTTTCGAAAAATGGCTGGTAACTTTTCTAATTGAGAATATTATGACATGCTCTCGGAGCTTCTAATAATCGAGCAGAGCAAGCAGTTCGATTATACGGTGAACGATTTCCTTTGCGGCGACGACCAATCATTAACGTTTTTAGAAGATTGGAGGATCGCATTCTGTTCAATTGTAGTAGTCCAGTCAAATTGTCGAAAATACCTCGTTTTTTGACAAGAATACTACCTGAAAAGTGAAAATGTATTTTTATATAAAAAAATCCGTAGAATTCAATGAACTACAAAGTAACAGCTGAATCAGTGGAGAAGTGATTCAAAATGGCGGTCAAAGTAATGACAAAACGGTTTTTCGCATACAAAAATGCACAAAAATATTTTTTTTTAAATATACGCTTATGTAGCTTATAACAACTAATAAAACAAGCTTTCGATGGTCAAAATCGATTAATTAGAAAAAAAATTATCGCCAAAAAACCACTAAAAATGACCGATTCTTCAATTGTTCGTAACTTTAAAAACAAAACTTATATAAAGCTGAAATTTTCAGAAAACATAGTGCTCGGTGAGCAAAAAACGTACGTCTTTGAGATTTGAAAAAATGTTGCATAAATCAATTTTTTAGAAAAAAATACGTTTTCGCCGAAATTGATTTAGTCAGGTTGCAGATGTTCTACAGCACCATTCGATAGCTGCCAATTTTCTCCGAATTTAAAAAAATATTACTGTACGACCCATAGAAGCGGAGGTACTTTTTTTTTAAAAATCGCTGCCATTCATTTATTAATATTAACGGCTGAAATTTGCACACACTTTAGGTGAAGATATCTAATGTAATATAAAAATTATTTCGCAATTATTGACCGTGTCGCAAAACATGAAAAATATTTTTTATTAACAATTGGATTATAAGAAATATTAAATATTAAATTATTTACAAGAAATTGTTACATAATATAAACATCTATGAAAGTACAAACTTTTGCGTATGAGATAACTATTACTGCAGTTTATTGCCCACCCAGACATAGGCTGACAAAAGACCAACCAAATATTCTTTGACACACTGAGACTGTGATATATAATTACACTAACAGCCAGTCTTATAAAGACCACGAATCTGAAGTTAAGTGTATTTTGTTCTTAAAATAAACAAAAGCGCATTTCAATTCGTAGAAAGTAGACAGCTATCGAATGGTGCTGATGTAATTTCGGTACAATTAAAATTGACAAAAATATTTAACATTTTGTGCGCGTAAAAAAAGGTTACTTCAAATTGAATTTGCACATATTTGCAAGTGCAAAACGATAAGCCTACGCTGATTGTTGTAGGAATTCTGCAACCTGAGTAAATCAATTGCTGCGAAAACGTATTTTTTTTCGAAAAAATTGATTTATGCAAAAACTAATCAAAATTTTTGCAAATTTCAAAAACGTGCGTTTTTTTTGCTTATCGAGTACTACGTGTTCTGAAAATTTCAACGTTATATCAGTTTTTTTAAAGTTACGAACAATTGAAGAATCGGCCATTTTTAGCGGTTTTTTGGAGATACCTTTTTTTCTAATTAATCGATTTTGACCATGGAAAGCTTGTCTTATTTGTTTTTTAAGCTACATAAGTGCATATTTTTTAAACATTTTTCAATTGCTTTTGTGCATTTTTTATGCAAAAAACCGTTTTTTCGATACTTTGACCGCCAGTTTGAATCACTTTTCCACTGATTCAGCTGTTACATTGTAGTTAATTAAATTCTACGGATTTTTTTCTATAAAAATACATGTTCACTTTTCAAGTAGAATTTTTGTCAAGTAAATATTTAATTTGACTGGACTAGAGTGTTGCTGTGCCACTAAGTGTAAATGCTGGTCGTCAGCGTCTTCATGATGGAGCTGTTCTTAATTTTATAAACAATAATCTTGAACGAAGCACTAGATCTGTGGCCAGGAAATTGAGAATTAACTCCACCCTCGTATGGCGTGTTCTAGATCGTGATCAACAACATCCATGCCACTATACGCAGTTGCAGCACTTGCAAAACACCGATTATCTACTTCGAATAAAGTTTTGTGAATGCTACCTTGCTCATTGAAAGATTCAATTCTCTGGACAGGAGAATGG
Source organism: Agriotes lineatus (assembly GCA_940337035.1). NCBI lineage: Eukaryota > Metazoa > Arthropoda > Insecta > Coleoptera > Elateridae > Agriotes > Agriotes lineatus. The sequence goes on from CALNHX010001559.1 coordinate 26,189, forward strand.
GTTTTTACATGTGATGGTGTTTTTAAAGTGCACAATGAACACCAATGAAATCATGCAAATTCTCGTGCAGTTAGAATAAGAAATCACCAGCAACGTTTTAGCTTAAATGTATGGGGTGGATTGTTGGGTAACCATCTGGTAAGACATTTCAGTATAAACTTTTCTATTCTGGTATTACTCATATCAATCTCATTTTTCTTTTAGTTTATTCACTTTTTGTCAAATCGCTTAACGGTCAAACGTATCTCAATTTTCCCCAACAAGATCTTGCCGAGTTATTAGAAGACGTTGCTTTAAATGTTCGTCGATGTATGGTATTTATGGAAAATGAAGCGGGTCCTCATTTTGCGTTAAATGTGCGAGAATACCTTAATCATAACTACTTAGAACGCTGGATTGGAGTAAGGGGTGGTTCACTTAGTCGGCCGCCTGGTTCACCAGATTTAAATCCTTGTGATTTCTTTTTGTGGGGTCATTTAAAATCGTTGGTGTATAGAACACCGGAACCCAACTCAAATGAGCTTCAAAACTGCGTAATTCAGGCGCGCGAGAGATAACGCCGGTAATGGCAAGACATTCTATTCGAGCAGTAGAACAACGTGCGGTGGCATGCATAATTTCCTACGGGGACCATTTCGAGCAAATGTTACATTAGGTGATTAAGTAAACAGTTTTCGTTAATTTTTTTAAATAATAATTGTTAACAGTGAACATTTGGAAACTATGTTGTTTTTACTGTTTTAGAATTTTAAAATAGCGGTAGCTTAAAATGTACGGACCTGGACGAAAAATGGTAAAGGAATTTTTTGTTCAGTTTTTAATGTAGAATAACGTGGTTTAGTCCGTATCCGCGAATTTCGTAACATCCGGTATAGTGCTCACCGGAACTAGGGAATACATCCCATTTTAGAAATTAGTATTAGAAATTCAGAAAAGAAGTTGCGAGTTTCGTGATTTTCAAATTTCTTTGCACAGTGGTAACGTTATTGATGGTCCATATATGATTTTTGTTCATTCAATTCACACTTTTTGTGTGTGATTCAGCTGAGTGAACTAGGAAGATGTGAAAATGGCTAAAATGGGGATTAATTCACTTCATTATTTGACATTAAAATAAACCTTGTTAGTTATACTAAAAATAGTATCAGAAACAAAGAGAACCGTTTTTGGGCTAGATTTTGAACTTTATTTACCAACAGGAAAATTTTTAAGATGTTTCGATTTTTAACGGTGCGTTTTCGTTAATTAAAATTTTTGCAAAAGATGTTTCTTTAAGCTAATACTCGTATAGACGCATTCGTATGAGAGGCACTAGATTAACAATCTACCTAACCATGAAAACAAACATTACAGCAAGCGTCGTAGTACTTATCATAATAAACTAGTTTTATCCGCAAACGTCACAAAAGTGACAACTTATGTGTCCTTATTGACAAGGTAAAAGTGTCACTTTATCTGCCTAAGCAGATAAAATAGCAACTTTTGCGTACTTTATCTGCCAAAGCACACAAAATCGTTGCTCTCTTTCTTTATTTCTATGTTTGTTCGCTATCTCCTCCGAAGATACTGGACCGATTAAATTGTATGATGGCTTAAAATTTTGTTAATTTTTAGACTTAGATCGTAGGCCGGTTTTTATTTTCAAAATGAGTACGAAAAAGATTTAATTTAAATAAACCTTTAAGCAGCGGATCGGAGCATCTGTCGCCGTGGGTTATGGTGTGACAGCTGCTGTTGCGGTGTGCTATTAGCTCGGGTGATTCAGTATGTTCATATATCATTACGTTCATATATCATTACAGTAGTGCGTTATTTGAACAACAGAGGTTGGCGCAGGGGTACAGTGCTTGCTTGTCACTGACGTTCGGCTAAATAAACTTCAGCTTCGCCACATAAAGTATCACTTTTACTCCTAATAACATAATCTACTATTAATAATAATTAATTTGCAAAATGCCATCTATTTATGGCACCCCGTTGCTTTCTTGTGTAGCAGTTCGCCATTAAATATGAAGTTGAATTAAAGCACCGAATATAAATACAATTTTTAACTGTAGAAGGCCACGTACCGAATATTATACAAGTTTGAAGGTAGCAGAGCTCCTAGTAGCGATGAGGGTATCCGAACCAACTTTCCTACACATTTTGCATAAAAAGCTTGGAATGAGCAAGGTGTCAGACAGATTGGTTGCAAGACTTCTGACTCCTGAACAGAAAGATTGCCGTTGAGAGATTTCTTCAAGCAATTTGGATTTACTGAAAAATTATCCAGATACGTTGTGCAAATGGTGACAGCAGATGAAGTCTGGGTCCATTATTCGAATTGCGAGATCAGGCAACAATTAATGCAGTGGGTTCATAAGAGTTATAGTTTTTTCGGATCTTATCCGATATGGCTCATTGCGATTATTATTTATTCTACGACGCTGCCGATTTTCTTCTGAGGAAGAAGTTCAGCTGAATAGAAGACCAGGGTAAATTGCCCAATATCAGTTAAAATTTCTCAAAACAAAGTATAACGCTAAAAATTGATAAAGATATATAATTATAATATACCGGGCTATAAATTAATTAGAAATGATCGTGTGGAGGGCCGTGGTGGTGGGGTGGCGTTTTATATAAGAGATAGTTTGTCTTATAATTTTGTAAAATACGAAATCTATCAATCCGCAATAACTATGGAGCAACTTTGGTTTACGTTCAAAATTGGGCGCTTGAATGTGGCTGTGGGTGTAATATATAAATTAAGAGGTAGTAATAATGATTTTTTAAATGAATTTGAAAATATTATATCTAATACAATTATACACTTTGATAAAATTATATGTTTAGGTGATTTTAATATTAATTGGTTTGATAAAGAAAATAACAGTACTAAAAAGTTGCAGTCACTAGCAAAATCGTATGGTTTCGAACAGATAATAAATAAACCTACAAGGTATAATAACCTGATTGATTTAATTTTTATTTCAGACCTAGAGAATTTTATTGCGTGTGATGTGTTCGATATGCAAGGAATTACAGACCATGGACTAACTTATTGCGAATTTGATTATACAGCAGTTAAGCCAAAACCAAATATTATAACATTTCGTGATTATAAATACTTTATTTACGATGATTTTGCGTCTGACTTGGTTAGTAGGCCGTGGTTCATGCTTTATTATTACAATGACATTGATTCAAAGCTTAATTTTCTAAACAAACAAATAATAGAGGTAATGGACATGCATGCTCCTTTGAGAACAGTGCGAGTAAGAAAACCACCTGCGCCGTGGTTGACTGATGTTGTAAGGCAAATGATAAAATTGCGGGATCGAGCACGTACTAAAGCAAAAAAGACCGGGCTTCCTTCTGATAGGGATTATTATGTCACTCTAAGAAATTATACAACAGGCGCAATTAAAAGGGAAAAAAAAGCTTTCATAGAATACGTTTCAAGGCAAAATCAATCTAAAACTTTATGGAAAACTCTTAAATCACTTAATATTAATAAAAAATATGAAGCGCGTGTGCCGAAAATCTAGCTGATGTTGAAGCTATCAACAATTACTTTATTAATTCTACCTCATTCCCTGATTTTCCTAAAACCGATGAAATTATTGAACATTACAAAACTAAATCAAAAAACACCAAACATGCATTTTCGTTTGAGCAAACAACGGCCGATGAAATTAATAAAATAATCAATGAGCTTAAATCGAATGCTATTGGTGTTGATTGTATAAATTTAAAAATGATAAAATTATGCATTCCCCTTATATCTGAACACCTTGAACATGTAATCAATTATTGTCTTGTTAATGCAGTTGTTCCTCAAGTCTGGAAGGAAGCCCTTGTAACTCCGTTGTGTAAGAACAAAGATCCTAAGGAATATAATGACCTTAGACCCATAAGTATCTTACCAACGTTATCAAAAGTACTAGAAAAAATAGTCGACCTGCAATTCCGTTCTTATTTGGATAAATGCAATATAATACCAAACATACAATCGGGTTTTAGGCGCCAACACAGCACAACCACCGCTTTACTTCATATTACCGATGAAATTATTAACGCATGTGATAAAGGAAAAACTTCAATCTTGGTTTTACTTGACTACAGCAAGGCATTTGATACTATTAATCATGAGGTCCTTTGTGCTAAGCTGGAATATCATAATTTTGATCAAAATTCGATTAAATTTGTAAAAGCTATTTAAGCAATAGAACACAAAGTGTGAAATTAGATGCCAAAGTATCGGCATCCCTTGCTGTGGTTAAGGGCGTACCTCAGGGGAGTGTGCTTGGACCGTTACTGTTTTGTATATATACCGCTGACCTTTGCGAACAAGTTAAGTTTGTGGATATGCACTGCTATGCTGATGATACGCAGCTTCTTTTTTCTTTTCCTCATGCTAATGATCATATAATTAATAACTTAAACAGTGACTTAGACTCTATATTTAATTTTTCGACAAAATTGCAATTAAAAATCAATACAAAGAAATCGTTTGTCATGTTATTTGGCAAAGACAAAGATCAAAACTTTCAGGTGAAAATGAACGGCAAACTATTGCCCGTTCTTTCCGAATGCAGGAATTTGGGCTTAGTAATTGACACAGATCTGAGATTTAAAACGCATATTAATAAAGTATTACAACGAGCCTATGCTACATTGAAAATGTTATATTCTCAAAAAAGCCTGCTGTCAAAGGATTTAATATTGATATTATCAGAGGCTCTCATTTTATCATTGTTTGATTACTGTGATGTAGTCTATGGTCCCTGTATTGATGTTGAAACTAAAAAGAGAATACAAATTTTACAAAATAGTTGTGTTCGTTTTGCGTTAAAAATAAACAGACGTCAACACATTACTCCTTATTACAATAATATCAAATGGCTCAAAATGGAACAGAGACGATTGTATCACCTTGCATGTCTAACACATTCCATATTACTAAAACAAAATCCTAGTTATCTGTTTGATAAACTAATAACAAGAACACATTTGCATGGGTTAAACTTACGTTGTTCAGGTTTAAACATTCCACAACACTCCACAGCTATGTTTCGGCGATCCTTTGTGTACAATGCTGTAACCGCCTACAATGGCATTCCACATGAAATAAAACAATACTCAATGGTACAATTCAAAAAACATTTACATACATACCTATTGAATCATTAACTATAGCCTGATCAAAACAATGATTTTTTCTTTAACTGCTTTTTTTTTAATATATCATACGTGCCTTGAGTATTTACATGACATATGGATTATTGGTTATTGTTTACTCTAATTTTGAATTTTAGTTTATATGTTTATATCCTTGTGCGATACATGTTAAAATTATTTTGTGTAATATCATTATATTATTAGTTGGTTAAGTGGAAGAACGGCCTTAGCCGAACTTCGCCAACTTTAAAAATAAAGAGAATTTATTATTATTATTATTATTATTATATAGATTTGAGTACGCTGTTTCTGAATATCTAATGTTTCAGGCTGTGCGGGATGGGGGGTACACAGTGGATTCAAATTCGAAAAAGCTTGCTAAAACCTCAGATGAAGTTAAGCTCAAGCAAAAATTGGTATACAGGGGAATTTTGGGTCACTGGTTAGAAATATAAAATCAAAATTGCTGTAATCAAAATGGCAGATTCAATATGGCGACCACATGTGAAAAAATAACAGGCTTTCATAAAAATAGCAATACAGGTTTTGGTACGAGCAAAGGTGTATATGAACATTGAACGTAGTACAAGAACAAAGAAAACCAGTGACAAGTAATCCCAACTAAATAAACGTAGAATAGCTGTAAACGAGAACTACCGAATACCAGAACAAACGTCAAGTGCATGACAAGAAAATAAAAAGACGCTTTCGATGATTGCAATGGAGACATAATGAGTGGCATAATAGAAACATCTCAAATGACAGTAACAAAACAGGCACATCGCAAGAAAGTAAAACAAATTAAAGATTTTTTTTTGTTATATCTGAGTGTAATAAGTGACCAGCCTTATTTTTAAAGTCTATGATGCGTTTATTTTCAACATGCTTCTGTTGGTATCCTTATACATAAATGTGTGTTGTACCTGTCTGGTGGCGTGTGTCACGTATTCGTCAGCACCGATCAAGTACACTTCGTATTCGATCGGCCCTGTCGCCACCACGTGCTTCATGATGCAACGATAAGTAAGTACGCGAGGCAGCTTTCTTTAGCCTAGCGAGTAAAGAGTCAGGCTAGCAATCAGATTACTCATGGTTATTGGCGCTATGGTTCAGAGTAAAATTATACCGATTGCATTTTTTTTTACGAATTAATACAATTTACGTTGGTCAGTGTTTCCTTAAACTTTTCAATATGCTTAGAAACATTAAAATATTGTTTCCTATTTTGTACAGTCGTGTTCAAAAATCTGTTGTACAGAGACAGTTATAAGTTTATTGGTAGTTGTGTTTTTGCTCAACAAAGGCTCACACTGTATCATTAATTAGGTAGACCTGAATGTACGCTTTCAAAATATTTCTATATACAACACAAAGCACAAATGCTGTACAATACTTTAATGACACGACTGTACATAATTTTCAACACTCTTCAACAGTCATTTAATCTGACAAAAGTTGTTACCTTGCTTTTTTATTAAATATCTTAAAAACATTTTCTTATGCATCTTACTGGTTATTTACAATTCAATTTAAATATGCAAAAATTATTTTTGTCCACATGAGGTGAGCTAAAAAGCTAATATCTACACATTTTTGGGTATATATTTTATTCTTAATTTTTAAAGTAAAATTTTCCCCGCAAACATTCCTTTATATAATTATTTCTAAGATGGCGGCTACATCCCATCACGCAAGTGCTTCAACACCACAGATTCTCATTCAGTATGTCATAAAGTACATTCACAGCAATTTTTAGCTTTATACTTTGTTTTTAGGTCAATTAGGTTAAATGCCCTGTACTATATAAAGGAATATTCCTCCGGAAAAGCACGTTTGAGTTAAAAATAAGAAATAATTAGTGCTCTAAGTCTTTTTATCCTGCTCTAGGTAGATTATTACTCTAGCGTATCTCGTAAATAGTGATATTATTTTCAGAAATTGTTTCAATATTTTTACAGACTCTGCTTTGCTTTATGATGTTAAAAGGAATTTGTTTTAATAAAATAAACTCTCAACTGTTATGAAAAGAAGTCTTACGGATTTGTGGTACCTGTCCAGTTTACCACCTAGGGTAGGATTTGTATATTTTTGCACACACCGCAAATGTGAATTTGAAGTTCCAGAGATGTAGCTTAAAAGATAAAGCAAGCCCCAGACAGTGGCATTTTCTGTTTTTATTTAAATTAGTTAGGTCTTGTTTGAATTGTACGAATATCAGACGTGTTCAGCTTATGCAGAACTCTTGTTTGGGACTGATATATGGAATTAGTAGACGGCAACATGTTGCGATGACACCGACGCGTTAAATGGTGATAATTAATGAATAATTACGGATATCACCCAAATAAAAATAATTTAGTTTTAAGAAGGAATTCCATATGTTGTCAATCTCAGGGTTTATTAAAATTTGTGCTTTGTATTTTACTGCAAAAAAAAAGGTTTAATAATAATTTAAAAATAAGCGCTCCGGCTTAGCATGAGAAAACTCTGATCAAAGGGTTGGGTTGTAACATCCGGTAAAATATTTACTATTAAGTATAATTTATGCATAAGTATGGCAAATGTCCAAATATTCTGGTCTGACAGTTTAACCTCCAAATTTACAGCAAAACAGATGGTTTTAACTGATGTCATAGACATTGTTTAAACAAAGCTTACGGGAATGTGAGGTATAAGTTTCAGAATCGAGGTATTTTGAAAGCTATTCAACACAAAAGTACACTACAGGCGTATAAAATGTGTAAAAACGAATAAAGAAATTTTTAGTGAAAGAATTATCTGTATTAATTTATTGTTGTAAAAAATATGATGTATTTTCAGCTGCGTGATTTGGTTAATACTGGGCTGCACCAAAGTTGAATACATGCCTAGCGCGAAAAGGTTAAATATAGCTGCATCGTAGAAATTCGAAGAGTCCAGATGGCTCAGGCGCGAACGCCCGCTAACCCTTGGTCTAACGCCGAACAATGAAATCGCATTGCGTTGAAGTTCGAATCCCATCACCGCAAATATATTTTTATTTGAAACATGTTTTCATCTTATGTTAATTTCCACAAATGTAAATATATCGATTTTAACTTTGGTACACATGTTTACTACTACGTACTGCATCAATAGAAAAATGAAAATGTAAACTAGACTTAACTGCAAGATACACTTTAACCATCTTTGAAAAATGTTTTAGCTCTGTCTTTGTTATCGGTAACATTTAAAAAAAATCGGGTCACTATCTGAAACGGAATTAAAAACCGTAAAAATAAGATACTGTCAGTTCATAAGCGTAAAAGCAACTGTTTACCTTAAAATTCTCTGGTTTGTCATTAAAACGTGCAATTATCAAGTAGCCATGACCACAAAAACAATGGGTAATCATCGTGATTTGGTAAGCAACAATGATAAATCAATTAATTATGTTGGTGACATAGAAATATTTTCTCTTATGCTTAAGAAAATACCGCTACATAACGAAATCTTCAATACCACACACGGTCAGTAGTTGCGTTTATGGTCTTGCTAGATCACGTGTTGCGCCCTAACGGGCTCGACCGTAATGTACTAACTCGGCCACAAATGTTTCCCTATTGTCAAATAGCTATACTTATAAAGTACATCATTACAAGTTTTCCATATTATATTAGGCAAACCAATTGTTGTTTTTAATCCCCTTTCGTCTTCTAGCATTACATCTTATTATATTTATTCTACATGGTTACTACTTCATTGCCGTATTAACAGTATAACCATGAATTCTATACATTTCAACAATATCCAATTTGGCTATGTATTCTATATCTAAATTCATACCATCAGTTATAATATTGAACACAGAATAATGCCTTTCAAATGAATTAAATTTAATTTCTACTTTTAGTTTTTTGACTGAAATAGTAATATTGTGTAATCTAACAGTCTGAACACAATATTAATTATATTTTCTTATCTATTTCAATCAAATTCCATAATCATTACGTTATGTTTTAAAAATATCGATATAAGACTCACTTTCAATTTTCGAAGTTTTGGCAATAGGATACTATGTACAGGGTTATTCATTATAAATTACCCACCCCTTATCATCGTTATTATTGCCTATAGAAAAAAAAGTTTTAAATAAAAGTTATGTGGTTATAACTGAATTTTGTAAAAATGCTATCAAAAGTACAGTGGCGTGCATAATTAAGGGGATACAAAAAAGTAATATATTTTTTTAAATGGAACACCCTGTATATTATTAAATTTTTGGAACGACCTTTTTTTATGATTTTAAAAATATACCATATGTTACCCTTAGCTTATACCGTTTTTGAGTTATTAAACGTTGAATATCTTAGTTAAACTAGTTACTGTAAATAGGAATTATTAAAGTAAGCTATGAAAATGCAACTATTTTGTTTGATAAGTGACATTTCTTTAATGAAATAATAAAAATTAGTTATCATTTATTTATATTTAAATTTCCTGAATAAAACTTTGTTATATTTAATAATGTTAACTAGTTTAACTAAGATATTTGACGTTTAATAACTCAAAAACGGTATAAGGTAAGGGTAACATATGGTATATTTTTGAAATAAGGAAAGAAAGATCATTCCAAAACTTTAATAATATACAGGGTGTTCCATTTAATAAAATATATTACTTTTTTGTATCCCCTTAATTATGCACGCCACTGTACTTTTGATAGCATTTTAACAAAATTCAGTTATAACCACATAACTTTTATTTAAAACTTTTTTTTCTATAGCCAATAATAACGATGATAAGGGGTGGATAATTTATAATGAATAACCCTGTACACTTCTGCCATTGAGAAGCCAGTGTAAACAATATCTACTTGACCTTGTTTATCTAAGGCTTCAGAAACAAACTTGGTAAAACAACTCAACTGTTTTGTACAAATCCATGTTGATACGGAGACACGTATTTTTTAACATTTGAACAATATCGTGAAAAAGAACAAATTCAAAAAAATTTTCAAAATTGGACAAAATAGCTATAGGACGACATTTTATAAGAAAATTCGGCACTTGGTCAAGTCCAGCAGTTAACTTGTTTCACAACTTTCGTATATCTCACATAGTATCGCCTTCAGACACAGAATTAATTTTGATAAATGGCATGTTACCAGGCAAAAATTTTGGTCCATATTCAACCAAACTTAATTTCACTTAAATCTACCTTAACTCTGAGAAAATTCTAGACAACGGCCAGATTTGAACCCATATCACCTGGCTGCTAATCAGGGCACTTACCCACTCAATCATCCCTTTTGTGACACAAACATTCCTGCATCCATGGAACTAAACGTGGAAAATCCATTTCTAATTATTAAGTGCCAATTTTAAAGTACTAAATGACAATCGTACATACATATATCAGTAACACTGCACATAATTATTAACCTAATGTATACAATACGAGTATAACAGTATTCAATCGAACTTTGCAGAACCAAAAACAGTTACTGTTACAATATAGATATTGATATTGTGTCAGGGCACAAGCACAAGAAACCGATATCCAATTAATGGCAGTAAACCGAATTTCCTTTATCAGGCAAAACGCCAATTTATGTCGGTTGTTATTAACGTGTTACAGTAATCGTTTCTATTGAACGCAAAATGTAATTTGTTACACTACAAGACAAATCTAGTTAAATATGTTGAAATTGATGTGGCATACATGATACATTGGAAATAATTCTTCATAACTTTAATAAACCTTGATAACCTGAAAAAACACAATCCTAAGCAATAAAATCATTAGCATGAAAAAAACGGTAGCAATTCCTGTTCTATACATTAAATTTCATGATTTATAGATAGTGAACTTTCGAAGGTAATAAATTGACATTCTAAATTTAAAGTAATGGCTTTGCAGTTAGACCGACAAGCTGCTCATAACTATATTAAGAGTACAGCACAAATCTGTATAAGAAAAATAACGACACTCATTCGCTTAATAGCACTTTACAGGAGAATTTTCATTTGATCGTAAAGTGAATTGCGTTGTATTTCAAAATGTTGACTTTTACATTACTGGAATAATTGCCGTAAAAGTTACATTGTAAAATTGTTCTAATATACAGACTGGTAGAAGTGAGAATGTTTGCTATCTTTAATTAATCTACTTAAAAAAATTGTTACGGCGTTGACGCTATACAAATCTTTTGGATCACTTTTTAACATTTACCAATTATTGATTCTTATGTAATAGGCTATAAACTCTTATTCTCAAAAAGTGACGGGTATCTGCATAAATACTCCAAAAAAATAATCAAATGTTTTTATATTATTTTTTGGAAATGATAAAAGCTGACATTCGAGAAGTAATTAAATATCTCGAGGCCTTGTAACAAAAAAATCCGACCGATATTGTACTGAATCTGCCAGCAGACGGTTAAAAACATTTCAGGGAAAACATCTTGCTAACACGCACCAGTCGTTGAAACCCTAAATGCATTACAGCACACTTTGATGTAGTCTACATTATTTGTTATGCCATTTTAAATTTTTAGTTACCGTGTGATTTTCTCACCCAGTTACGATATTAGGGACTGGAATTTAATTCCCCTTGTCGTCGCCGATTATTAATGCGCGACACCGTCGGCTCTTACCCCTCAGACTTAAATACTGGCTAAAAAGTTGTTCGCCGTCGAGTCGGCGCGAATTGGGTGCATTGTTTTCGTTGTTTCCTTATTTTGGCTGAAGATTAGAAAAGGTTTTAGACAGGCAAAGAAACTAGACGTGTGTTAGTTTTTACGCGATACGAACGTCGTTGCAGTTCTGCTGTGGTGGCATTATTGGGGTTTAACCGAATCTTGGTAAATTGGTGAAATCTTCATCTCCTTGAAACAATTTTGTATAGTAACGTATTTAGTATATATTTCCGTTCACATGTGATTGGTTTCAGTTAATGGATCCACTTCTTCTCTACGTTTTAATCAGTGCCAAGATCTGCTTTTGTAGTTCGTAGAAGAAATTTTCCATTCGTTGGGAGATTTTGTCCCACTACTCATTTTTGGTCCTCTTTACTAATAGTTTAATTTCATTTCGCACTATTCTGTAGTTCTCTTATGAATCTGAGTGATTTATTTTAAGATAGGCTTTCTCCACCGTTTTTTAAGGTTCCGTATACAACTTCAGTGTAGCACTATTTTTGAGTCTTAACTTTATTTACAAGGCTACAAGATAATTTCTGAAACTTTGATGTGGCGCTTCAATTATCTTGCGATTTTTTACAAGATGCTTTGCGCTTATTTTAGTTACGTTTACACTACGAAAGCATCAGTAATCACCTGCAGATTGTTTGCTATAGTGAAATTAATTTATTTGGCTATCTCATTATTTAGTAATTTCCAAGGGGAGAGAAACGCCGAGCGAATAGGCAACTGGTTCTGCAAACGTATATTTTGATCGAATGCAGTCTTCGGCTTAGTACAGTTTCCTACAAACTGCAATATTTCCGCCAAGTGCAGTAATTCGTCGCTAGATAGCGATATACTTTTGTATCATTTCCTATCTGGACAAAATTTCACGAAAAGGCGTTTTTGACGTTCTTGTCTTGGTGTCGAATCCTTGGCCATCGGCCGGTTAATCTTTCCTGAGATGGTTTGTTGAGCTTTTTGGATTGCTAGCTATGTCAGGATAATGCAGGACAATCGGCATATTTTGACTCGAAAACTGGTCAGATGAATTGATTAAGTGAGCACATTTTTGAGGTTGTGTGTATATTCTGGCAGATTTTTCTGGTAAGGCATTTTATACTTTGGTGGTTAATTTGATCATTTGAAGTGTATGTACAGCCTTCAACCTACGGGCTAAGCTGTTCGATTAGAGTGGAATGTCTTCAGAGTAGCCGGCTGGATCGCAGCTTCGGAGTGGAAAGAGAATTGCCCGTGTACCTTGTCCACCTCACGTGCAGGCAGAAGGGGCTAGAATTAATATCGCATCTACCTCGTGCTGCATGTGCTGTTCATGTCCAGTTTGGAGTTTGAGCCTAATGGCCTAATACTTTATTTAATCTGTATAAATTTATATGCAAACGATTTCACGCTATGGTTTCACCGTTTTTACCAAATTGTGTTTATTATGTGTATGTAGATTTAGCGCCAGATTAGAGCTGAATGATTTCATTCTGGAATAGATAACGCGCCTTGTATGTCGAAAATTAGCTGAGGGGGTGGTTGCACCACTTTACGTTTGTTCTAAAAATCGCCCGTATTAAGTTTGTCGGCTGGGAAAAACCATCCTAGCATATCATAGTGTATTACACACTACCATGCATGTATCTGAATGTGAGGTTATTCGCGATATGAAATTAAATCACTAAGTGTAGAACGCAGTAACGTATTAGCATTCATTCAGTCTACGGATTGCTTCAAAATTAACTGCTTTGGCTATTTTAAAGCTTAAATTAATCCAGTTTGGAAAATTAGCATATATTTACTCAGCAAGGGTTGCGTTTCCACGCACACTGTCTCAGGTATGAATTATGAAAATTGTGATAATTAATTATGTGATATAGTATTAATTATGTGATATAGTATTAATTATGTGATATAGTATTAATTATGTGATATAGTATTGTTTATTGTTCGTTGATGCCAGTAATTACAATCGATTTTATTCTCCCCTATTGTTGATCTATTACTTAATCATTATACGATTTTTCGAACTGTGGGTTTCATTGATTATATTGTGTGTTATTACCTTTGAGCAATTTAATGGTTCGTTCGCTCAAATGAACAAGGGAACATAGGCCTGAATCATTTGGCGCCCCTATAAATTAGATCTATTAGTTTTGAAGGTAAGTTACCCACACCCTTCCCGTGAATTAGTCCGAGTGCATGTTCCGATTCAATATCAGCAATTTATAATGTAACAATAGATTACCAGATTACTGTAGCTGTGTTTGATAAAAGATTTTTATAAAATTTTGGAAGTGAAATTACCTGCAGGCCAACGTCAGCAATCTCAGGTACGCACTGTTAACTTTGCCTTCACATATGTCGAAGAAGGTCGAATTTATTTTCAGGCCCTTTTCTTTATTTTGCTGTTTTTCAAGTAACCCCGATATTCTCCACGTTAACTTCTAAGAACTCGTAATCATTTTCAAATGTCGAAGTAGCCGTATGTTGGCGTTCATCGTCTATCGAGCTGAGCATCGCAAATTAGAAAACAAACACCATAGCGCCAAGTGATGATCCGTAATTGCGAGAACTACGCTCCTTAAAGGTCAGAATGATTAAATTCTACTATTTGAGTATAAATACGAGGCATATCCACAAATTAAGTTCCAATCGGCCATACAAATTACAAGATTTTTTTTCATTTTTTAAATTAGTATTTGCTTAAATGTATTTTAAACTAGTTTTCTAGATAATCACCATTTAAATTTAAACATTTATCATAGCGTAGCACAAGCTTTTGTGGGCTAATATTTTTTTTGAAATTTGCGTCTAACTTTTTCATCCAATCCTGAACCAGGGTTTTTACTTCTTCATCAATATTGCATCACTGCCCTTCTAAAAATTTCTTAAAATGAAGAAAGATGGAAATCACTTGATGGAAGATTGGGGCTATTGGGCGGATGATGAAAACACAGTTCTCACGTCGAAGCGGCTGCGTGAGGTCGGACATTGTCAAGCAGCAAAACAATTACCGAACTGAGACGACCTGGCCTTTGGTTCTTAATGGCGTTTCGTAATCTTTATAAGGTAGCACAGTAAGCATCTGCATTTATTGTAGTTACTTGCTTCATGAATTCTACGAGCAAGATGCCATACCTGTCTCAAAAGACGGCACACATGACTTTTCGGTTGAATAGGATCTGTTTGAATATTTTTGATTGAGGTGATCCACTACGCCGCCATTGCATTAATTGTTGCGTATTTTCTGATGTGGCATGAGCAACCCAGGTTTCTTCTCTTGTCACAATATGGAACAAAAATTTATTACCATCAGTGTTGTACCGCTCCTGCTGCCATGCGCTTTGCCTTGTGTTCCTCAGTGAGCATTTTCGGTACCCATCTCGAGCACACTTTATGATAATGCAATTTCATGCACCAAAATTGTAAACCTTGTTTTCACGGATTTTCCCGTTCACTTGTTGAACCAAATTCTCAGACTATCGCAGGTCTTCCACTTCGCTCTCCATCGTGAACGTTTGTCCTGCCTTCGTTAAACTGCCTGTACCATCTTTTTACCATTTCCTTACTTATTGCATGTTCACCATAAGCTTCACAAATTTGCCGAAACATTTCTGTGGGTCGAACTTTTTTGCACTTCAATGTTTAATTACAGATCGTATTTCACAACAGGACGGATTTTCTATAACTGCGCTCATTTTGACACAACGTGAGAAATCTGCTGTCAGATATATGAATTATTTGTTTTCCAAGGTTTTCTTATTTTAATGCTGAAGCTTTTCTGGATAGATTTGCCTAAATAGCACCATTTGCGGAAAAGCATATCCATGATCGAAACTTAATTTCGAGGTTACCTATTGTAAATTTTGAATTCATTCTAATTTTGATCAAGCAGCACTGGTTTAAATTTTATTTGCTTTGCATATTTTCTGAATTTTTGGTGTACCTTTTAACTGTCAAGGATACCAAATTAGAACTTTCTCATTGGGCTAAGGAATTAATTTTTTAAAGCGATACAAGTTGTCTTATTTACACATGCATAGTGTTTCGGGGAAGTTTTAAAGACAACTAAGTTGTGATACACGAATCAAGCCATTAACTCTTTTTTTGGGCATCTGCTTAAATCTTCGTCTGACTTGATTCCGAGTCCTACTAATTAAATCAGCGTATTACCAACGAAGCAAGTTTTAATCGAAAGCTGTTATACATGGTGCTGCTGTTTTCCTTTCTATTTTTTTCTCACGTATTGAAGTTGTTTTGATATTTGTTCTTAATCTACAAGGTGGCGCAAAATAGAGTTCTCAATATAATTTTCTTATAATTGTGATGTTATTGAAGAAACTATGGTTTTGTCGATCATAAATATTTATTTGAACCTTGGAAATTTGTTATAACAGGTGTCCCAAAATGAGCCGTCATTTAAATTTTTTAATAAAACGCATTATGTAGTGGAAAAATTCTATTTTTTTTTGTTGCAACATAAAGTACAGATATGGAGGTTATGTATGGAAAATAATATCCATTGAATGGCCGTCCCGGCTTCGTTGGCAAATGTTGACTTTTTTATGGAATTTTTTATGACTTTTTGGCATAATTGTGGACTACTTTCTTCAATATTGCATCGAATTTCTTCCTAGAGGTCTTGAATGGTCTGTGGATCGTTGGCGTACTCTTTATCCTTCAAAAAACCCCAAAGTGTTCCAGAAGCAGAACTCTCAAATTTATGGATTAATTCCTCCAAAGAATGTGTGGACTTTCTCCCCATTTTTGTAATGAATTTTTAGAACCTACGCGTTGCTTGTTCGCGTATCTCTCCATGACTAAACTCCATGTTTTTGCTTGACAGCTGGCAAAGTTTTAGTATGATGTACCAAAAATAAAATCGATCAAATTCAACCGCGTTCGTAAAATTCTAAAAATGGCAATTCAAAAGTTAAATTATGAAATTATAAAATATACCTTTCTGCGACAAAATTATGACGTGAAATAGTATGCAAATAAGCAAATAAAAGGATTGAATTAATTATCCGCCTGTGAGGACTAGACAAGCAAATAAAAGAACTGAATAATTATTCGCCTGAATCTAGAAAGTGAAGATAACCCCAATTAAAGACGTTTGCTCGGGCACTTCACAAAGCTAAACGTAAGCCACAACAGTGACATTTATCACATAGGCGTTCAGATATCGAAACGCATTCATAATTACATAAAGTTAACACATTATCATAAAATCCAAATGTCTTAGGGCCGGTTCTACAAGCTAAGGATAACTTATTCTAGGTATATACTTGCATTGTAGAACTGGTCCTTAGCAGATGATCCAAATAATAAGCAACAAAGGTTATACACAAATCGTCAATAAAGTAAACTTCATAAACGACGTTAAGTGAAATTAAAATACCCAAAATAATTAGTTAATTCGATATGCAAGCATGGTTGTTTAATTGTACATACATTTTAAATTAACAAAGAAACAAAATCGCAAACATTAAATGAGTGGTACAGTCGTGTGCAAATAATTCTGGGACAGCGTTTTTTTCACATGTTGAGTTAAGAATTGAAGAATATCTCCATGGATTTCCTCTTATCAGAAAGAGTTACAGATTTCATTACCTGTTAAAGTTTAATGTAACTCTTTCTGATAGCAAGAAATCCATGGAGTTATTCTTCAATTTTTAACTCAACATGCATGTGAAAAAACACTGTCCCAGATTTATTTGAACACGACTGTACAAGTTAGTAGATTTTGAGTGCACTGGATTAATTTTGTAAAATATCTTATTATTTTGCTATCCTGAGGGCTCTGAATTAAAACGCACTGGGCTTCTTCTTTGAATTGTTTTAGAACCAACTTAGTCTATTTGTATTTTACATGTACATTATTGATTCAATTTTAAAACATAAATTTAGAGTATCATTTTTCTTTTTCATGATTTAAATGCCCCTCACATAGCCGTGTATTAGCATCAAGTGAAATATTCTCAAACCAAAAGTCATGACCTGCATACGTCTGTAATTTTGGATTATAAATGATAATAAAAAACGCGAAGTTTCATTGCTGACTGATATTATAGTGGCAGTCCTTTTGGTAGATGAGGCTTAAAAAGGTGGAAAGTTAATGCTGCAATGTACGTTTTGTAAAAATATAACGTCTACCTAAGGTGGTAAAGCTAAATTGCAGTAAATCTATTCAACCAATCTACTGCTGCTATGATGGTATATAGCTATGAATGATTTATTGTAATTTTTATGGCTAAACGACTTTTAAAAAAACGTGTTTGGAAAAAAAGATTAATTACAGAGAATGGTAACATCAAAATTATTC
Organism: Agriotes lineatus; assembly: GCA_940337035.1. Taxonomy (NCBI): domain Eukaryota; kingdom Metazoa; phylum Arthropoda; class Insecta; order Coleoptera; family Elateridae; genus Agriotes; species Agriotes lineatus. Next base: position 44,323 of record CALNHX010001559.1, read on the forward strand.
AGAAACTTCCAGATGAAAGTCCGTTATTCTACCGGAGCTATAAAAAACGACTTTGATTTAGTACGGATAGCTGCAAGTCATGTTTTTGATTAACTCAGGTACACTAAATTATAGTATAATAATCAGTTCTTTCAAAAGTAGTACTAATTTATTTTGTGCTACATATACTGTGTTTACTGCAAATAGAGGCATCTTATAATATTTTTATAAATTATTACCATAAAGCAAAACCTGCACTCAAAAAATCGCAGTTCAGGTTGCAGTAATGATCGCTTCTGTCATTTAGCAGATTCTTTAGTCGACCACTTTTATTGATGCGATTTCAGTTATCATTATGCCCATAACGGGATTATAAAAGAGCATCGCAGATGAATATTGGTCGTATTCTTTTTCCTTGCGGGAATAGGCCGCTATTTATACAAGCCTATTAGATTACCAAGAATAATGCTTGTTTTGTACTGGTTAAATATACAAAACAAACGTGTTTTCACTTTTTGCATTTCATTTCTAAAAATGAACACAAACACGAATTTTAAATTTATTTGGGAAAATTCTGCAAGCAGCTGAGTTAATTTAGCTTCTCTCTAATTAATACTATTGATTCGTTCTAGATACTACATGTTGCTTGCGGCATTAGACGAAAAGGTTTCGAGGTCATACATTTATATTTAGTTAAATATAGTTAGTGCAAGATTCTTCTAATATTAGCGTAATTGACATTAATATTACCGTATAAAAGGCGTTTAATTTTGGAAATATTATAAAATTATAATAGATATTTGTAGTTAAAATCCAGCACTTGTCCTAGCTGTCCTGTGTTTAGTTTTTTTTAATTTTGTGGATTCATTAAATATTGAATTTCATAAAATTCTGTAGTATATAATACATTTATAGTAACGATACAGTGAAAGATAATTCTAAAAGTAACATAAAATTTTGTTATATAAAAGTGGTAAATATGAAGGGGGTGCACATTAGCAGAACAATCTTCGTTATTCTGATGTAAAGTAATATGGGTCTAACGTTACCATGGTAGGTGTCTAGCAGTCATGATTGGCGAAGAAATTGAGGAGTAACAAAATATGTCATAGAAAAGAAGATAACCTTTACCGTTATAAAAGTTTTTGATGCCAAAATAAGCAAGAAAATAGACAACATCGAAAATATGGAATACGAATTAAAAACTATAGGGGTAATATGCTAGTAAACTTTTAGGAAAAGGAAACATTAAGACCACAGACTGGTGAGAAACACAGTTTTCATAAATAGAAAACCTGAAAGATGAAGACGATGTACTACTCGTGAGATAACAGGAAAATAAGATGCTAGTCTACATAACTGCAGAAAAATAAAATACAATGCAGAACTAATAAGAAGCTGGAGAAAATTGTCGACAACCGAAAGTGAAAATATAGATAATAGAAATAACAGGTTAACGCAAAATATTAAAGAGAATATTAGGCAGAAAAGAAAGAAGGTAGAAACACGCAGAGAGCTCACAAGAAAAGGTAAAGAGAACATTATATAATATACAAAAGTGAACGAGACAAGCAAAAGTATTGAAAGGACAGAACAAATGCCTGAAAGTGTTTAGGAATGCAGTAAAAAGAAAAATTATCAAACTAAAAACCAAAGATGGCATTACAGAAATAAACAGAAGAGAACTATTGCAAATTGTAGAACCGTACTGCACAGAGCTTTATGAAACAACAGTTAACAACGAAATTTTGAAAAACGAATAGAGATAGAAGATAAAACGTCAACTCAGAGAAATATTAAAGTAGAAGAAGCAAAGAAGTAGGTGAAGAATGCCAAAGCGGCCGAAGAAGATCACATACTATAACAAATGTTGAATGAATGTGAAGTAACAGCAAAAGAAGAACTAAGTATAACATTCAACACATGCTTTAAAGACCGAATCACACCAATAACGTGGGAAATTGCAATAACAGTTCTATTATACATATGGGTGTGGAAATTAAATAGCGTATAAATTCCGTTACTCCGTTAATGTTAGTTTTTGGGAAAAAATCTCAAAGGAGTGTAGCGATTCAAATTACAGAGAATATGCTAAAGTCATTTTAGAATTTTTATATAATTCAATATATTTTTAAAATGACAACTTATTTTTTCATTAATTGCGGTAATAAGTTTTAATCTATTTTCAATACTATAACATTTTTGAATACGTTACGTAAAAGAAATTGAAAAAGACAGCCTTAAAGTAGTAAGCAAGGATGAATAAAATTAACAGAGTAATTGTAACGTAAAATGTTTGAATAAATTTAATTGAATAGGTTCTAGCTCAATAATTTTAAAGCGCTTCCCAAATTTTATACATATGCTAACAAGCTGAAAAGCAAAAATAAACAATAGAAAAATAAATTGTGTTACACACTAAAATGACCTTTACGACAGTTTGTTACAGTCGAAACCAGTATTACGACAAAATCCAATTTGTTACAGTAAAAATCGACTTTTACGACAATGGCACTCAGTACACTAAGGGGCAAAAATGCTGGCTAGAAGAATTCGCCCTAATCACGCCTCAACGATTGTGTAACAAAATAGTTGTCCGACTACACTCAGCGTGATGGGCGTGGTTCTATCTGACCAGGCTTTTAATTAGGGCGAGGTGCCATTGCAATAGGGGTGGTCATACTCTAAACAAATAAAAAAAGAGGTGTTACGGCGCCACGGGCTTGAATTGCGGTGGGGACAATATTTATGCAAGACCCTGTATAAGCCCGAAGTCCAGGGATTGCAATCGGGTCAGCGGCGTCTCCAGCTGGCTTGGGGACTTGCCTTCAGCGGGTAAACAGCTCCCGTTGTTCCACCTTACATTGATCTTTACAGCTACAGAAACACACATAAATTCGACACAGGACGCATGCAATAGTCATAAAGAAACAGAGGTAGCTTTGAGTATCCGTCTATTGGTTAAAATAACAAAATGAGTGTACAGGTACACCTCAAGTAGTAATTCCTTAAATTAACGTGACAAGCAAACGTGATAAACAATGAACGCAGTAGAATATAATCAAACAGCGTCGAAGGCGTGTTACAACGTGCTAAAATTTAAGACGCAAGCACCCAATACAAAATTACAGCGTTTGATTACGGGTATGGCGTCACTCCGCCTCACTGTGAAAGAGAACGCTACATTCTATATTTTAACTTACACTACATTACAACTAATTGGCCAATGCCTGGTGGTTAAGCGATGAGCTTGGTGTTGATGTCCAGTTGGAAAGCCGTCGTTTAGGAACGTTGAGGCAGGCAGTGAAAATGGACAATGTCGGCACCCAGGAATGTCAAACCGCAGGAAGTGTGTGAGCAGAGAGGTGCTCCAGGGGATGACGATAACATACAGAACCTTGCATAATTAAGTACGTACGTACCTAACGATAATTTGTGCCCCGTAACAAAACTTAGGTATCTTCGAACCAGTTTCTTTTTAAAATCCGTAACAACGGTTAATGCATAACTTATGCGACGACACGATACAACAAGAACAAACTGAATGATATTATTTATGCTGGTACTGCTGGTACGAAACGTACGATTATCTTACCCGACGGGTTATCATCGGGTTATCATTGTGTCTTAGACACTCGGTACACCACTGCACTGCTCGATAGTTAGAACTCGAATCACCCACAGCGGGCTTCAACGGCAGCAGCCGAGGAGGCCGTTTGTACATAACAACTCCGTCAGGCTACGTAAGGTCAACTGCCACGAGAAAAAAAAGAAACGTTACCGAAAATGATAGGGGGGGGGGGGGGAGGCGAGACACACGGGCAGGACGCTAATGCGCTCCTTAAAATGTACAACTGCACGAACACATTGGCAACTGTCTCGATAAACGACAGAGGCAAATACGTTTGCGCTCTCTCTTCCACTCAAACAACCGATTCATTCTAACGCCGCTTTCCGGAAGCAACTTTTGCGCAAAGCAACGGACCGCCGTAAGATCTAAACAGACTATATTGACGCACGGGGAAGCAATTGCAGGTAAGCGCAAGATTTGAAACGCTACAATAACGAGCGGCCTGAATTCGTAAAGAAAAGGCTGGATTTTCACCTGGTTTTAACAATTGTTTTATATTTACATAACTCATATAAGCTGGTAATGGTATATCCTTCAAGCCGGTTTTTTTTGAAATCCGTAACAACGGTTAATGCAGAACTTATGCGACGACACGATACATCAAGAACAAACTGAATTATATTATTTATGCTGGTACGAAACGTACGATTATCTTACCCGACGGGTTATCATCGTGTCTTCGACACTCGGTGCACCACTGCACTGCTCGATAGTTAGAACTCGAATCACCCACAGCGGGCTCCAACGGCCGCAGCCGCGGAGGCCGCTTGCACATAACAACTCCGTTAGGCTACGTAAGATCAACTGCCACGACAAAAAAAGAAACGGTACCGAAAATGACGGGGGGGGGGGGAGCGACGCACGGGTAGGACGCTAATGCGCTCCTTAAAATGTACAGCTGCACGAACACATGGTCAACTGTCTCGATAAACGACACAGGTGTGAGGCAAATACGTTTGCGCTCTCTCTTCCACTCAAACAACCGATTAATTCTAACGCCGCTTTCCGGAAGCAACTTTTGCGCAAAGCAACGGACCGCTGTAAGATCTAAACAGACTATATTGACGCACGGGGAAGCGATTGCAGGTAGGCACAAGATTTGGAATGCACTCTACAAGAACGAGCGGCCTGAATTCGTAAAGAAAACGCTGGATTTTTACCTGGCTGAACAATTGTTTTATAGTTACATAACTCATATAAGCTGGTAATGGTGTATCCTTCAGGAATATTAAAAATGATTACCAATCAATACTTTAAATTCTGAAATGGTTACTAGTTACACTCTACTGACAATAACAACATAGAAGTAAAGTTTTAGGTTAAGTCATCTATTACTACTTTGACTTTATCGGAATGATTTAAACAAGACAAAGTGAATAAAAAGTGATTTAACAATAAGGTAAGTCAAATATTTAAACAAAGTGCATTTTTTGCGCAACCGACTTAAAAGTCCTTACTCATAATACTGAAATTTGTCATTGAAGTTGGCATTTCTCTTACTGATACAAAAAGTGTATGCTGTATGTAACACTTTTAGTAACTAGGATTAAAAGTACTGTTACTTCTTAAAAACTAATAGTATATTACTTTACAAGGGATATAGGTAAAATTTACACTACCGAGGACAGTCTGATGTCTGAGTGAGAGAAGCGAACGAGGGTAGCAAGGTGCGAGGTACCTAGTGTAAATCTTCCTACATCTTGCGTAAAGCACATAATTTTTTTCACTACCAATATTTTCTTAGGTAAAGTAAATGGTAATACCTAGCGTAAAATTATTATATTTTCTAAATTATAGTAGCCTTATAGCGATGTGATGTTTTGTTTGACAGTTATAAACGCACATTGAAAAATTCTTGAAAAAAATGCGTGAATATGATTGCGATTGCTGTTTTGTGAGCTTTGTGATTATATTCTGATTAAAAATGGAGAATAGTACGAGCTCTAATGGTTTTCTTCGTGTTAACCAAATGGCAAACATGACATCTTGTCAGTTGTAATAAATGCGGCTTGTATAGTATTTAACATTACAAGCCAGGTAAAACAGGATTTACTGCCGATAGGATTGGGATGACTGGCGAGCCGTTAGGCGAGCCTGTCATATCCTTGAGCCAGTAAAAATGGTTACCTGGCGTGTATTGTTGAATGTTTTATTGGTTCCTCACTTGTAAATAACTAGAAATTCACCATTTATTCAAAATGTCAAACTGACAAGCAACTAAATTAATCAATATGACACATACTAAGGAAGACAACTCTGGCTTTGCACGCTATCATTTATCTATGAGCACGCTTGTAAATATAACTGGCTAGCCAGTAAAAAATTTACTGGCTAGCCAGTTAAGAAACATTTTCAAGGCGAATACAGTGACTTGATAAATTGATGTTTACAAGTGAGGAACAAATAAAATAATTTACTTATCTAGGAAAGTAAGTACATTGTCATGGAAACCGTAACAATTTTTGTAAATGTTTCCTACATCCCTCAAATATGACAGTGTAAGGATCACTTGCAAACATGGTAGTGAAAAAAGTAAGTTCTAGCTAGTCACCTAGAATGCAGTTGTCATAATCATTTTAAATGAGTAACGTCAAAAGCAATCAATCATCATTTTTCTAGGTTGCAGAGAATAGTATGTATTATTAGGATTAAAGTGGCTCTTTTTGTCCTGCAATTTTTGGGTTCACTCAACTACGTTACTCTTCGCTTCGCAAATGCAAACATAATTGCTTGTCAAACAAAGTTCCACTTTTAATCATAATAAGAAGGTATACTATATTTAGCAGGATACAAAACTGTAGCTTATAAAATAATGAATGACAATGTGATACTAAGGGCCGGTTGCAGAAAGCAATGTTAAGTCTGGTGTTAGCTAACATCGCGTCAAAGTGAACAAAATCGCATCAAATTTTGTTTACTAATGTATTAGTTACCATAAGCATTTGAGATTTGATTCGTTTTTGTTCATTTTGACGCGATGTTAGCTAACACCAGACTTAACATTGCTTTCTGCAACCGGCCCTTAGTATATCACGTAGTCGCGTATCGACGTGAGACCTGCGATTCGTTACGTATAGAATTTCTTCATACATAGCATTTCAAGGCACTTTCGATGTTTAGGTCCAGGAGGACTCTTTGTCAGCATGTCAGCTCCCATATCTTCAGTTGGCTTGGGTTGTAGGCAAATATTGTTGTTACGTATGGCCTTTCGTACGAATGGTGACCGATGTCAATGTGCTTCCGTGCGAAAGTGAAACACCGGATTCAACGCCAGCTGTTGAGCCCCGATATTGTAGCAAAAATATAGTTACGTTGTCGACGAGTGCGTTGTATCCCAATTCATCTAAAAATGTTTGTAAACAGATGCCTTCTTTAACGGATTCTGCTACGCCCGTTTATTGTCGGTAGATGAGAGTGCGACCGTTCTTTGCTTGCGTGACTCCCAGGTGACCGCTCCGTCAGCAAGAATATAAGTGAAAACGGTGTACGACCGTCTATAATAGTCCGGAGATTTTCCACAATCGGCATCAACCAGTCGGGTTAATTTAGGGTTGCCAATTTTGAAGAGAACAATTGCGGGACAAGATTACAAAAATGGGGGGAGGGGGTAATTCATTACTTTAATTTTTTCAATTCTCCTGTTCAATTTATCATAGTTAATTTTACAGAAGCTAAGAACTAAATACCAAATAAACACATTAAACTATTATTCGTAAAGTACACTAATAATATAATAAGATTTTAAGGGGAACACTAATACGACGTTCTAATATAGTAATTTGTACAACTAGTTTTGAAAGTTATACTGTTTTTCATGATTTGTAGTTTGATAACGAGGGCGAAGCCGGTTAATCAAGCCAACGAATAAAAAAAAAAACTTTCAAAACGTGTTGTGCACGTAGTTTTTTTGCATAGCGATCTCTTGTCGAAATTTAGTCGAAAAGGACTTCGCGACTTTCACTTTCACTCTGATGATGCAAGCTGCAAGGTCTTGCGAAACGTTAGTGAATATGGATGCACAAACAGCAAAACGGCCAAATCTGCCTAAGTATCCTCGTTCTCAAGATACTCAAACAACCGAGCCACCAGAGAGCATGGCCATCGCGCGGGTTTTTGCTCGACTTCACAAGGTGCAAGGCACATTAAGCCAGAAAATGCTGGGTGTTCATATACAAATACTACGCGGTCTAAGCCGAAATTCTATGCTAAGGAGAATAATTCGAGTAACCGCGAAAGCCTCAAACAGTACATGTTGGTGATAATCATTGAAACAACACAGCCAGCTAACCGATTAAAGAGCGGACCAGTTCAAGATATGGTATCTGATTTGAATCATTGTCATTTGACTCTTCGATAACTTGGCATTAACCGACATAGGAATGGACACTGATTTACAATCTTTTTCTTAAATGTAGAATAAACCAGCTCAACATACAGTATGTTATACATGGTTGATTGGAAATAGAATTAAACTAGAACTAACAACAAATCGCAGAACTAATTTACATTTAATCACTCATATAATAATAATAATAATAATAATAAACTTTATTGATGCGCTCATACAAGAAGCAAATACACATGAGTACACAAAACAAAACTAATCTATTGCAAAAGCACATCAACCACAAGGCGAGATTCAGTTTTGGTTAACCCTACTCCTGCTCTACCATCTAAACCTTGAGAAAAAAAGAACAAAATGACACAGAATGAATTCCTAACCCTAAAACAAACCTTATAAAAACTAAAGATATCCTTGTGACGGTGAAACAAAAAATATTTAACGCTGAAAAGATGTACTGCTATCCAAACAAACAAACAAAATATGGAATTAACTTGTGGACAGTTCGGTAAACAAGTTATTGTTTTTGCAAAAGGTCTAAATACAATTTTGATTTAAATAATTTAGAACTGTCGACTTTAAAATTAAAAGGTAAACTGTTATACATTGCATATATCTGAAACGAGAATGACCGCTCGAATAAGGTTGTTTTATGGAGATGTGGTGAAATTTGGCCTCTAAATCTAGTAGAAATATTATGAACATCAGTTCTAAAGGTAATCTTATTGTATAAATAAGGAGGTTTCTTGTTTGATAAAATTTGATGAAAGAGACATTGGGACTGCAGTATTCTACGATTTTGCATTGTCAGCCAACCTGCATCAACTAGCTTGTAAGATATACGCTCATATTTTCTAATGCCGTATATAAATCTCAAGCAAGCATTTTGAATCTTTTGATTCTATGGGTGGTAATGGCGTCTAATGATGAGTGATACACAGGAACACAATTATTGAATTGCGAAAGAACAAAGCTTCGCAGAATTTTTTTTAGTTTCGCAGTTTAAATATGACCTATGAGGATAGAGCTTTCTAAGATGTTGGTAACTCTGAAAAATGTATTTGGATATTTGATCTCTATAACGGAAAGTATTGTCTAGCGTTAAACCTAGACTTTTGGCTTTAGTCACGAAAGGAATTTTAACATTACTAATATTAATGTTAGCAATATTAACTAAATTATGGCAGATATTTTTATTACGAACAGTAACGCGGCAGATTCGCTATCGATATCGCTATCGCGTTCCGAAAGAAGGATATCCTGGGGGCGCCTCTTTTTGAGTCGACAAACTGCTGACTTCTGCTCAAGTTGAAAATGCGCCGCAACGGGACATTTAGGTAAGTTAACAAAAAACCTGCGAGCAGCATTGCGAATATAATTGTCCATCGTTATTACACCAAGTTTGCGATGAATTTGTTCGTTTCGCACATACCACGGCGCGTTCACTGTTATCTGCAACACTTTATTTTGAAAGGTTTGAAACTTTCTTATATTTGTTTTTGAGGTTGCATCCCACACCACACAAGCGTACGTCAACACTGGTCGTAGTATGGTCTGATACAGTAGCGCTGCACATTTAAGACGTAGCGCGGATTTCCTGTTAATTAGAGAGTACAAAAAGACTAATCTAGCGTATGCCTCACTCAGCTTCTTATTAATATGGTAGCTCCAAGTAAGACGACGATCTAAATAAACTCCTAGGTATTTAAATGCCGAGTCGGATGGGTTCCAAACAATGTCTTGCCCATTTATAATGATATTTCCAGGGTTTTGAGGCCGTCTCAGAGTAAATATTTTGCTTTCACATTTAGTAGCATTGAGTTTAATACGCCACTTTGTGAAGTATTGAAGTAATTAATCTAGACATGTCTGTAAACTATCTACGCAAATATTAATATCTGAGTTTTGCCCCAGTAATATAGTGTCATCCGCAAACATGGCTAGTTTTGCGAATGTCGGTGTTGGTATATCAGACATGAAAATATTAAACAGAATAGGACCGATTACTGACGCTTGTGGTACGCCTGCGTGAATTTTCTATGTATCCGAGTAGTATGAACCAAGTTTCACTTGAAACGTCCTGTCGACATAGATCACTACTATCATCAAGCCTTCCGCCGAACCTCTGACCTATACACATGAGTCAGATTTAGTCGGTGGCAGTTCCAGACCACTTAACTCGAGATCCAACCTTTCGTACCATCGCCCAGTTTGCTTCAGGCCGCAGAGCGCCCTTTTAAGAAGGCACACCTTGTCGCCCTCTTGAAGATACTGAAGCATTTTCGGCGGCTTGTTCCGCTCAGGAGAGCCTCCGGGCTCTTCGAGAATTTTCCTAGAATTACCCTGCTCCTTCTCCCTAACCTAGTCTCACCAGGAAAGTTCCGTTGTGAGCTATCCGGTGGGAAACCTGTTAAAACTACCCCCTTGTTTCTTCTCACTAGGAGGGTTCCGTTGTGAGCTATCCGGTGGAAAACCTGTCAAAACTACCCGTTCGTTCCGTCTCACCAGGAAGGTTCCGTTGTGAGCTATCCGGGGGAATCCCGCCGAAATACCCACTGATTTTACTGATCAGATCACCTCGAATAATTCACCAGGTCCCGGCTACTCGGCGAACACTTTAGTTCCGAGAAACTAATTCTCACTAGTCAACACGTCTAATTAGCCGGCTTCGAAACTATTAATTACAACCTGGACGACGTAACGCGAGAGCGGCTTGAAGTTCGCCTCAGAAAGTCCAGCCTGTAGGTAGGCGCAACGAAGGCACGACATCCAGGCGAGGCTGCATGAATAATTTCGCAAATCATATTTTCGGGTTATTTTTCACGTCGTACGTTAGCAGCGAGCCGGGACCAGAAACTTTTTCCCTGCAAATCGCCGCCTACATGGCCTAAGCTTAAATCTAATTACAACACAGCTCACCTGGATCTTCAAGGTCTCAGATAAAGTGATATCCTCGGCCCTGCCGCCCACTAGCTCGCCATATTCCACACACCTGCAGACCGCTATAACGCTGATAGCATCAGGTATGCACATTATTTAATAATATTTTGCCCGATTAACAGTCCCGAACCGAGCTTCATGTTTACGCTCCGCTGTCAATCGCGGGCCACGCTAATCAGATGTCATTACAGCCTTCAACTTCGACGAGCTGTCTACGAGTCAAGTGAACTACTCGATGTATAGCCTGGTCCATAAATAACTGACAGGGCCCGAATCCCAGCGAGCGAAACCCATTACCAAAAAAGAACGATTTGAAATACAAACGTTATTATTATTTTATTTCCTGACTTTTGAATACAATTTAATTTGATATGTATGTAGTTAAAACTTATTATGTGTTTAGAAAGTTATTATTTTTTCCTTTCTTGGGTACCAAGCTTGAAACTAATAAGTGATGCTTCGGCTTTTCTGAGCTACCTGGGAGCCGGTTTCACTCCGGCGATTGTAGCAAACATTTTAATTAAACTAGATTAAATTCAAATAGCCAGACCAGTCTACAATGTCATCTTTATCGGTCCGAACAATGTACTTCAGGGTCTCTTCGATCATCTCTGGAATGTCTATATATAGATTTCTTCAGATAACGTACCGTTCAGATAAGCGGAAGTGATGTCGAACTGATGTATCGTCGTACTGAAATGCCAATGCCGTGGCGATGCGAATAGAACAGGAGCGTGTAATCCGAGCAGAGACTTCGTCATAATCAACACCAGGGCATTGTGACAACCACCGAACGACGACTCTTGCCTTCCTCCGTTGAATTGTTCCATCTGGCCAGTACTTGTTTCTCAATATCACCTTGCTCCGTATCACCTTTTCAGGCGATGGACGATTTACAATCACCCAGGTACCTCTCTGAATGATACATTTTAACTTGGTGACCATTGCAGGGTACCAATTCGTAGCGTATGGATCTGCATTAAAGTGGCAAGATTTACATTTTCCATATTGTATACCTTTTTCGGTCGACCTGGAGGCCCTGTGTTTACTTTTCGGGGTCTACCGCAGCCTCGCTTTGCAGTTACGTGAGGCTCATCGTCTTCTTCTCCAGACTGCTCGTTCTTGTCTGCGCCTGTATCGCATTCATACTTTAGGCCTGTATTCTCAGCTTTGTCTGCTATTACGTTTTGAGGTTCCATATCTATTAAAACGCTCGATGCAGTCGTTGTTATGAGCCAAAAGTCACTTAAATACTTCTGTAATTATTTGCTCTATTTTAGTTAAAGCTAAATTTTTGCCCACGTTCTAACTGAGCTATCAGTCTATTTTTTGGGTTTCGATAGATAAAAATATTCCTAATTAATTTACTTCAGCTTAGGCATCAGTTGATGCTCGTGCTAGTTTTGTTGCATACTCAGCATTTTCTCCCATTCCCAACATTTTGGAGTCTTATCATGCCATTTCGTCCATTTGCCTTCATGTCTTGGTGCAGAAAGGTTGCTGGGTGAACGACGTTTGTGATACGTACCATGCTCTGGTTTTTTCGCTAGCATCCTTCCTTGAGAAAATCCGTGTTTGATTTCGTTTTGGTTGGAATATTTGAATGACGTCCTGTTGAGGAAAATTTATAGAAATTTCTCAAATCAGACATCGTTCTGGATTCACGTGCGTCAAGCACATGGTTACATTTCCGCAAAGCTGGGAGCCGAACATCAAGGGGGTATGCCTAAACTTTCCTTTTGTGCGTTACGCATGAGTTCTATTGTGTGCAATTAATTTCAGCTTCTTTTTTCTCCAGGTACGGCCAAATTCGACCCCTTTGTGGACGCGTGGTACCCTTGGGTTTATTGCGACCTCCGTGCTTGGGACTTGTATGCTAGAAGGCTCCGATCTTGCAGTGAGCTTGAGACCAATCCGCTCCGCCCCGCCTCCTAGCGCAGGCCACCTGGAGATTCCGTGACGTCTTCGAGAGGGCTTTCTACACGTCCACGAGCTGTTATGTAGCTGCCCAAGGTCTGTTTTATAATTGTTCGACCTGCGTCGCATCATAGGTGCCTCGAGTTTAACCTGAAACAATAAGAAAGCCGACCTGCGATTAATTAATAAAATAAGCAATGGTAGTAAAAATCGCAGATCAACCCCCCTACCATTTATACACCACGGCAGCTCTGAAAAACTGTTTCTTACTCACCGCGATGGCCGACTAGCTCAAATATCGGCGGCCTTAGATCGTAGGTTCAGATCATCAGCTATGTACCCTGGAATGTCTTCAAAAAAGGAAAGGAAAATGGAAATGGGCGCCAGAAATCAAAAGATTTCTAATAACAAGAAGAAAAATAAATTGCAAGTGACTAGCGTTTAATTAATAATTAATAAAAGTTTTGAAATGTCAGTAATCAATAATCAGAACAATTAAAATGTAAATAATGTAATGACAAAATTGTGTATCTTAACTGAAGGTTTCGACACGCATAAAATTAAGAACCCCTTTCGGGTTATTTTAAAAACTTTACAAAAAACACTCGTGGGATAAGCTTATCACAGTCATCTAATAAAACCTTCTGTTAGGCTATTGAAAATAAATAGCGTGACTGTACCTTTTACATAGGGTCGAAACACACATCAAAAATAGCAAAATTTATAAACTGTGCATAATTAAATATAAGGATTAAAATTCAAATATTAAAACAAGAGCATGTATGAAATTGAACATTACAGGTTGATAATGGCAAAACGTATGAATTTAAATTTTAAATATTGACGGGTTTAAAATACACAGATGTAAATTTCTGGTATTGAAAATAAGTCGAAGTAATATAAATCTCGGAGTAGCACTAACTAACCTCGAAACGTAAGCTGGACGTGAACGGCAATAATCATTGTTGAAGTCGCTGGGGAAGCGCCGAAAATTGCTGCAATAGCATCTTCAAACGGCAGCAAATACGCCGGACCCAGCAGGTGTCGAAAATGCGATAAGACTTGGCCTCCGAGATAAACTCGTTGTTGAAACGGATAATTAAGATTAAGATTAAGATTAAGAGCTAAGAAAGATATAATTAGTATGGAGATAATAAAACAGAAAAAGCGCAATCGTACCTGATTACAATCAGCCCTTAGAAAATACACTGCTCGTTGAAATTGGTTGAGCGCACGTAATTCGACATAATTAAAAACAAGGCTTAGCCGCGCAGGTATCGGCGGGCTCAAGCGAAGACAGCAAACTGCCCGGACGAAAAATTTCGTTTCCTCGAGGAAGGCTCGCACTCTGATAAGAGATAGCACAGGTCAAAAGAGCAAATTGCAAACGATAGGAACTTGATCCAGGTACAAAATGCGTTGGTTTGGAAAATTTACGAATTCGAAATGCAAAAGGAATTATAATTTAACTAAAAATATACAGGTTAAGCCTGAAATAATTGGATAAATGGCGAAACAATTAGGCAAAGCCAAAAAATTGTTTCACTCCCCACGGCCAAAAGAAATAAAAAGGTTTAAATATGAAAACATTAAAAAATGTAGGAAACCAAAGAATTCGAGAATGAGATCGATGATGCCAACACCAAAAGCGAAACGCTATAGAAAAATCCTCTTTCGAGAAGATAAGCCAAGGGAAACAACCCTTATAAATCGGCTCAAAAATAACTGGGGCACCACATAGGACACCGCCAAAAAAATAGACGTTCTGTCTAAACCGGACAGAAGCCTAAAAAACTGCTAAACACAGCAAAAACCGACTGCATCACATAGGACACAATCCACCTTAGTACAAACATCCGAAAAACTCGCAAATATCCGAAAAACTCGCACCGCATCATCATCACTCACTCCAAATCTAAAGTAACCCAACATCAAAAGTATGAGAGTAAAAAAATTATCTTCAAAAAAATGAAACACAGTAAGTACTGCGACAAAAAGATTCGGGTGAAAACCCAGGAAAACATCCTAAAAACCATATGCCCGCCCCGAATTTAGGTAGAGACCCCAGAAGCCGGAAGGAACGACCGCACAACCACCAAACCCCGCTCGGGCATTCAGCCAGTCGTCGCAGCTAGATGGAAAAGCGCGCCGGTGACGGACTGAATGTGGCTCCCTCACTGAGTCGGATGGCAACACAATAGCTCGCTCCAACCCCCAGAAATCTCCACAAGGCCGAAAAACCAACCCAAATACCAATAAAATTTAAAAAACCCCAAACAAGTATAAACTCGTCTCGAAAAAAAATCACATAAAAACAACAGCTAAAAAGCCATGAACAACGATCTGAAAATAAAATCGGTTAAAGTCTTAAGCGAACACAAGCACGGATGGGGAAAGCACTCTTAAAAAATATCCCAAAATATGGAGAGAAACGACCCCAACTGCTAGCGTTGCTTAGAGAGAGAACAAGATGACGTTGCTCCTCAATAGTGACCTTCCCTGCATGCCCAACCTACCACCCTAGCAAGAAACAAAAAGCACAAAAAACAAGTTTTTAAAAGAGACACTGTAGGTGTTTCCACGGTCACAATATCCTATAATACCATAGTCCAAATTCAAATAAGCGAAGCGCTTTTGAAAAAAATCCTCAAATGAGACGGAAGTAATGGTAAGTAAAAAGGAAAGTGAAAAGCACTAGAATGAAAGATCCATAGGGAACATACCCTACAGCAACTTTTAAAAACAGAAGAGAAAACAGGACATATAGAAAAGAGAAAAGGAAAGAGAGGAAAAGAACCAAAAAACCAGAGTTTGGAAAAACTCACGCTGCCACACCCACTCATCCAAGCTTCGACTGGCTAGGTCTACCATTCCATGCCGTGACCCGGGTTTACGGAGACATGGACACGCTTAAAGACGAGGAAACACAAAAAAGCAAACCGCCTTCAATCGCAAAGAAAAAAAATCCGCACCCAAAATATGTGCGTAAAAAAGACGCAAAAAATTGCAAAAATAAAACGAGCAACAAGATGCAATTGCGCATTCAAAACTGGCTCAAATCCTCTGTCACGTCTGACAGAAGACAAACCTGCCTCACATCGGACGCAGCCAACAAAAACCCCGCATTCAAAATCGCATCCAAAAGGAAATGCATAAACGCATTCAAAAAAGAAAAGCCAGAGAAAGAACGACCCGGAAACAACCCGTCGAGACCCTGCGTAAATACAAGTACGGCAAGGCAATTACTTAAAAATTCCCAAAGATGGAGTAAACTACACCAAACCGCACAAGTAATTCACGCAGGCCTTCGACCCACCGATAAACAACCAAAGGAAAGATAAGGAAAAAACAGACATACTACACTACCAAAGCACACACGCAACCAATCAAAGAAACCATTCAGAAACCTCACTCACCAAAGCATACCCTTTCAACAAAGTCCATCACACTACCTATAAACATACCGCTAAACCAATCATTCGTCAAGAAAGATGAGGGAAGAAAAGTCAATAAGCAACCGACGAAAGGATAAGTAAAGAAAGGAAAAGAAAAGAAAGTCAAATATAAATACGTGCACTGCAACAAGATGTGAAAATTACAAAAGTGAATAGAAAAATGAATACAAAATTATTTATTGATAAATAAAGACATCCAGGTAAACACAGCTGATGTAACTACCAAAATCGAGCCCCATAGCGTTGGTCGCGCCAGTGAAACAATAAGAAAGCCGACCTGCGATTAATTAATAAAATAAGCAATGGTAGGAAAAATCGCAGATCAACCCCCCTACCATTTATACACCACGGCAGCTCTGAAAAACTGTTTCTTACTCACCGCGATGGCCGACTAGCTCAAATATCGGCGGCCTTAGATCGTAGGTTCAGATCATCAGCTATGTACCCTGGAATGTCTTCAAAAAAGGAAAGGAAAATGGAAATGGGCGCCAGAAATCAAAAGATTTCTAATAACAAGAAGAAAAATAAATTGCAAGTGACTAGCGTTTAATTAATAATTAATAAAAGTTTTGAAATGTCAGTAATCAATAATCAGAACAATTAAAATGTAAATAATGTAATGACAAAATTGTGTATCTTAACTGAAGGTTTCGACACGCATAAAATTAAGAACCCCTTTCGGGTTATTTTAAAAACTTTACAAAAAACACTCGTGGGATAAGCTTATCACAGTCATCTAATAAAACCTTCTGTTAGGCTATTGAAAATAAATAGCGTGACTGTACCTTTTACATAGGGTCGAAACACACATCAAAAATAGCAAAATTTATAAACTGTGCATAATTAAATATAAGGATTAAAATTCAAATATTAAAACAAGAGCATGTATGAAATTGAACATTACAGGTTGATAATGGCAAAACGTATGAATTTAAATTTTAAATATTGACGGGTTTAAAATACACAGATGTAAATTTCTGGTATTGAAAATAAGTCGAAGTAATATAAATCTCGGAGTAGCACTAACTAACCTCGAAACGTAAGCTGGACGTGAACGGCAATAATCATTGTTGAAGTCGCTGGGGAAGCGCCGAAAATTGCTGCAATAGCATCTTCAAACGGCAGCAAATACGCCGGACCCAGCAGGTGTCGAAAATGCGATAAGACTTGGCCTCCGAGATAAACTCGTTGTTGAAACGGATAATTAAGATTAAGATTAAGATTAAGAGCTAAGAAAGATATAATTAGTATGGAGATAATAAAACAGAAAAAGCGCAATCGTACCTGATTACAATCAGCCCTTAGAAAATACACTGCTCGTTGAAATTGGTTGAGCGCACGTAATTCGACATAATTAAAAACAAGGCTTAGCCGCGCAGGTATCGGCGGGCTCAAGCGAAGACAGCAAACTGCCCGGACGAAAAATTTCGTTTCCTCGAGGAAGGCTCGCACTCTGATAAGAGATAGCACAGGTCAAAAGAGCAAATTGCAAACGATAGGAACTTGATCCAGGTACAAAATGCGTTGGTTTGGAAAATTTACGAATTCGAAATGCAAAAGGAATTATAATTTAACTAAAAATATACAGGTTAAGCCTGAAATAATTGGATAAATGGCGAAACAATTAGGCAAAGCCAAAAAATTGTTTCAAACCTACAAATTAGAACTCCTCTTGTATACATGTCCGGAGTTGTGCGGTGCGAGCGAAGGAGAGCGGTCGTGCCGGTACAGCGCTGTGTGCTTAAATTCGAATACACCTATAATATCGTGTTAACCCACAAAGTGCTTGATAAGATCCTAAAGTGCAGTGCATTCGACGGAACAAGGACAAGACTAGAAAAACGACCAACTAGAAATAAGAAGCCAAAGAGAAAACTCGCCGGCGGAACGGGCGAGCAAGCTCAAGGTTGCATGCTATAAACCGCCCGGCAATGCTAACGCCAGCCCAAGGTCATCAGCGGTGCACCTGCTACCGCAAGATTGCAGACGTCGCCGTCGGGCCGACGATCCCGATACGGAGAACAAAGCAAATAAAGGCAAAGCTGCTTAAAATCTTATATTATAAGCGCTGATGTCGGTCGCCGTCTAGACGTAAGCAGGCGCGCGCACACGCAGCATGAAAGGCCTGCATACTAGCAAGTGGCGCGCGCGCACAAATGGCGAGACAGCATTTGTATTGTTAACGCTGGCATCGCCGGACGTCGGCTGGCCGCCAGCCTAAGCAAGCATTTTTATTCTTAACTGTTCCTTTACGCTGGCAGGGCCAGACGTAGGCTGGCCACGAGTTCTAGTAATAATATAAAAGGGCAGAAATAAAAAATGGAAGAACTTATAAAATAACTTAGCGCAAAAATAGACACAATGGATAAAAGATCGGAAAGAATCGAAAGTAAGAATGATAACTTCCAGAAGGAACTAATGGAGGTTAAAACAGAAAACAACGCATTGAGATCCGAAAATGTACAACTGCGACTGCTCGTGAAAGAACAAAAAAAAAGAATAGAAATAATAGAGAAGGAGCAAAGGAAAAGGAAAATCGTAATACAAGGAATCAAGGAACCGGAGAATGAACCCGAACTAGAGCTCAAAGAAAGAATTAGGTCAATTTTGAGAGATATGGGACTGCAAATAAATATCGAGAATGACGTACAGGAACTCCGACGCCTCGGAAAACTAAACCGCAACCGAACGAACGTTAGGCCTATTTTAATGGAGCTGCGCACATGGAACATAAAATATGAAATAATGAAAGCGACAAAAAACTAAAAGACTCAGAAATATGGATCTCTTAAG
This sequence comes from Agriotes lineatus, assembly GCA_940337035.1. Taxonomy (NCBI): domain Eukaryota; kingdom Metazoa; phylum Arthropoda; class Insecta; order Coleoptera; family Elateridae; genus Agriotes; species Agriotes lineatus. The sequence continues at coordinate 63,380 of CALNHX010001559.1, forward strand.
ACTATCCGAAGCAAGTCCTAGAACATCGCAAAATATTAATTGAACACATGAAAAATGCAAGGGAAGCTGGATGCCGAGTATCCCTGATATACAACAAACTGAGCTTAAATGGAGAACTATTTACAATAGAGCAAATAAAGGAATTTACTGACACCATAAGCAATCTACAAAACGATAATCTGGCAGGAACAAATGAAGAGTCAAGGCACACAAAAAAGGCAGAACGGTATAAGTGAAAGGTCCCCACATAACAAAGAGGACCCGCCGCACCAACAGGGCAAAAAACTTGCAACTACTACTTCAAAAAACTACTAGTGGACAAGTTGGAGGAAGGACCAACCGCAGACAACCGTAATGAAATAAGGCAAAGCGAATGTACAGGTAATAAACCAATTAATTTAATAGATATACACAAACTCACATATTTTGGCTGCTGGAATGTCAGGACCATGCTCGAAGCAAGTAAGTTGAACCAAATTACGAAGGAAATAGATGGAATGGATAAAATAATAATTCTTGGGTTAAGCGAAACAAAGTGGACAGGGAGCGGCGAAATGAAATTGTTGGAGGGCGGCAAGTTAATCTATTCTGGCAAAATTGGCGAAAATTTAAAAGATGAACACGGAGTAGCGCTAATGCTAAACAGGGAGGGTAGAAACTGTATATTAGAATGGGAACCAGTATCGGAACGTATAATCACAGCTAGATTTCGGGAAAAGTTCTTTAACATATATATAATAAATGCGTACGCGCCAACTAACGTAAACGAACCAGAAATTAAAGAGGAATTCTACGAACAACTTCAAACGGTATTTGACGCAATTCAATAGAAATTAAAAAAATACGTAAAAATACTATTGGGGGATCTCAATGCCAAAATAGGCAGCGATAATATAGATCGAGAGGATGAAAATAGGCTCCTAGATTTTTGTGCAGTCAATAACTTGACAGTAGGGGGTAGCGTGTTCAACCACAAAAATATTCATAAAATAACTTGGATCTCACCAGAACCACATAGACCACATAACTATTGACAGGAAATATAAAAACTCCTTACTGGACGTTCGAACAATGAGAGGAGCCGATATAGGTTCAGACCATATGCTGCTGAGAGCAAAATTTAGAATAAAATTAAAACAAACCTAAAAAAACTCAATATTAAAACTAAGTACAATGTACAATGGTTGAAAGAGGGTTCAGAAACGCAAGAACAATTCAATTAAACATTTAAAGCTAAATTTAACAAATATGGCTAGAATATAAAAACATCCTAAAAGAAACCGCGTTAGAAACAATTGGAGTGAAGAAGCCACACATGAAGGACTGGATGAGCAAAATTACATAGGACTTGATTACGGAAAGGAAGAAAATCAAACACAAATGGCAACTAGAAACAAGGGAAGATAAGAAGGACTAGTTAGACAAGCTCTACTAGGAAAAAACGAAGAGATTAAAAAAAGTGTTAGAAGAGACCGACGCTCCCAACAAGAAGAAATAGTGAAAAAAGCAAAAGAAGCGGCAAGTAAAAACGACATGAAGACGCTGTATGATATCACACGGAAGCTTACAAGCAGGAACAAATCTAATATATCACATATCCGCGATAAGGATGGCAACTTAATTAAAACGTATACCGAAATCCTACAACGATGGATGGAACACTTTACGGAAATCTATGAAAAGCGGCCAATGGATACAAACCTCTATAAGGCCGAAGTTAGACAAAACCTGAAGATAAACACAGACCCGATAACAAAAGAAGAAATAGATGCAACTATAAAACAACTAAAAAACAACAAAGCAGCTGGGATCGACGAGATACCTAATGAACTGAAAAATCAGGGGGAGAAGCCAGCATTACAATACTGCACCTATTAATAAATAGAATTTGGACCGTGGAAATAATCCCAGATAAATGGAAGGAAGGTCTAATAATTACTCTACCCAAGAAAGGGAATCTGAGCTACTGCAGCAACTGGCGACCAATAACCCTACTGTGCACTGCCGGCAAACTACTAGCTAAAATAATATTAACCAGAATTAAACAAGAGCTGGAAACGATATTAAGGGGCAACCAGGTAGGATTCCGATCAAGAAAATCACATCTGTTCGCTAAGAATAATTACACAGGTCTGCGACCAAATTTTTTTCTTTAAAATAATGGGTGATTCTTATGTATTTTGGTGCGCTGAGTTCGGAAATGCCCTCACTTTTTTCCCAGCACGTAAGAATTTTCCGCAAAATGCATTTTTCTGCGGGATTGCCTACCTTTTAAGGCGTATATTTATGAATATGCCGAAAAAAGTTGTTTTTCCTATTCGGCTTCATAGTTTTATATTAGAAACTATGAAATATGATAATAAATAGTATATTTAACAGTATTAGTCAGCGTATGAATCATGGAAACCCATTACCTTAATAGTATGCAATTAAGGTTTATCCCTTTTCTTCGGTGTTTTCAGATTCCAATGTTACTGTAATAAATGTTTTTGTTATTAAAAGTACATAAATAAATAGGAGAAATTCTTTCTGGTAATTAGCGTAATTGTGGTGAACATTATTGACAAATGAAACCTGGATTTTCCCATTGCCCTATATATACCCCTCGTAGTCCTTCGATTTGTTCATTTCAAAGTGTCTTTCAAAATGTCTTCAAGAGCTTGTGTTAATAATCCTGATAGTTTCTGTTACATTTGTGGCGAACTTGTATTAAAAAAACAATCTCGAAGTATTACGGAGTTTATTAAAAAAGTGTACTTTGCCTATTTTGGTGTGAAGATCGGAGATCAAGAAAAATCTTGGGCCCCTCATGGAGTGTGTTCAGGCTGTGTTGAAGGACTTCGCATGTGGTCTAAAGGAAAGGTGAAATCTTTTCGTTTTGGGGTGCCTATGATTTGGAGAGAGCCGAGAAACCACGGCGATGACTGCTACTTTTGTTCTTGCAACATACAAGGGTACAATGCCAAAAATAAAAAAGATATATGTTACCCAAACATGCAATCTGCACTTCGGCCTGTGCCTCATGGACCCGGTATTCCAGTACCAGTGCCCCCACACAATTTTGACGATTTTCCAGAGTCATCAGAGAGCGAGTCGGAGCAGTTGGATGATGAGTTTCAAGTCGAAGACTGTGGACCCCAACAGTTTTCACAAGAAGAATTAAACGACCTCGTTCGTGATTTAGGGCTTTCTAAAGAGTCTGCTGAATTACTGGGCTCTAGACTTCAAGAAAAGAACTTGTTGAGATCTGGAACTTCATTCTCTTGGTACAGAAGCAGAGAAAAACAATTTGAGTCAAATTTTTCTCAAGACGGCGAACTTGTATATTGTTATGATGTTCCCAAGTTGATGTCAATGTTTAACATTCAACATGTGTCAGATGAATGGAGGTTTTTTATTGACTCGTCAAAAAGAAGTTTAAAAGCAGTTTTGCTACACAACGGCAATAAATACGCTTCTGTACCCGTGGGGCACTCTGTGCATCTAAAAGAAAAGTATGACAACATGGCTTTTATCCTTGATAAATTGAAATATAAGGAGTTTGGATGGCCTATCTGTGGTGATCTCAAAGTCATCTCTAAGGTGCTCGGTAATTACCGATGAAGGCTTAGAATGGCAAAAGGAGATACACCTCGACTTTATAGATGTTGAGAAAGCCTTCGACAGAGTAAATAGGGAGAGACTGTAGACGATCCTGGAGGAATATGGAATCCCGAACAAAATTATTAGAATGATTAAATTGATGTACGAAGGATATAGCTCAAGAGTAGAATATTGTGGTAATAAAACCGATTACACTCTGTCGCCGATCCTCTTCTTAATTGTAATAGATTGGGCAATGAAACGGACAACAGACAACAAAAAAGGCCTCACCTGGAGATTCGGCCTGGTCTTAGAAGATCTAGAGTTCGCCGACGACATCTGCTTAATAACTGAGAAGATTAGTCATATGCAAGAGAAAATCAACATTTTAAATAGTAACGCAAATTCTGTAGGTTTAAAAGATAATACAACAAAACAAAAACCCTCCGCATCAACACAACAAGCACACAAGAAATAGAACTTGAAGAAGAAAAAATACAAAACGTTGACCAATTCGTGTATTTGGCAAGCGTAATTGAGGACTCAGGAGGATGCCAAAAAGACATCAAGAGGAGAATTAGCAGAGCGCAAAATGCATTCAATAAACTAAAAAAAGTGTAGAGCTCAAATGAACCAACCACGAAAACCAAAGTGCGAATCTTTAATACAAACGTGAAAAGTGTGATGTTATATGGATGTGAATCATGGGCATTAAACAAAAAACAAGTGCAACAACTTCAAACCTTTACCAGTAAGTGCCTAAGGATAATCTTGAAGATATACTGGTCTAATAAAATATCAAACACCGAATTATGGCAAACTACGAATCAAGAATCAATCGCGAGACTAATAAAACAACGGAAGTGGAAGTGGATTGGACACACTCTATGCAAACCAAATCCACGGTTAGAGGCAAACGAGAAAGGAAACGACCAGCCAACACATAGAGAAGAAGTACGAACGAAGACTGCAATAACATCAAAACAAGCGGACTAAGTAAGTAAGTTGTATACATGTCCCCGAATTTGTATTACGACTTTTAATGTGTTTGGTACATACCAGATTATATCTTATTCGGCAAACATTGGGTTGCCCTCTTAAATTATTTGAGCTAATAGCGTAAACTTAGAAATTCACCTGTGTAGCACAGTGTAAATGTAAACATAACTTGGATGTGTCTCACATGCTATCCGAGTGAATATTACCATTCAATTTGTAAAGTTGTGAAGCGAAATTGCATATTAATGACCGAATAGTTTGGTTGAGTTGAGCTAAGACAATCCCGCACTTGCAAAATATTTCAGTAATGAACCCGCTTTACCTGACGTCTTGAAGTATTATTTATGAATTTCACATAAATTACCATGTTATATAGCGCCTTATTTGAATCAAGATCTTGTGTCACTAGGACCATTCGAATATAAATATGAATGTCAATTAACAGTTTCTTGTATTTGAGCATTTGGGGTCACATTCAATCCGCTACCCTAAACTTAAATAGTAATAATTTTAACCGCGGTTGTAGGCCTTGTCTAATAGTTCTCTGGAAATGCAATTTGATAAATAAAACATGTCAATTTGTATCTCTTGCTGCAATATTTATTGGTATTAAACATCTAGACACTTATTAATTACTTATATAATTACGAAGACGATCCTTATTAATATTTATGCTACTGTGATTTGAAATGTGATATTTTAATCTAGTTTCGCCGTTATTGAAATTTGTGTATGTATGTACCGCCGAGAACTTTTGCTGAGATAAATTATATTGACTCGTTATCTACGTTTGCGAATTTTATTTTTGCCCTTGTTGCCTTTAATTTTCAGGTTTGGTTATTAGCGCTTTTAGTAGTGTACCTTTGAATTAGCAAAGTGCTGGGTTATCTGCTACTTGGCGCCCATAATTTTCTTACAGTTAAATATTTCAGTCTTTTGTTTTACCCACGACTAGCTCCGGCTGAGAAGTCGGTTGCCTTTGCTTGTCGCTTTTCCAGTCAGATTGACGGTAACATCGTATCATTTAATAATCGTATCGGTGTTAATGTAACGTCCATTTCTAGATGATCGTTTTGAAGTTCTGGGTATTCCAGGAATTTTACGTCGCGTGATACCTCTACTTTATGTACTTTCGGGAACCAAACGTGAATGCCTTTGATTTCCGTCGAGTATCCTAGGAAAACACCTTCACGTGATCTAGCGTCGAACTTTCGCTTGTCAGAAAACTTATCCAAAACGAAAACTTTGCAGCCAAACTCGAGAAAGTGACTCACATTCGGCTTCTTCCTAAATCGAAGTTCGTATGGTGTTTTTCCGTCTAGTGATTTTAATGGACTGCAATTTTGTATATAAATGGCAGTAGCCACTGTCTCGGCCCAAAACTCTTTTGACAATCCGGACTGAATGATGATACATCTCGTCGTATCGATGAGGATGCGATTCTTCCTCTCGGCATTGTCATTCTGTTCCGGATTGTTTGATACTGTCAGTCGCCGACGAATCCCGTAATCGTCCAAATAATTATTAAAGAGTTTGTTCTTATATTCCGTCCAGTTATCAGACTGTAAACTCTTGATCCATTCTCTGGCCTCCTTTTCTAACAAGGTCTTGACCTTCTGGAACTCCGTGAAAACTTAATTCTTCTTAACCAGAAAACAGACGTCCGTTTCGAATTGTAGTGGATACTTGGAATACGTTGTCAATTCCTTAACAATTTTTCAAAGATACAGACCGACCGACGCATAAAACTGAGAGTGTTTCGCGTTTTTGGCACTTGTGACTCTTCATTGTCCTTCTGTCGGCATTCACTAACTTTGTCACCTATTCTATTACAACGATAACATCCAATAGTTGATGACCCCTTCATTGCGTAAGTGTTCATGTTCTTAAAACGTTTGTTTTTATTTTAATCAATAAATTTACCAACCACCATAGCGTTCGGCACTTCACTATGCATTTCGCTTTTGTGCGCGTCGAATTCAGCAACAATTTTCACACGTAGTGTTTCGGCGATATTAAATCATCTCGAGATTCGATTGCGCAACGAAATTTTTGAAAACTTGACGGCAAACTATACAGAAGCATTATGGCGAGTAAGCCAGCATTTATATCGATGTCCATATCGTTGAGTTTATTAATTACACAAAAAAACGTACGTAAATTCTCTCGCACGTCTTCGCCCTCGCGCATACGCTGAAGAGTCTTGCATGCCTTGCGTGTGGGCCCTTTCGACTGGTAAACTCTTTTGAGCTTCAGCCATACATCCCGCGCAGTCTTGTATCCCTGTACCTGTTTCAATTCCGCTGAACTAATCGACAAAATTATGTCAGATTTCGCCTTTTGGTCGAGAGTGATCCACTGTTGTTTGATTTGAATTGACGCGGCATCCGCGTCCACAACCTTCGGTTTCACTCCCATGCATAGTTTTCAACGAGAAGAGCTTTCATAGGCATTCGCCTTGTATCATAATTTTCTTTGTTGAGGGTTTCAATTCTCGGAATACCTGTGGCATTCATTTTGACTTTTTGTGAATAACGCATGTTACCAAAAATTATATCAGGAATGCAGTCACGTTAACTCAGGTCGCGTTTTCGTTATCTTTAATTCACACGATTCTCTGGGCCCATATCCTATCAGGATTATTTGCTCTTGTGGGTGAACTGAAATAATAACGGTGCCTTCAGCTTTTACTGCGACAAACTACTTATTTAGCACGATACAAAAATGTAGCTTACAAAATAATGATTAACTGTGTGATGCTCAGCATATCATGTTAGTCGGGTTTCGACGCGAGACGGTAGTTCAGTGCGGCATGGATAGCACCAACATAAAGATTACGTTATCATTTTTTTTATCCAACGTTTCGTATTCTAGCAACCATCATCAACTTCATTTTTTAAATGCGGTTCTGAGTTTTTGATGTAAAATTTCAGCAACTCCTTTGATTCTCAATTCAACAATGGTATAATTACGTTTCGAGTCTTTTTGAACATTAAGACATTTTTGAATACGGACCTGTGTCCTACAGCATTTCATACTTTGTTTCAGATTTAGTAATTTTGTAAGGCAACGGGGAATATTATTTTTTCGCTCTGCAGTTGTATTTGTGTCTCGAGTAGCTTTATGCGTGGGCCGTGGTCTGTGAATTACATAAAAAAAAGTAATCGAAAATAAACGTAATATTAATGTTAATATAATACAATAATATAATCTTCTTAAATAATTTATAGCAAAATATATACTGGGTGTTTTATAACGTACGGTGGAGACTGAAAGGGTAGCTAGAGGGGATTAAAATAAAGTGATTTTCTCAATAAACTTCTGATCAAAACGCAATACTAAAAAAAATACAGCAAGTTAAAGTTGAATAAATTAACGGGCATTCTTTACAAACTTAAGTGGTAATTTACGTTTTATATTTAAGCAGGGGATATTTGAGAATTAACTAAACAATGCTGATTTACAAAAAATAACATAAAAATTAGGGCTATTTAAATTTTTCTTTTAAATGAATGAAATTGATGTTCACTGAGGAAGAACCGCTGACTATTTAATAATAACTAAAACCAGTAGTGGTAGAAATTTGTTTATTGTTAATTCATTTAAAACGTAAAAATGTAGATACATCAGTTATTAAGTGTTTAATTCTGCTTAAATGGCTAACTACAGTAACGAAGAATGTGTAGATATGATTATTATGTATGGAGCTGCTGAAGAAAACGCTGCACGTACAAGACGTATGTATTCGGAAAGATTTTTAGATCGTCAGATGCCTTCCGAAAATACTTTTCTTCAAGTAGTCCCACGCGCAAGGGAGACCGGTAATGTACAACTTAAGAAAGGTCATGGTAGCAGTAGACCAAATCAACATGGGGTGAATGTGGAGGAAGAATGTTTAGAAATGTTTGATGCTTATCCAACTACAAGTGCACGCCAAGTTGGAGTTTCTCCATCCTTTGTTTGTACCCCTATCCTTTGCAAAAGGTGCAAGGACTGATTTCTACCGATTATCCGCTGCGGCAGCAGTTTTGCGAATGGCTACTAAATCGCACTAATAAGGAACCGGAATTTCCAATACACGTACTGGTGACAAATGAATGCAGTTTTACTAGGAATGGAATGGTATTCTCAACTTCCACAATTCTCACATATGGGATGATCAAAATATGCACGCGATTCGCCAGAGTAGCTTTCAGCAGTGATTTAGTTTGAATCTGTGGGCTAGTTATAACACCTTAATATGGGGCTTTACGAATTACCAGCACTCCTTAATGGCAATTCTTATTTACAGCTTTTACAAGAAGTTCTGCCAGAGCTTTTCGAAGATGTTTCTTTGGATGTGCACCGTATCATGTGGTTTATGTATGACGGCTGTCCATCACATTGTAGTCATGCTGTATGAGATTACCTCTCGACACCATATTTTCACAAAGATGGATCGGTCGGGGTGGATTCATTTTATGGCCCCCGCAGTCCAGAGCTCAATCCAGTAGATCTTATGTGGTTTTATGATAGAGTTGGTATATGCCACCGTTGATACAATCGACGAATTGCTCCGTCGCATCAACGCTGCAACAGAACAGTTACGCCAACAATTTCCAAGAGTATCGGAAAACTGAATTCGTAGAGTGCAAATGTGCGTTGAAACACAGGGTCAGCATTTCCAATACCTAATGCGAATGTTTCTGTTATTTCTAGATTATTTAATAGTAAAATTGTAATTTATAAAATAACGTTTTCTTTATTTAAAAAAGTTGCTTATTTGTACTGTGTGATTTTAGTAATAATACCAGTAGACGACTGTGCATTATCAAAAATATCTTTGCTTTCTCACGAAATGGGTTGCTGAGGAACAACACGAGCCGAAGGCTAGTGGTGTTTTTACAAAGCAACCCGTTGAGTTTGTAAGCAAAAATATTTGAGAATTCTTAAAGGCGTCGAGTGAGTATTCGATTAGATTATACCATGAATGTCAATTACACTAAAAATGTATTTAATGCGTATCCTAAAAACCTTGTTGGAAATAGCATGATATTGACAGCTGCCAGCTCAAAATTGAAAACACTAAACCGATAACACCACGGTGTTTTCACTTAGTAATACGTAGCCTGAATAGGAATTTTGTGCATTATGAATGGTATAATCCGAATAATTTGAAATTAGACTACATTAACAGAAAATTGTCAGTCGTAAGAAATACGTTTCAACTGAAACTAAAACGCAATGATATTCTTTCTAATTTTCATTAATACCAGCGGTATTCAATGAATGGGTATTAATTTTTCAAGAACTTTAAACTGCTTAATATGAAAAACAGAAGATTGCTGAGTGCTGCGTGTCTTTATCACAGAATAATTACTGAAAAGTATCCTCTTTATTTACATAATAAAATATCTTTTAGGGATGATGTACATATTTTAAATTTGCGATTCAAAGGTGGGATAACGCCGTCTCTTCATCGAACAGCTTTATATGAAGAATCACTGTCTTATAATATTTACAGTCGACACTCACATCCCACATTTCTAAAAAATTATACTGTAAAACAATTCAAAAATAAATTTCGAAAAGTTTTGCTGAATACGCAAACTATATAGTTCCTCTTCTTAAAATACATTAATTCTATCAAAATACATGAGATGAAAAGAAGCAAAAAAGTGTCTGTATTTTTTGCATGTGTTGTTTTTTTTGTCTTAATGCGAAAAAAATGTTTTCTCTAATATACAGGGGCACAATGAAAGAACAGCTACTGCCCTGCAGTAACTGATTTGGGTCTCTGAGGTTTCCGTAAATAATTGCCTTATATATATTTATTTATATTGCTGCCTATACAGAATAATTGAGAACTAGACACCAATAAAGAATTATTTCACCTCAACAAAAAGCCTAATTAAGTTTGAAGAACCACTACAAAAAATATAATACGTATTAAGCAATTTAAAAAAGTAGGAGTTGCATTTCGTGCGGTGCCTAATGAACAGAATTCGTTGCTTGAACAAGGACAAGTCTGCACCTGCGATCACTTCAGGAATTACAATTGGATCCATCAATAATGTTGTCGCTTTACGATCAGAAAGTGATCATAACTGTTTGGAAGACAGTTAGTATATGGGAATAAATTGCATGTTGCTTGTACATCAACATAGAATTAAACTAGGGAAGGTGGAGTGATAGGATAATTTAATATTCTTCCTGTTATTAAAAGGCGACTTTATCGTAATATCTAATTGTCTTACTGCAATTTAGAAAATTTTATGTGCACTTGATTATATAACACTGTCTGCTGCCACAACCTAAGCATAATTTCTTAGACGTTCGTTTGGAGAAAGGTTATACTTGCACCGTTAAGTAGAACGGCGTGGCTTCCCTAATTATGTTATTTTACGTGTTATCTGATTAATGAATATTAAAGATATGTTGAGCCATCTTCACGAACAAACTTAAAATTGAAATAACAGTCATTAGTAGAGTTTACGTTCTACTTTCAGGATACTTTTTTAATGATGTTACAACTAGATAAAATGGGTACTTTGTTCTTGTAGTTTTCAGGAAACAAAATGTGATCAACCACTTTATTTTATCTTTATGTGTAAATTAATGTAACATCTAGCAGTACATCTAAACTATTAAAGCGCGAATTGAGGCATGCTTCATATAACTTTTTTCTTATAACAAATGTTTCCAATCCCAATTTTGAGCTGAAATACAAATCTGACGCTACTAGTGTAAATAATTGTGCACGGGAGCTTATTTTAACACTATATAACTACCCGAAAGATTTTTATTCAAACTAGCTTTTCCAACATACTGCTACAGCCACTGGCGCACATAAGAATTAGGGGATTCTCTCAAAATTTCAAAGCAGTTTCCAAATTGCTAAAATATTTACCTTAAAAACAAAATCATATACATCATTCTCTCCTCTAGTAGAAACGTTAACTATTTTTTCCAAATCATACTATTCTTTTCTTCACGTCAAATGACTTAACCAAACTTGATTCTTGTGATGTGTAAATAACTAATATTACTTTTAGTTCTTTAAAAACACTTTCAGCATTAGCAGATGTCATAGGTTAGATTAAATATAACGGAAATAGTGACCTAACGTATAGAATATTACTTGCAATATATTTATTATTTGCTATTAAGAGACCTTCCAGATCAGACATCTTTCTATTGCATTTCACTTGCTTAAAATATAGTAGTGATATTATATAACTGTTCATTTGGTGGTATAATTAATTGTGCAGGTTCAAAAAATAAAATTCTTTCCACAATTTTATTCCTACTCGTGAATCGTATGGTGAGCAGATTGATAATTATAGAAGGTGCCTCAAAACTCTTTAAATATTTTGAAAGAATAAAATACAACACATAATATATGTAATTTGCCCATTAACAAAATAAGAAAGGAAATACATGGAAAAATTATTTATTAACAATATATCATCTAAACGTCTTCTGAGGCGTTTTTGGCATTCTTCGAATTTAATAATAATAATAATAATAATAATAAATGTCTTTATTTCTTGCAACTAAAATAAAGTACATAACTAGTAATTACAGAAATAATTGCAGTGTAATAGTTGCAGAAACCCCAAGGCGCAGTTCGGTCTAAAAGAACGCTCTTCCACTGAAACCTTGACATAATTGTGAAGTAATAAAAAATCATCAAAATTCAACACTCGAAATCTACATAAATTCGATGCGGTGGTAAAGTTCACTACATACCCAGAAGGCCATGTCAATCCTATATACTGTTAATGTTTTTACGTTTCAATAGTTTAAAATAACATTAACTTCCAAAGCCAGGGAAAATAATGAACAACCCACCAACTTCGAGAAATAAAGTAGGTACACTTACAAAAAACAATGTATCAGAACTAGACAAGTATTACTAGAGTTCAAGAATAATAATAAAAATAGTAATAGTAAAAGTAAATATAGATGAGTAGATATACCATCCAAGAAACAGCAGCCTTAAGAACAAATGTTTAATAGATTACGTTAAAAACTGTTGAGTTAAAAGTACATTTTTGTACCGATATTTAAGTTTCGATATAGGTAATGACCTCAGTTCAGGCGATAACGAATTAAAGAATTTAGAAATTTGGTAGCTATAACTTCGTTCGAAGAAAGCTGTTTTATGTAAAGGTGGAGTTAAAGTACCTTTATAACGAATATTAATATTATGCACATCATCTCTGAACGAGATTTTGCGATATAAGTACAAGGGTTTTTTATCCATGATGATCTTAAAATAAAAACAGGCACTCAACAGCTTTCTTCTGTTAGTCATATTTAACCAATTGAGTTCAGACAGTTTATGTGATACATGGTCAAATTTCCTTATTCCGAATATTAATCGCATGCAAGAGTTCTGGACTCTTTGAATCTGTCTTTGCTTATCTTTGGTCAAAGAAGGACCATAAATTTGACTGCAATAAACAAATTGGGATAGAACTAGTGCTTCACAAAGTCTTGACTTGATTTTTGTAGATAAATAGTGCCTGTGGGGGTAAATTAACTTGAGATTCATGTACGCTTTCTTTAAACAGTTAGTTACATGTGATTTGAATCGCAAGGTGCTATCAATTATAAGGCCTAGGTTTCGTGCTTCACTAACCACCGGCAAGACTACACCATCAAGATATAGTTTTACACGGTTTTCGATTAGCTTTAAGATAGTACGATTTCCGAATAGTAATACAGTGGATTTAGTAGGATTAATTTTTAAGCAATGATCTTTAGATATATTTGAAATGTTTATCAGATCTTGATTAATGTGGGATAGTGCAAGTTGGAAATGATCAATATGGAAAGAATAATACAGCTGAGTGTCATCAGCGTACATATAATAATAATAATAATAATAATAATAATGTGTTTTATTTCCCCAAAATTAAAGTACATAATATGAGAAAAAATATTATGCCAACAAAGCACTGATAATCACTATAATAATAGGGAAACCACAAGGTATAAGTTCAAGCGCATTGCCTGGACTTCCACCTAACCTTGAAAAATTAACAGCAACAATACCAATCCCAAAATGCCTAAAACTATCTTAAAATTAAAATTTAAATTAAAAAATTAAAGATTATGCAATTAGCATGGCATAGCTCACAGCACTAAACCTCATAACAAACAAATAAAAGGAACTAAGTAAATAGATATACCAGTAGAAATGTAAATAGATGACCCGTCTAGTGATGTAGCATCTAATATTTAAGTTGGAGAGTTTTACTGATTTACAAGAACACGATAAAGACGTTTTTTAAATGAATTAATTGAAAGATTTTTCATGTAGACCGGTAGAGAATTATAAACTTTTGATATTTGATACCGAAAACTTCGTTCGAAAAAAGCTGTTTTGTGACAAGGTGGCGTGATGGTGTACTTGAATCTAATATTGATATTGTGAACGTCTTCTCTAAAAGAAATTTTCTTGTATAAATAAATTGGAATCTTGTCAATAATAATTTTATGAAATAATGTTGCCCTTAATAACTTTCTTCTGTTTGCCATAGAGAGCCAACCGAGTTCATGACGCTTATGTGAGATGTGATCATATTTTCTAATGCCGAAGATAAGCCTCACGCAAGAATTCTGAACCCGTTGGATTCGATTAGCTAAATCCTGAGTAATACATGAATCATAAATCTCTGAACAATATGAAAAATGTGAAAGAATAGTACTTTCACAAAGTGTAGTTTTAATTTTGTTGGATAAATACTGCCTGTGAGGATAGATTAATTTAAGGTTCATGTAGGCTTTTTTAATGTAATTAGTTATTTGAGAATGAAATCGAAAGTTGTTGTCAATAATTAAACCCAAATTAGGAGCCTCATTCACTATTGGGATAGTGACACCACTCACTGATAAATTAACATTATCTTTTAAAAGATCTACATATTTTTTATTTCCAAATAGCAAAATAACCGACTTCTTAGGATTCAGTTTCAATGAATGCTTTTCAGAAATGTCAGCAATATTTATTAAGTCTTGATTAATATTTAATAATGCGCGTTGACTATCACTGATACTGAAGGAATAATACATTTGAGTATCATCGGCATACATTTGCATACTACAAGTTTTAACATATTTATAAAAGGTGGATGTATAAATAATAAATAAAAGTGGCCCCAGAATCGAACCCTGCGGAACGCCCCTAGTAGTCTCTCTGGAATGAGAATAACGATTACGCAACTTCACCCTTTGTATTCGATTACTTAAATAGTTAGAAAACAACATGATAGAATTATCCGAGAGCCCAATGTATCGAAGAATGGAAATTAGTACAGTGTGATCGATAGTATCGAAAGCCTTACTAAAGTCAAGTAAAATCAAAATAGATACGTCGTCGCGGTCTCTAGCTGCAATTAAATCATCAATAACATTCAAAAGTGCAGTTGTGCAACTATGACCTGGACGAAAACCAGATTGAGATGAAGGAATGATATTAAAGTTAATTAAATGTTCTCTAAGTTGAATATCTATTATCTTTTCCATAACCTTCGACATTGCCGGAAGAATACTAATAGGGCCTAAGTCTTTAAAGTCAGTAGGATTCGGTACCTTTGGAATAGGTATGATAATAGCATTCTTCCAAATCGAAGGAAATGTGTTAGTAAGAAAACAATGATTAATAATGTGAGTAATGTAAGGCAATATGATTGGGCAACTGTATTTGATTATTTGTAGGTTAATGTTATCTGATCCTGTAGAATTACTCTTTAAGCGGTCGATAATCAACGCAACCGTAGACACATCTACTGGCTTAAAGTTAAAATCTGTTATTCTTTCATTCAACCTCTGACAACCGTAATGAGCAATCAGTTCCTTACTGTTATTATTTATGCTAGGAATGTCATCCAAGAAAAAATTATTAATTTTATCAGGATCCATGAAATTACTGGGCAGTGAATTATTTTTAGACTTTGATACATTTAGCGACCTCAACTGATTCCATTGTGCCTTCGAACTGCTATTACAGAATTTAAATTGAAAATACGCTTTTTTTCATTTTTAATTGCTTGAGTAGTGAAATTACGCAACAGTTTATAATAATCCCAGTGTGATGGCCTTTTGGTTTTCTTAAACTTAGCATAAGCTTTATCACGCAAAGATATCAGCAATTTAATATTATAGGTAATCCAGGGTGTATTCTTTTTAGTAAATTTTGCTGTTCTTATAGGAGCATGTTTATTTATTGCAGCTAGGAGGTTAAAATTTTAAAAATTTATTTTATCATCCACCTTTTCCATATGAAATAATCTCTGAAACGGTATGAACGTCAGCTCTCTATTATAGCGTTCTTGGTCAAAATTTTTAAAACAGCGATATGTTCTAAAGATTGGCTGAGAAACTGGTTTTTCTATGGACAAAGTGCAGAAAACCATTTCATGATCAGATAAGTGCAATCCACGGACCCCTGAATCAACAATACAGTCAACCTTAGAAGTTAAAACTACATCTAAAAGTGTAGCTGAATTTCGGGTCACACGGGTGGGTTCAGAAATAATTTGCTGAACATTTACTGAATCAATCATATTCCTAAAATAAATGCATATGAGCCTGGCAGTGAATAATATACTTAAAAAATGTAGCGGTATAAATCACGTACAAGAGAGGACCAAGAATAGATCCCTGAGGTACTCCCCTAGTTACTTCTTTTGACCCAGATGAGCCACAAGACAACCTAACAGATTGACACCTGTCACTCAGGTAGCTGCGTATTAATTCAACTGAATCATTGGCAAGACCTATATAATTTAATATAGCACACAGAAGCTCATGGTTAATGGTGTCGAAGGCTTTGCTAAAATCTAGTAAGACAAGTATTGAAGCTTTACCTTGATCATGTGCAGTTATAATATCGTCTAGTACATGAGCCAAAGCGGTAGTAGAGCTATGATTAGGACGAAAGCCAGACTGATTGCTAGGTAAGATATTGTATTGCTCCAGATGACCCCTCAGCTGTGCATCAATAACCTTTTCTAATACTTTAGATAAAGTTGGAAGTAAGCTAATTGGTCTTAAGTCTTTATAGTCAGTAGGTTTAGGTATTTTAGGCACAGGAATGACTATAGCTTTTTTCCACTCACTTGGAAATTTACAAGTAGCTAAACATGAGTTGACTATGTGTGTGATATATTGTATTATAATTGGAGAACAATATCTAAGAATTTGTAAACTGATTCCGTGAGCACCAGAGCTATTACTTTTTAATTTATTGATAATTGATAAAATGGTTGAATCAGTAACAAATGAAAATTTAAACTTAGTGATGTTATCAACAAGCTGATCTGTTAAATATGATTGACACAGCTCCTCAACTTTATCATTGTTCACAATAGGAGCGGCCTTTATATAGTAATCATTGATTGCATCGGGATTGAGGAGATCATCTGGAATAACACAATTCCTGGTGCGCAAATTTATAAAAACGCCTCGGAGTACATAGTGCGACATTTGTTCCTCTATATTCGCCTTCAATCTTTCCACAGTTGCTGGAGAATATCTTGAAAGTAAGAAGAGTGCCTGAGACAGTGGAGTCTAGTGATAATTGTATTTGGGGGCTCTCAGTTTCTAATAATTACCAAGCAAAAAGTTATAATGACCTATATTCCGTCGATGTTTTAATTAAAATATTTCAACGATCTTGAATTTTAATAATCCAAAAGAAAATATAATATGTACAGAACAAAAAGCATTCAAACTTAACGGAAAATGTACATAAGTGTTAAAAAGCACAACACGATCATTTATTTAATAATGGAAAAATAAAGCTTGCACCAGATCCACAGATCCATTTGTTTTTCTTGTAAATTTTCACAGAAAAATATCTTACAAGATTTTGAGTTGCAACTGTATTCTGCAGGTTGAAATTCAATCCAAGTTTTTTTAATTTAACCTGTTCAGCTAACGGTAGACTTTTAAAATTAATGTTGAGAATACTTAGTTATGTTTGTAGAAAACTGCATAAACAACCAAAATCACCCAAAATAAATAGACAGGCTCTAACTGCAATCGACATTATGTTTACACACGGCCCACAATGATGCAAAAACGCCCTTGCCAGCTGGCATTTATTTTCAATATCAAAGATTGCACATTTGTTTTATAAGCGCGCCTATTGACTTTACGCTCGGATATCATTACATTTCAGGAGCGCAGTGTCTATAAATAAATCGATAATCCCGCGAGTTTAACGGCTGGCTCGGCTATAACGTTGTTTAGCCTTTTCGTCACATTGAAACTGTGATAGCTCCATTCTGCAGCGTTAGCGTTTTCGCCTGTAATTGCCATATAAGTTTGGACCCTATTTCGAATGGCCCCCAACAGCTGCCAGCGGCTCGGTGCATTGATATCAGCCAGTGTGTTGATACATAAATCACGTTATGTAGACATACTTATTGGATCTTTTTACCATGTTTTAAGCGGTATCGAATAGCTACCTTCGGAGCTCGTTACTTAAAACTTGTATTACTGCAACGGTTGGATAGATGCCGAGACGTATTTTCAATTATATAGGGTTTTCCAATAGCGGCGTCAGAACTTTAAAAACTAATTGTAGTCATCTTAGATTGGTTGAGCTTTCATTTTTTTTATATTTGTGTTCAGTCAACTTTGGCAAATTCTCCTTCTGTTCGAGCAACGTTCGGCGCTCTACGTGAAGTTTATGGTTTGTCAGACCACAACTTGTCGAATTTTGCGTAAAGACTTAGGTCTTATCCTTACAAGATTTAATTCATCCAATAACTGAAGCTAAGTGACCATTTTCAGAGTCCGCTGATTGGACTCTGGAACAGTTAGAAATCCATCCCGAATTTGGCAAAAAAATAATATTTAGCGATGAGGCCTATTTTGGTTAAATGGATTCGTCAAAAAGTATATCTCGTTGAAGTCGAATAGCGTTCCATGAAGATTTGCCAAAGTTGACTAAACACAACTATCAAAAAATTGAAGGCTCAACCAATCCAAGACGACTACAATCAGTTTTTAAAGTTATGACGCCGCTATTGGAAAACTCTGTAGAATAGTTACTTTTTTTAATGTCAGATAGGCTGTTGACGGCTGGGAAGCTAGCCCCCGGCGACCTTAAAAATATATCTAGATGATATACAAAAATCATGTATTTTTTGTCTTATTCTGTTAATAACCAAATTAGATATATTCTATGTTGTACTTTATTCTGTTTCCAAATATTTGAAAAATTTTGAGAGAGCTAATATTTAGACACTAAGTGAAAATATTAATTTGGAAGCTCAAGTTTCGATCGGTCGAAATAATTATTTTGGATGAAACTTTCAGAAATAGAGAGACTTGCCTCTGCGCCCGGCTGACATTGCATTCACTTGCAAAGCTTGGGATGAGAGTCTAGACTTCCTTTCACAAGATTCCTCTATTCAGGAAAAAAGCAGAGTTGTTATAACAAAAACAATAGAACGAGACATAAATAATCAAATGGATAACATAGGCAATATCAAAACAAATCAATAGACAAAGTCAAACTACACATACGCACACTTGAAATTTAACAGTGAGCATCTCTCCTAAGCTGCTTTCGCAAAAAGCTTTGTTAACAGTTTCTCTGGCGCCAGGCTTTAAGGAAGCATCGTTGAGTTACAAGCGAGATGTTCGGGTCGCATCCATCTCTAGGCTTGAGTTGGAAAAGTAAGTATGCGAATTATATCCAGGTCCTGTAATAACCCGTAAACGTACAGTCCCCTCTGCCTGCAAGACGTTCCGACCAAGGTCGCAAGAATGATTTATCCATCCTTACTGTCTCCTTTTTTCGTATCGGCGGTACCAGTACCTGGGTTCCTGGAATGGCCGTAGCGTCGAGGTATTATATTTTTCGAAATGAACGTTTGGATTATCACTGGCGGCAGCCTCGTACGAGCGCACGACGTTGAGGATGCTTGTTGAACTATTACGTAAGAGCCACCTTTTTGGGGCATACATTTAGCAGCTAAGTACAGCAGTATTAAATCTTTTGGTTTGTACTTCGGTGATTCGCTTTAGACTGTTGTCTTTATTCCTGTCCTGGTGCTGGATGAGTTTGGCCTGACGGACAGTGTGCATTAGTAGAACCATTAATTTCCGGTATAACAATTTCAGATTGGATGATCGTGTCTTCCTGAGCATCACTCCAAGTCCATTCATAGTTTTTGTTTAGTAGTCCCGACAGCGGTTTCGCAACGAGTGGAAATCCGAGTACAAAACGGTGGTACCACGAACAGATCCGGGCGAAGAAGACTAGCTGCTTCGTATTCTTTCGACGTGGTCACTCTATGATAGCGGCGATTTTCTGCACATTGATGGCTATACCATGAGAAGAAATAATATGTCCGAAGTGAGCACTTCAAGTTGTTCCGAGCGTCTGAAAACCAGGTCGAGGTCGACCAGCTGTTGCGACGTTGATTCCGATAGCATAAGCATGTCATCCAATTAGGTCAGCACAGACACTGGGGGTTGACCGGTCCTAAATCGGCCGATAAGGTATTCGAAACTTTTTAAGTTCAAATGGTAATCTTTGAAACGAAAGAGTCCAGCCGACATAATGAAGGTTAGACCGTCTGGACAGACTACAATCTGGCAGTATCCTGCACAAAGGTCCAAACTTCTTATTATGGCAGTCTTGACGGTGTGATGTAAGTCGTTCATCCTTGGTAGCGATAGTTGTTGGTAACGATTACTTTATCTAATTTACATTAGTTGATGCACGTTACCAGTGGGCTTGGAGACCTGAACCACTGGTACGGCGTATGCGGAATCACACTCTTTCTCCCTGGGATAGCATGCGCTATAGTTCCGCTTCCAGGATTTCTTGTTTGTGAAGCATCATCCTATACGAAGCGACGGCTAATGGACAATGTCCTTTTCCAGTGACGTGGCGTAGCGATTATAACTCGTTGGGATGCAGTTCAAGGTCTTCCACATGGATCATTTGAATTTCGTAGTGTCGTTGTCCATGAATATCCGGATCGAGTGTTGAAAAAATTGAGGAGTTCGGCAGGGGTGCTGTCCGCTAAGGTAGCGTATAAATTGCAGTTGACCTCGGGCCTACTGGGGTTGCGGCGAACTCCTAAAGAGCTTCTTGGTTTTGACGGATAGCTATCGAGGGTCGCTCTGATGAGGTGTCGAGGCGGTCGGGTAGGACACTGATTGCTGGCATTCCTGCAAATTCTACTTCGTGAAGAATAGAGTTGGTGCTTCCGGCAGAAATGGATAGCCCTGAAAACTGATAGCATCTTCTGAACAAATCGATGATTGTGCCGCCATATTTCAGAAATCCATCCTGAGGAGAGTCCTGTTTGGGAGTGTCCAGGAAAATGATGAACTCAGTCGTGATCTTTTTGTTCTGAAGTCGCGCTGAAACGGTTGCACTGAAGGCGTGCTGTCTCCTGCAGATACCACCCGCTAAGACTTATTTTATAATGAAGCGATATCTATGCTTTACTAGCACGTAATATAACGTAAAACCGCCCAGGCATTGTTTGGCCGCGGTATCTAAATACACGCCTCCAATAGACCGCAATTGAAACGATTGGCCGAATTTTCTCAAATCGCAACGGGGTAGCGGTGGCGAGATAAAAGTCCATGGCAGCGGTGTTTCGCGGATTGTGCGTAGACATTTGTTGGGACCCGTTTCTAGATGTCCCCATCCTAACCATTTGGCTTCGGTGGCAGGTCGGTATGCTCGGGATACTGTGAATTGTTGTCATCGTTGTTCCGCTGTCGGCAATCTTCTTTCTGAGGCCTCATAGTTATTGATTCTTCGGAATTCGTCTCGGAGCTAATAGAATGTGTTGAACAAAGACATGGAAATCATCTTCTAAAGTGAGGGGCTCATAGATCAGGTGCCGATGCAGTTTCTCTTTGGGCCGGCAGCTGAGTAACAATTTTACGATCAGTACGATTTTTGATTTTTGTATAAACAAAGAGTGAACGTGACGTCCTCTGCGCTTACGTGTGTCGTAGGGATGCAAGCGTTTCTTTCCATGTTCCAATAGAATCTTTGACTCCCATCGACGGGATGGCTGCTGTTTCGTTCAACAGCCTCTGTAGGAATTGGAGTGTTTTCGCTTCACTGATGTCTTCGCAGTCCTTGTAGCTGGCGATCGATTGCAATAATAAAATAAACCGGACGTTCCCTTTCTTCTTTATATTAATTCTCCCTTCTTTTGGTCGCAGTCTTTGATATCTTTCCCCCCTTCTCACTCTTTATTTCGATACAATCTTGCAGATATGTTATTTGAGCATTCTGCCTTTTTTATTTTCTTATTACTTTATCTGCCACTACCTCTATCGCCTGTAGACGGTCTTCCTAATATTTATAGATATTGTCCAGGTCTTGTTCTCCTTGCAGCGTTAACTTATCGTAAAACGTATGATGTAATTATTTAACTTTCTTAATGTTTTTTAGAGGTTCAATGCCATACCTCTTCTCTATTTTTAAAGTTTCTTTTTACAGTGGATATCCCTAGCTCTCAAAAACGCACTTACTGGAAAATAGTGGCATCTATATGGGCTTCTTACATATTGTTAACTGGCATCGAATCTATCATTACGTGGTCTTTCTAGTTATTATGTTATTAGTAGTTGAAGCCCACTTACCTTTAGGGTATTATTTTATGCTTGAAGCTATACAAATATTTTGTATAGTTGCAAATTGTGTCAATTTTATGGCGAGTAAAGGCTATGTAACTATAGCCACGTAATTTTTTGGATCAATTAATATATTCAGCTTCTCTAACGTTTCGCAGAATTCTTTCTTCTCTCTTGCTCTTTTTGGCTCCGCAGGTGGAAGACGAAATTGCCATCTGGTAATCACTTTTGCTGTAATATAAGTCAAAGTATAGGAGGAGTAGATATTATCGTCAATAATCGAACAGAAAATAACATATTAAAAATAGATACTCGTAGCATACCAAATAAGTTTGTAAATATCATAATCAAAGTATATGCACCCATTTGAAACAGTCAAGATGTAAAGTCTACCAACTGTATGAAGAAATTGCTCAAGCAACGCAACAGTGCAATGCTTACTATAGTTTAAAGTTTGCAAAAATTAAAAAAAAACGATAAAAAGATGAAATAGGTAATAAAAAACGCTAGAACTGATACAATGGCCAAATATTCGTTATACATAGATATATTTCTTAAGAGAAGATGAATTTGAATCTATTCTGACGGTAAAATTAAAAATAAAGGATTTAAAAAAGAAGCGCTATTTATTGGTTATCGAAAGCAAACATATTAACAAATCACATATTAGAAAGACAAAATTTACTAAATTGCAATGTCCACAAACTGCAAGTGAAATATTGGGGAAAAAAGAAAAGAACATAAGGAATTAGAAGGATGATGGTGATAATGAAGAAATTTCGTAAAAATAAAAATAAATAGTAGCGAAAGAACTACGAAAGGACAATAATACACAATAATAAAGTACAAACACAGAAACTATAAGGTGCTATCCTTACGTGCGCTACGGAGCACTTCTTGAGTCCGTGCGTCCCGGCTGCCTTAAACAAAACTTATTTTTCGTTGACACTGTTTTCTGCTTTACAGTATTTACGCTGTATCTGTTGGGTTCAATTTTTGTCGAGGGTAACGTCTGAACTATGTGCAAATAGTTACTTTGATCTATATATCAGTTAAAACAAAAATAAAAATATTACCGGTGATTGGATTCGAAATTCAGCGCCTGCGAACGAGCCGGCGCATTCGTTTCATTGTTCGGCGGTGACCTGTGAACGTTAAGCGGGCATTCGAATTTCTTCGATGCAGCTATGTTTAACATAATGCATTTACTCGTTGCTTCTTTTTGTCACATAAAACATTTATCCTGTATCTGTGGCGTCCCATTATTGGCAAGAATAAAACTTGCGCTATATACAAATTGTTACTTTTATCTATTTCTAAGATAAAGCAATAATAAACAAAATTTTATATTTTTAAGGTACTTACCTTGTGTACAGGTTGTTCCATAAATATACCGACAAACTTTAAGTGGTGGTAGGAGAAATCAAAACGAACATTTTTTGCTTTATAAAGATATATCCAAAAACTCTTCATTTTCGAGATACAGGCTGTTCAAATTTGTAAAAAAAATTGTTCAAATTTTTTCCTCAAAAACGAAGCAAGATACGCAAAACCCTCAAGTGAAAAAAAGGTTGTGTTTTTAGTTGCTTCATCTTAAAAAAGTTTAAAAATTGCAAATAAAACCACTGGGTGTTATTTTTTTTATGCAAAAACACTTACAGGTTGCCCCGTGAGCACGCCCCTGGAATTACTGTATCAACTGTAATAGATCCAAAAGATGCCTCATAAAGTTGCCAACAAACTGTAAAAATTTCATTAAAATCGGCTGAAGTGTTTTTTTTCTTCAAATGTTAACACCCTGCATCTCAAAAACGAAGCGTTTCGGACATATGTTTATCAAGCAAAACATGTTTGTTTTGATGTCCCCTACCACCCCTCAAAGTTTGTCGGTATATTTATGGAACACCCTGTATATTTATCTCGGTTTCATGCCAGGTAGATATACTAGGTGTCCCGTATCGTTATTTTCAAATTTCAGGAGTGTAAACTAGGTCAATTCTGAGAATAAAAAACACAAAGGTGGTATGTCTATTTTCATTTGTTTCAGAGTAAAACTTAAGAGGTGCCCGTTTTATTTATGGGTACTGCAAAGTTAATGTCAATGTCATATTTATTCATGCCTTTACATTTATATACCAAGTGTTAAAAAGTTTGTTTTATTGAGGGTAAACTTGTTAATTAAAATGCCCCACCGTTTTATTTCTGAAGAGAAGCAGATAAGCATTTTATTTATGGGTATTGTTACGGCAGTGCATGTCAAGCAGTAGATGAATATCCGTTTCCAAATAGACCTACTGCACATTACAGAACATTTATGGAGGTACACAGACAATTTCGTTAATGAGGGATTTGGTGATTATCTTTTCGATAGAGATTGAATTTATCAGTAGACTTTGATGAGCAAGTGTTAGATGCTGCCACAAGGGATCCTACTACCAGTGTACAAGTAGTAGACAAGATGGATTACCAAAATCAACCGTTTGGCGTATTTTGTAAAGTGAGGATCTCTATCCGTACCATTAACGAAAGAGACAAGGTTTGCTTGAGGAGGACCATCATTGCCGTCTTGTTTATTCTTCCTGACTCTTAAGGCAATCACGGTGAGATTTTAATTTCTTAAAAAAATTCTTCAGATGAAGCTACGTTCACGAGAAGTGGAGTCAAAAATTTAAGAAATCTGCATCGGTGGGAATCAGAGAATCTCTAGGCAATACGTGAGTCAAAATTTCAGCAGGAGTTTTCCGTGAACTGCTTCTGTCAGTATGAGAGCACAAGTTTGTGAAAATATCAATAGTTAACATTTATAAGTTATTGAGTCTATGAATTTATTTTGTTTGTGTTACTCTTCAAAAAAATGTCATGAGACCTGTATCTCCGAAACAAATGAAAATCGACCTACCACTTTTCTGTTTGTTAATCTCAGAATTGAACCTAGTTTACGCTCCCGAAATTTGAAAATAACGATACGGGATAATGTGTCCCCAGCAAATAGTTTTTGAGTTATACCGCCAACCGACAGACAGACAGACAGATGCACAGACAGACAGACATACGGAATTGAGAAAATCTGTTTTTCGACATCTAGGGGCCCTGAAACGTGAAGATCTGAAGAAATCTCGGAAGGTGATTTTTTCGTGATTACAATACTTTCTTTGTCTTTTAGACAAGAGAAGTAATAAAAATATAGAAAATGGAAATTTTATTAACTTGTCCTTTCGTACACAACTCTGGATAGGTTCACTGTTCAGGGTATTTCGTGCCCTCAACGATTATATAATCGTGAGTAAGGATTAGACAACATAAAAAACAACTTCGGCGTCAGCTGCCGTATAGTGACAAAGATAGCTTTAGACTAACTAGCAGACGACTGAACAAAATCCACTTATCGTCAGAACGTTCCAATTTAGACCAATCTATTAAAGAAACGAAAAGGTATCGGTAGATTGTATACTTACAGGAAAATGCCGGAACTAAAATTTAAACAAATTGTGACAGTTTCTGTTGTATTGGGGTAGACATTTTCTGGGGGCAATAACAAGTCAGTTTCCACTTCCTGTCGAATTGTTATACCTTAACTACCCCTTTAGCGTAGGGGTAACGTCATCTTCGCAAAAAAATCTTATGGATTAACTTTTTAATGTTCTAAATTATAAAGGTTTAACTACGCCTGAATGAACGATTAAACGTGTATTAACCATGAGATTACCAATGCTAATGAATTAAATATTAATCTAATTTTCCCAGTAGTATACGTTGTCCACATATATATTTGCAGAGGGTATGTAATTATGTATCCTCCATGTTTCTTCTCTATAATACCTAGTAAATTAGCGTAATGACTATAATTATCTGCCAATCAATGAAGTTACACCTGCACACTAATAGTAGAAATGGGTGGAGAGTAACAAAGTAATAACAAATTACACAATGAAATATAAATATCATAAGCCGTAGCCGTTTAAGTAATTTGATATTTGCTTTCCCAACATGGGAATATATCCAATCTTCAGGTTCTTAGACGAGGTGAAATTCATGATCACGTCTTCTCATTAAGCTTGCTGAACTGTGCTAAGCAGGAATGCATTATGAAAAGAATCCTGAATTTATTACCACTACTACATTTACGTTTGTAAGTTAATATTTGTCGGCTAGTTGCATAGTTTGCTTGCGACCGTAATTAGGTATTTGCATTAACATCTTTATCAACTTAGCAATAAAACACAGAACTAATGTTAAAACAAACACCTTCAAATTTATTAAAATAAAATAAAATCGATCTTTCTTTAAGGCTCATGATTCCCTACACCTTCCTGTTCACTAATTAACAAATACTTACCAACTTTTATTGTGCTAAACTGTAATTTTTTTTATAGAAGTTTGGGTCTAGTTCGAATTAAACGATTATTCTTAATTATGAAAAATATAGCACACGGGTGTGATTATTTTTTTATATGCAAAAGTTTAAATTCAAAAAGTGTGTTACTGCTTGTGATAGTCAGGGTTGCATGTATTCGACAGTAGCTAACCCACAAGCAGAAAATCAAACACAGTAATAGTTATTTCCGATACAAGTGCGTAAAGCTAGTCTTTAGTCACGCGTGGAGCAAAGTTAAAGCGCTAGTGTAGCGGTGTTATAAGCCCCGCGAGTGACTCATTGTTATTTATGGTACAAGTGTGTTATTTGTAATAACACACACGTGCCATAGAAACTTTTATCGAGCAACTCAATAAATATCTAAAACCAAATTTTATATTGACAGCTGTGAAAAGTCAAAGTGGAAAATTAATTGGGAGTCAGCTGAGGTACCGAGAGAATAAATAAATTTATCCGAGCGTGGTTTATACTATATTTAGGGCATTAATTCATTTGCAGTTGGAGCAAACTGCTGTATAGACATTTTTATGTAGAGAGGTTATAGATGGTACTTATACATATATTGATATGATCATAAAATGACTAAGAATTTTAAATCTAAATAATAATAAAGCAGCTTAATAATAATATTCATAAAAGGATATTGATTGGAATAACTTCGTTTTATCATTGGAACTTCTATTTTCTACAACGGTATTTGCAGTTCATTTGTAAATAATCCAGTTGTGGTTGCAATTGCAGGTTATTCTGTTAGTCAAGATTTATCAGAAATAAGCAAATATTATAAAATGTAACGCAAAAGTTTAATTCTTACATATTTGGTTTATACAAGAGTTAATGTTGTCATGTGTAGTTGATGACAGACACAACTGAGAACTGTTAACCTAAAAGGTATGATTAATAACTACTAGAAAAGTCATAAAGATTAATAATATAAAAATCTTATTATCGGTTGAGAATAACCAAGGTTTTTGGCAGGTATTTTAAAAATAACAAGAACAAATGGGGTGTAACATTTGTGAATTAGATTGACACAAGTCCAAGTTAAAACTGAATTAAATAGTAAATTTTAAATAATAATATACTGAAATGTGCAGTTATATAATGTCATACGAGTAAATAGTGCTATATTGAAGAATTAAGTGCGAAAACGACTAAGTGAGTGCATACAACTTACGGTCAAAAGGGATTGCTGACTACCACGAGAAGGATAGCTGATGCAGATATCAAGTGAATTGGAAAACATAGAGGATAAAAGAGCTCGAAGAAAGAAGATTACCAAGTAAGTGTATAAAACTTCAATTAGAAACAAGACAAATATAAAGAGGAAACCAGTAATCAGAAGTATTTATCTGCCACTTACAAATATAAAATTGAATTCACTTAAACAGCAAATTAAATAATTTTCCATTTTAAACATCTATATATATAATAGACTTGTCCGGGACGCTGTTTCAGCAGCCAAACCGTAAGAGATAGAGAAAAAAGTTATGAAAGTTATATGTTTGGAATGGTCATGTCAGGTCAGGAACCGAATTTCAGTCTCTAACACTAATTATTATCTTAATTATCCTAATCCTAACTTTTTAGGTTAGATTCTAGGCAAATTTTATCAAGGCGAATGCGACTGGTAGTTTACTACCAACAATGACGTCATATACGTACGTGTGGTGAATACGCGTTCTATTTGAAAAACGGTCTTTTTTGTTTTTTTAAATGAGACATTTGTCTCACTGGTTGCTAGTACAGTATAATTAGTCTAAAATGTATTTAAATACAATTAATTATTTTACAAGTATTATAAACAAAGGTTATAAAAATATGATAAAGGCAGATATATCTTTAATAAACACAACTGTCTCATATTATGCATTATAGCTTTTCATTGTTTATGTCCTAATTACATTCAACAGTAACCCAGAGATATAAAGAGTCTAATAATTCAAGTTATTACAATTGCATGCTCAAACTGTGGACAAAAGGTAAGCTTTAGAGCCCCATTTTGATAAAACCCTGAAAACAATATTTACATTAAACAAAATAAAATAAAAGCTATAAGACCACAGCAATATATTCTCGTGTTGTCTCATGCCTTCTCCATGTTTTGAGGATGAAGTTGTGAATCGTTTTTCATAATACCGATTCGTTTTCGTTTTATTAATATTTTCTCCTATATTTTCGAGTGGATGCCTTTATGTGAGAAAAATGATGTATTTAGTACTAGTATCTTACTTGCAGGCTATAATTTTTAGTTGTTCCTCAAATTACTTTTCTTTCCATAGTTAAGCGTGAAGCCATTTATTAATATGCACGTCATTCTCCAACATACGTTCAATAATTATGTTATAAAAGGTTTTATTCTATTTAAACATATTCTGTTATGTCATGCATTTTTCTCATAGATTTCATTTTTTAGTTTGTGCCTATAAGAATGTTATTTTACTGCATGCCGTTTGTTGCATTATTTAACAAGGTGTATTTTTTCGAGTTATGTCTAATATTAGAGCACATATTTTTTTCTACTGCAGTTCTGTCCTATTTAAATTTTTCTATTTTATATTTAGTCTACCTCTGATCTATAAAAACAATTTTGAAATTTCTGAGCAATATTGTGTACATCAGGTATATTAAACATGGAACACTATAGCGATTAATTGAAGTAGAAAATGCTGCAATAATCTATACATCTATTATATATCTAAAAGAAAGTCACAACCCTGACTAATCAACGCAGAGCCGTAACCACTGGTACTACAAAGTTAAAATTTGGGTGAAAGGTTCAATGTGTTATGTAAGGTAGTGCTAAGAAGGGATTTTTTGAAATTCGACCCCTAATGGGGCGAAAAGGGATAAAATGTGTTTTTACGAATTCCTCAATGTATCTTACACCCGATGAGATATCGATTTGGTGTTTACTTGTCAAGATTTTCAATGCAAATGCCTAGAAACGTATTTCAGAATTTTGTCTTAATCAACCTCTAAAACTGCAAATATGGATTCGGGGTGAATTAAAGAACCCTTCGTATCTCCTACGTTTCTTGAGTTAGAACATTCTTTTTTGGCAAATAAATGTATTTTTAAAATATTTAAAAAGAGGTTTAAGGGATTTTGAAAAATTTGCCCCTAAGGGGGCGAAAAGGGGTAAACTGTGTTTTCACGTATTCCTCAATATCTCTTAGACCCGATAAGATACCGACTTGGTGTTTGCTTACATAAGTATCCAAGGCAAATGTCTAAAACTGTTTTTTAGATCGTTGCCCTAATAAACCCTTAAAGGTGCAAATCTGCTTTCGGGGTGAATTATAAGACCCCTTGTATCTCTTGTATTTGTTGAGTTAGAGCATTATTTTTTGTCATATAGATGTGTTTTTCAAATATTTAGAAAGGGGTTTTAGGGTTTTTTAAATTTCATCCCTAAAGCGATAAAAAGGGAAACCTGAAAAGAGGTAGGGGGTTAAAATGATTAATTTTCCCCCTCTGGATTCATTTCAGGATAAAATGGGCTGAAAGGATTTTTAGAAATTTTACCCCTAAGAAGTGAAAAGGGGTAAACTGTGTTTTCACGAATTTCTCAATATCTCTTAGAATAAAATAGAAGAATTTCTGAAACTCCACCCCCACCTGATGGAAAAGGGTATCTTGGTATAATTTATGAATGCAACATTTAATATGTACATATATTTTTGATTTGATCTCATCGTTACATTAAAACTATCGTTTTATCAATCTATACAAGGGTAACGACAATTACATACACATTCCAGGGGGTACGTGAAGAATAAAAGAGTTAAGGAGAGAAGATAACTTTTTTTGGAGAATATTGTTTCCTTTTTACCTACAATATTGTTTCGCAGCCTTTGTTAGTTTAGCGTAATAAGTGAGGGGGAGGGAGAAACTCCAGCATTCATTTAAGATTTAGAAGAAGAAACAAAAATTTGTAGTCCGTACGAAGAATGGGCATCTTGCTAGTTTATATTAAATGAATTCAATTAGTTGTTATGTGTGGCCCTCATGACAATGCAAATGTACACATATGACCCTCGGGGGACCCTCAGTTTGATATGCTTAGTGTACATCACGTTACACAATGCTAATCGCAGAGGCCTCTCGAAACCAAGGCGCATTTCTAATTACAAAACTTTATCGCTTCGCAAGCAATCATTTGCTGGACGCCATGTGTGCCAACTATTGTAACCTACCTTAGAAGGCTCACACATCTCCGACTAGCTTAATCCTCGGCTGCGATATAAGTATGATAAGTATGGGATTTTTGTTGATTTCACTTTCGCATAACGGTCTTAGTTCATTAAACAAGAATTATTG
Source organism: Agriotes lineatus (assembly GCA_940337035.1). NCBI lineage: Eukaryota > Metazoa > Arthropoda > Insecta > Coleoptera > Elateridae > Agriotes > Agriotes lineatus. The sequence continues at coordinate 94,278 of CALNHX010001559.1, forward strand.
GGCGCCAACAATTTTATTTTAAATTGTGAATTTTTTTCTTTGATATATATATTTACAATAGATCTTATAATTCAAGATTCATATTTTTGTCAAATGGGAGCTTAACATTATAAATGGTTAATTAGTATGGCAATGTCTACATCGTTATTATGAAGTCTTTGACTGTTAATAATATGGCCAATGCCCTTATTTGGTAGTATCTTGCCATATTTTATGTTATGAATTAATTGAACAGTATTTAAATATATATTCCTAAAGTTTTAGGACTAACCTAGATATAAAACAAGCAATCCATGGTGCCTGCAATTACTGCCTTGACCATCGAGTGGAACTTTATGTAACTAGAACGACCTCCATCGCCAAACCAATGAAGTGGTTACCTCTGGTGAGGTTTCTTTATTAATAATTAACACAATTCTAATATGGTTCGTCTTTCCCGGTTATGCCCTTCCATAAGGTTTCATGATGACTCGTTGCGTTTAAAGAGCAAAGATTAGAGGGGAGGGCAAAAAGCTAAACCAAAGATACTCTCAATTAAGATTGGTGTGAATTACCCTATTTCTTACCTACCAGTTAACTAATAACCGCTTTTCTAGTGAGAAACGGCCCAATGAATCAATCCTATGTGCCTGAAAAATCATTGTTTCTTAATATACTGTAGAATTATACTAATTAAAACCTTACAATTGCAAAGTTTATCCTTTTAAGCCAAGATTATGTTCTTAGCTTGGCTTTTTCTGCAGATGCCACGAAGGCTCAAACTGTTTTTTTTATTCAAAACAGGAAGTGGTTTCTCTTTTATTATCATTCTCAAAATATTTCCAATAGTCACTTAACTCAATTCAAAAAGGACTATTTGATGAGTATGCAACCTGTATTTCTCTTAAGTGCTTTAAGTAGCCTAACTAGAAGGTTTTTGTGATTATTCAAATGTATTCCTTTTAGTAGCTACACTCTGGACTGCTACACATGGTACGCTATCAAGGAGAAGTAGCCCTCTACTATCTGAAACATGAAATTAAGAAATACGTAAAATAATTAAATCGATATTCAAAAAATCGTCACGAAAGCAAAATTTATAAACAGAATGCAAGTTTTAAATATTTAGAATGCAATAGATTGACTTTGGTAAACAACTTATTAAACTAACGCGTTTCTGTGAGCTTTGAATTTAAAACAAACGCACAGAATAGGTTCCGTGTCTTTCCGCTTTCCTGATAGTTGAATCTGAGCAAGCACTATAATAGCGCTTTGATAGTTCTGGGAGCCAGATACAGGTAAAAGGTAAGAGAACCCCTGACCTGTGTTCCCCACGAGATAGCAGCCCCTCTAGCGGCGATAAGACTTCAAGTGACGACTTGGTGCATGGCACTTTTTTAAGGCCTGTAAAACGTCTATTGGATCTTTAAAGGACGCCCAGGAAGGAGGACCCAAAACCGTTCGTAGCTCTATAACTAAAGCTTCTTTTGTTAAGCCACGTGGAACAATTGATCTAATCTCATAGGTTTGAAACGGTTTCAAAAATTGCGAACCAACCAAAAATTAGCACACAACCAAAGGGGGCAAAAAGAACTAACTCGAAGAACGGAAATACTCTATCTGAGCTTATCTGCGTTTCACCATATTGTTGAATTATGTCGGCTGAAGGAATAAAATCCCAAGCTCATTAAAAAGACTATTTGCAAGAGAAAGCACCGGAATATCAGAACAAGATTTCCAAATTCACCAAATAAAAATAAGCCACATGCTCTACACACAAGCGCTTAAAGTGACTTAGTTTCAAGAAACAACATTGTTATATTTGGAAGTAAAGAGCTTTGGAACCCACCCCAAATGGCTATTTGTAAAGCTATATTAAAAAAAATACTGCGAAATGGAGAACAGAACAACCATTGTAGACTATTACATGATGGATGAATTATAAGAAATAAAGTTTAAAATTTTGAACACGAGTGTGGTTGTAATATTGATATTTACTTTTTAAGTTTTAATATTATAATTATAAGCTTTCAAATATGCTACTTGTGTTTCTAAACATTTTATACTAATACATAAAACTGATGGAGATCGTTCACTATGAACTTATTTGGTAATAACTAGAAAACTTTAATTTGGAAGTTGCGTTATATCTTGATAAGGAAACTTTAGAAAACAAATGCTTTTCGGAACGTTTGAACTCGTTTTAAGGTCTCAATAAGTTTTCGAATTTAATATATGTTTTTTAGGGCCAACCCGTATAAAGCTTTAGAGATAAATAAACATATTTACAGAAACGTTTAATACCTTCTGCAAATATTCAAAGCACATAAATACTTTCTTCATACTTAAAATATATTCAAATTCTAATTTAAAAAATCATTACAAACTGCTTCTAAAATAACAGTAAGTTCTGTAATATTCTGTTATATTCCACATGTGAGCGCCAATTCTCACCAGCATGTATAAAAATGTTGTTTCAGTCAAAACATCATTATTAACGGTTTGTAAATAAAGTTAGCAATGCTAATCATCATTATTGCAGAATTTTAATTGTGCCGTTACTTAATGAAGTTTTTAAATATTTATGTAAAATTACAATAACTTTTAGCGATTTTATTGAAATAAATAGTGTGTCTTATGAATTTATTATTCGATTATTATTAACAACAGTAGAATATTTACATTTTCTTGAAACACTAGGTGTTACAATGGCAGAATTCATCTTACCTATAATTATATATAATAATTGCACCAACACGTTAGTGTACGGTAATTATGCTCAAACGCAGTTTTTCGCCTTTCGTTTTCACGAAACCAATCATTAAGCAGCATTTGTCTATTATAGAGCTCATAAAATAAATGTAAGGATAAACAGCTATGGCTATAAATAATAAACCCGTTCGCAGTTAACACCAATAAGCTGAAGTGCTCCAAATATTTTCAAAAGTTCGCTGAAGAGACTTCCTACATTTCGCTTCGTTAAGCAGTGCGTTCTAATCAGTACCATTAACACTGCGTGAACAGTTACAATGACTAAACTCCACCAGAATTTACGTTAATTTGTGGTTTATTGGTTAGCAATGATTTCATATTTAGAGCTCGTTCATTAGGTTTATTTCTTGCAACGGAAAGAAGTCCGCTTTTAGAAGATGTACAAATAACAATTAAGAAGATCAATATACAGACCATTGAGTCGTATTAAATGGCGCTACTTCCAAGTTCTAAAGAAATTTCTGATTTAATATTAAATTTTTAAACGTGTATGATATGTTTCAGAAGCGCAAAATCTTACATAGTTTTTGTGTTCCAGATTCTAGACATAGTAAGTATTTTTCCACAAATATTAATGAGAATATAATTCTTTGAATTTTTAGCCAATCATCATCTCTCAAATCTAGGACATTTTCCAATAGAACCTTCTACTATGCTGACAATATAGTGACTCGCTATTATCGATTTGGTACGAGCTAACTTGGTTTTGTTTCACGTGTCAAATAAACTAATGTAGAAATATCAGTTAATTTTTTTAGAGTATGTCGGGCCTTTTAAGGCTGGCGTTTGGCTTATGTTGAAATAATAGGGACAGATTGATACATAGGAATCATGTATTATCGATTCACAAGCGTCGTATGAAGTTAAACAAGACTTCATTTCAAAGACGAATGTTGGCTGATTAGGGTAAGCAATTTTATAAATGGTAACAGATTCGCTTGCGCTGTAAAATTGTATTTAAAATATCGACGCTTTTGTAGGCATTTTTCATTTGTATTTCTGTCATCCAACAGTAAAATTTACTTGTGAAAAATAGAAAACAGAAACTGTAAAATAGCATACAGGAAGATACGATTTTTGATCTTTCATTTAAGACCTCATTGAACTATTTCTGACGTTTAGTTTTTGATAATACGTGATACCTAAAAAATTTGAAGCGGTTGTCATTTAGGGCGAATATTTCATTGGAATCGTAGAAACGTAGAAGGGAGGGCTTGGACGATGAAAGCTTCTGTAAAAGTAAATAACCGGTAGGACGCCCCTAAAAGGAGACGGAAATTACATGAATGAATTGAAGAGAATGTTGAATAATCTGATGAAAGAACTAACCGGAATAAGGAAAGATATGAAAGATTACAAGCAGGAAATTAGCGAGTTGATGAAGATAGACTGTATTAGAAAAGATCTGTAAACGGCTCTATTTAGCACTTCCCTCGTAAGTGGACGCCGCTTGTTCTGAATGATAATAATAATAATAATAAACAATTTTAAAAATTTAAGAAAACACGAAACTAGGGGTAAAACTACCTGAACATTCTTAATAATACTGAAACAAGATAACAAAACACTTGCTAATGCAAATTACATCAATTTAAAAAAAATATTACCGGTGATGCGATGTTAGTTACATCCGTCTCTTCCACTGAGCCATCCCGGATTTGTCTAATCTGTGTCATGCTCGACTGTATTAAACAGAACCCTCTGTTAATTACCCTTTTTGGCTCTTTTTACATTTACCCCGTATCTGTTGAGTCCCATTTTCGTCAATTATAAAACTTTAACTATGTGCAAATTATTACTTTTATGTATTTTGAGGTTAAAGCAAAAATAAACAAAAATGTATCGTTTTAAGGGGCTCACTCTGTACATGTAGTGTCCAAAATATGCCCCTTTCTTCAATGGTAAAAGCCTGAGCTATATAGAAAATATTACTTTCATTTAAGTAATAGTTCTTGAGTTAAATCAAAAATAGGCAGAGCTTTATTTTTTTAATCGAAATTTTCTCGGTTTCATGCCGGGAAAACATATTCTGCATGCAAAAAATCGTCTTCATCCAACAAATAGTTTTTGAGTTACACGAACAGACAGACAGACAGACAGATGCAACTGAAAAAACCCGTTTTTCATCATCTAGGGACCGTGAAACGTCAAGATCTAAACAAATCTCGGAAGGTGATTTTTTCGCGATTACAATACTTCTTTCGTCTTTTAGATAAGGGAAGTAAAAATACTAGATTCTGCAAAAACGCGAAAAGAAGAATAACAAAAATTATTGGAGTAGACTTAACAGAAGGCAAAATTAAGTAATCGAGACATTCCTATTTGAATTGCTAAGTGTTGTAACAAAAAGAAAAATTTATAACAAGAATATAACTGCTAAAACGAAAGATCTATTGTAATTGCAAAACTAGAACAGTGGCACCAGAAAGTTGAAGTCATGAAAAATAGAGGCGAGCTGAAAGGATAAACATCAGCTGAAGGAAATGCATACTGTCCGATATATAAAAATGACCCCCAGCTTATGGTCCTTTACTTAAAGATTTTGGGCCCAATAAACTATACCTATATATATATTGAGAAGGCATCATTTGTTTTTATTGGACAAAATAAATAAATTAGAGATTCACCTTTGCCACGACCTTGGGCGACCTTGGATGCCTTGTATTAATAAAGGGTTTAATTAGAATGTGAGTAATTAAATACGGCAAATTACCACAATTCTCAGGGTACTTTTATTGTGTAAAACTCTACCTGTTAGTATTTTAGGCTAATCAAAATGAAATGTATTTATTATACTTCAATAAAAATGGTTAATTGCCCCTTTCGCTTCCCTGGCAGCAAATATTGTTCAGAATGCTCGTACACACCTCCCTGACCTGCTGGAATTGCGAAACCGGGCTTCTGCAGCTTAAATGGTCCGTTGTCGACTTTCGGAATTCTCAGGTATCGGTGCCGTTTCACAGCCGAAGTCGATTTGGTAAATTTATAATTTTACGTCGCAGACACTTCTGCAAATACTACAACAGATGCCTAATAACTGGTATAATAAAATGGTAAACTTCTTAACCTTGCAAACACTTTTTATTATATAAAAACATTAAATTTGTTGGAGCACAATTTTGCCCTAAACTTGTCAATTTACAGCAATTGTTCTTATTTTGACAAAACAACATCGCGTTGCTTAGTAATCGCGATCTGTAATTGTTTATAGGAAATTAGTTTTAGTTGCAATTTTACATCAAAGAATCAAATTTGATAACATGTTTCTTAAATCTAAAAATTGTATTTATTTCTTATACATAAAATTGTTCTTTCTCGTCACATAATTGTTTTTATAATCACTCCTCTGCTATAATCACTTAGTTTTTACAATGCACTGGCACTTGAGTTCAATTTTAAACACGTCACTGGATTTTCTTCAATTTAGTTGCTCTCGTTCTCTATTGATCTTTGCAAATCTTATCTTATTTTGCTTCGATTTCCATCTACCTTTCAGATTGCCTGCTTTTCACTAGCCTGTACGTTTATTCATAACTCTACGCTCATATTATGCACGTAACCAACCCTTTGTATAATTTAATTTAATTTGATCTGGTTTCAAATATGCTCAAACCTATCATATTACTTATATTATATTAGCCATTTTAAATCTTTCTTTTACTCAAACTTCAAATTCAAACTCTGAAATCTGCTTTGTTTATGTTAGCTTTATCCCTCTAATTATGCTTCTTGCATCTCATTTCCAATGCATTTAATAACTTCAACTACTGTTCAGATTGCAATTAAATAAAATATTACAACTCTGTGCTTTAATTGACTTTGTTCAATACTTCTCACTGCATACAGAGCTAAATTGTGAGCTTAAAACCATCTCAATATATATTATTAAACGGTATACTTTTACCTAGATTTTGACGATATTAGTTTGCAGATTATAGTTAACTGTTTCGGCTATCAATACTCAAATTTTCTATTGCAAATAGAACACCCTGTATATTTTTAAATATTTTGATAGAATATTCAATTATTTTTCTTTTGCTATAACATAAGTTAGGGTTTTTGTAAAAAATACTGTCAAAAAATTCTAAAAGTGTATCAAATCTAGATTTCCATGGAATTTTGAATTTAAATCTAGAAGTCTTAGAAAACAGAAATAAACAAAGAACAATATTTGCTCATGATTGTTTTCATTAAGTCGATCATTAATAAATGATTTAAGTCACCGTTTTCGGCAGCATAAGCAATTATAATTTATTTTATCTACTCCTACTGCACAATGGCCATGAATTATGATTCATAATTCACGGTTTGCAGCCAATCATAAAATTCTATTTTCATTATTCAATAGTTTGCAAATTGCAACCAATCAGAAAATTCCATTTTCATTATTCAATAGGTTGTAGCCAATCACAAAATTCATTCTTATTATTAAATGACTTTTGAAGTTAACAGCTGTCACAAATGTCATAATTCTGAAATATGAACACAAGGCTCCTATTGCATAGGAGTAGATAAAATATCGTATTATATTCGCGATTATGGCCATTATTCACTCAGATGACTTGCGCCACGCGCCTTCGGCTTGTGGCGCAAATGTCATCTTCGTGAATAATGGCTGTCATAATCGCTCATATAATAATATACTATTATCTTACAGTAGCGCCTATTCCCATACATTATACACCTGTTTCAGTGTCTAAAATGAAGTTTTATTCACAAGTGAGTTTTCATTATTTATACTACTGCATTGTTGGTAGCAATGTCAAGCTGGGCACAAGAATTGCTACTGTAAGATAAAACGTTGTATATCACACGTGAGCGAAATGCCATTATAAGCTCGTGAGAAATTGTATCGCTCGTGCTGGGGCACTCGCGATTCAAAATTCTTACTCGCAAATAATGATGCATTTCTCTCACTTATAATATAATCTACTATAACAAAAATGAAAGTCGCTATACATTGGCATTATGAAAGAATGTATGTAACCTTAAAAACAATTCAAAGAATTCGTTAAGAGATGTAAATCATGTCAATTACAATGAAACAAACCAGTAGCTGTTTCATATACGCCATCTCCCAAAACTTCAAGATGCTGGAAAAGAGTCCACGTGGATTTTTTTCAATTTAAAGAGTAGCACTTGTTATTACTTGTCGATAGTCGTATCAAATGGCTAAACGTGTACATCATGCGTAGCGGAACAAATGCGAAAAATTACGCCAAAGTTATGTATGTTTTGGTATCCCAGAAGAAATAGTTTCCGACAATGGTCCACCATTTTTTGGAGCTGAATATCAACACTTCTGTAAATCAAATTGGATAAAATGTACTCGTACGTTCTCACCAACATTACATCCATGTTCAAACGGTATGGCAGAAAAGCAAGTACAAACTAAACTATAAAGAAGTGTCTGATGAAGGGGCCAGATTGAGGTCAGAAAATGTATAGTCGGAAAAATTTGCAACTACTGATAGATAATTTTCTATTGAAATATCGACCAACACTCAACTCAATAACAGGCTTTAGTCCCGCATCACCAATGTTAAAACAAGTCCCAAGAACCAGAACAACAATATTGAAAAATAAACCAGTAGAAGAAAAGAAAGACAGCCAATACAGGATAAAAAAAATGAAGATAAAAACAGGGAAATAATGAGAATCTTTGTCGAAGGTGAAGAAGTGTTGGTGTATACTCAAGGAGAGAAGAGGCCAATTGGAAAGAAGGGAAAGTGAATGTGCGGATCTAGCTTGGCCCAGTCCTCACCCGGGCCCTATCAAAATACGGACCCTAGACAGTTGCCTTAGTTGCCCAAGACTAAGTTCTGCCCTGTCTCCTCATAGCTACGCATACATCAATTGTTTGAAAATACCAGTTTCAATGTTCTCCTTATTCTGTTCTGTAACCATGCCGAATTTGCCGATGTCATGTTTCTTTGCAGCCACTTTCCGAAAAGACGATTAAATTCCTTAAATTCAAGTAAAAGTATAATCCACCACTCCATAGTGTTGTTGAAAATCTTTTTGCATGCGACAATTGAGTAGTACCATGCTTCATGGTAAAGCAGTAGGACAGGATGAGATACCAATTGAGTTTATGAGGCTTATTGATGAAGACCACATAGACGTGTTGGTAGAATTTTTCAATGAAATATATCAAACGGGCACTATCCACAAACAGTGGCTTTAATCCATCTTTGTGGAAATCCCCAAAAAACAGATCACAGAACCATAGCCTTAATGAGTCAGACGCTTAAAGTGTTCTTGAAAATAATACATGGGAGAATTGCTAAAACACTATAAAACGAGATAAGTGACACACAATTTGGATTTACGAATGGCATGAGCACGAGAGAGGCCTTGTTTGGGTTAAATGTGCTGGCTCAGAGATGCCTTGATATAAATCACGACATCTATTTGTGCTTCGTAGACTTTGAAAAGGCCTTTGATAGAGTCCGACATGGCACACTAATGGAGATTCTAAATAGAAAAAATATAGACAGCCGCAATATAGAAATTATTTCTCGCTTTTACTGGAATGAGACAGCTAAAGTTAAAGTCGACGATCAGTTTACTGAGAACTTCGAAATTCAGAGAGGGGTTCGGCAGGGTTGCGTACTGTCGCCGTTACTCTTTAACATCTATAGCGAGAAAACATTTCAAAAAACCTTATCAGATTTCAAAGAAGGCATATCTATAACTGGTGAAATTCTAAACAACATGCGTTTCGCAGATGATACGGTAATAATGACGGACAATATCAATGATCTGCAGAGTGTAATGCAACGCCTTAATGCAAACTGCCTTCATTTATGTCTTCATTTCGGATCTTATCTCTTAAGACATAAGGAACAGAACAAAAGTGCCAGATATAATGCAAAGAGTAGCCCAGGCAAAATGGCAATTGGCGGGGCATATAGCGGGACAAGAACCGACTCGCTGGACCTCAAAACTGCTGAGATGGAGACCTCGACTCAAAAAAAGAAGTGTAGGAAGACCACCAAAGAGATGGAGTGACGATATTCGTACAGTCGCCGATGGAAACTAGATACAGAAGGCAAAAGATAGGAATACATGGAAACAAATGACAGAGACCTATGTTCAATATTGGACAAATCTGGGTTGATGATAATAAATGCAAACTGCAACAAGTATGGTACATGGTTATTACTAATAGTCAATAGTTGAAAATACCCAACTGAACGTCGAAAACACAGACATAGAAAGAGTGAATATACAAGTATCTGGAAACGTGGATAACATGAAGTGTAGATCAAACCAAAGAGATTAGAACACGCATTGAGGTGGCACGCACGTCATTTGTGAAACTTAAAAAATTCTTATGCTGCCGATATAAGCATGACACTACGTTTGAGAATGCTCCGGTGTGATGTGTTTTCTACTCTTCTATATGGTTTGGAGGCTTGGACACTAAAGCAATTCGGAACCTGACATTTGGGCGCGGCCGTTTAGGCGCGGCCGTCCGGGCGCCGCCGTTTGGGCGCGAAGACACTTGGGCGCAGGGCCACTTGGGCGCGAGACATTTGGGCGCGAGGAAATTAATTAAAGCATACTAATATTAGCTAGATTTACTATTAGTATGTCTGAAAATGTACTTTAAATAACAAAATTTACTTAAAGCACGTCCAAGGAGGTGGCGGGCGGCAAAAATTTAATATAGAAATATTAATTGTCGAAAATTAAGTAACAAAGAATACATGAATAGAGATTGGGTACAAACAGAGCTATCGATGAACTTTAAGAATAATATGTATTATAATGGTAAAAATGGCAGGAATACATTTTGATTATTAAAATTAATCTTTTTATATTATTATTTATTATTATTCTTATTTCTGCTCTTATCTTCAGTTAGTCGGTTTATAACATAACGAAAATAATTGATTACTTTAAAATTTAACAGTTTATTGTTAAGTATTATCATTATAAACAAAACTCGAAGTCGACTAGTTACGGTCCAAACAGAACACATATTAGAAACATATTAAACCTTTGAAGCATCAATCGATTGAATATAGAGCATAGTATTATTAATTTACCAGTACAATAAATGTATTTCTATTTAAAATTATTTTCAACACTTATATATAATCTATTTCCATCTTTATTTCAATTCAGAATTATTATTTCATATCTAACATACTGCAATTTGTATGTGATTTATCTAATATACTACCTTCTTTATTTCTATTGGGATTTATTTCAAAATTTATCTAATATAGGTATTAATCTCATAACGGTTTCAATAAATAATTGGAGTATTTTTCTAATATTGTTTAATTAATTACATTAACTTCTCAGGATAAATAATTATTTAATAAATGTTTCTTCATTTATGCCAAATTTAAATTATTTACACTTAATGTGTTCCTAAATCTCAACGTTGACCCTTTCTCGCGCCCAAGTGTCTCGCGCCCAAGTGTCTCGCGCCTAAGTGTCCCCGCGCCCAAACAGCCGCGCTCAGACGGCCGCGCCCAAACGGCCGCGCCCAAATGTCCTAGACCGAAAGCAACTACATCTTAACAAACTGACTGCCTCCGAGCTTTGATGCTATAAGAGAATCCTGCGCATATCGTGGATGGAAAGAGTGACAAATATAGAGGTCACTAAAAGAGTGAAAAATGAACCAAAAATCCTGATAACCATAAAAAAAGGAAACTGGAATATTTGGGACACGTAATGAGAGGACATTCACACTTTATTGTGTAATTAAATACAAAGTCTTTTGATAACAATTCGTGTAAGAGAGCTGCGAGTAAGTTAGTTAAATTGTTATTAAAACCTCTCTTACATCTAAGCATACTTGCACATTTGCACTACCAATTAGTTCATTAGTGTATAGATAATTATAAATGACAGTGATCTTACAGCTGCATTTAGCGTGAAGATCAGCAATATTTAATGAATAAATTACAGATTTACTTAAAGCATTCACACGCAATAGTTGTTCACGCCTCATTGCATTAGCTGCTTGTTAATACATTTACTTTATATTCACTTTATAAAGACATCAACTATTAAACCTATAGATACGAGGAATAAGACGCATTTATTGAGAATAAAAATAGAATGCAGAGGCTATAAAACAAAAACCTCACTTTCACAGTTTAACCATATTGTAATGCCAAAGAGATTTGCTTTTGATAATTACACAATAGAGGTTTTTTATTTTAGATTTTTGGATGGATGGTGAACCCAGTTCCCAAGTAATTAGCCCCCAGTACCATTGTGCTACCTCCGAGTTACGTGAGTGTGTATGTTTTGTGCATAGTTTTGTTAACTCTACTTCGTATAGACCAGTCTTCAGAGGAGGGCGACGTTAACCAGAATAATTAACAGTGGAACCAAAATTTAAATTAACCAAATTTGTGTAAACAAATTTAAATTAGGCATTCGTTCTTTAGTTATAATTTATTGTTACTGCAGATAATTTGAATAAGAAATTTACTGAATAGAAACATATATGTTATTACTCTATGGTGTCGCCGAAGACAACAATGCTGCAACTGGAAAAATAATAGAAAGCCACTTATACGACAGTAGAGCACCAACTTATTATTAGATTTTTTGCAATTACGATGTTTTTTAAATAATAATTCTATTGGTCTAGTGATTTAAAAAAACAGAATGTGTAAATGATTGCTTAAAGTTATTGAATCGCTTTTTACTAATTCTAGCATTTATTATGTATCCACCAATCATATGCCACTATTTACACAGATTTTCCGATTTGAATTTATTTACCCGAGAACTGAATAAGACGGCAAGCATTTGTGAGTACTATTAATAAATAAGTGTGCTAAGCCAAAACAAACATCAAACTAAATTATTTAGCATATCTTTCGAACAACGGGCTTAAAGCGTTTTTTATATATTCTCAATTGCTACACAATTTATAATTCGTTTTTGAATACACGTTGATAACAATGAAAATATTTCAACAAGTAGATAAATACTCTTAAGAAGAATTATCAAGTGTTTGAGCAAGTATAGGCGTATACTTTTCAATTTAATAAAGTAAATCAATATATATCTTAGAAATAATGAAAGCTTTGTTAAATACGTAATTTTTTGTACCGAAGTTTAATGTCTTGTATACTGCATTATTATATGAAACTGGTAGGTGTACTGCCGCAAGTGTACAAGGCAAGCTATTGTCTTTGGTACTCAACACTTGCTTAAACTATTTACTGTTGTAGAGGCAGAATAAAAAGTGCGGATAACCGATAGAACACTATCAGATGTTTCAATCAAAAGTTTATTATCTAATTATTACATAACGTACATAATCTGAAACCCATTATACCTTTTACACAGTGTTGGGGTGCTGGGCGCACGAAGCCGCTGAGGGTATGTGAATTTTAAAAAATTCTAATTATTATTAATAAAGTAAACTACAAATCAAGTACCAGTAGATCTTAGCACCTTATTTACTACTCAATAAGCTGGACTTAGGTAAAATTAAGTTAATTCTACTGGAAAGTCTACCAGAAAATTAATGGTGGACGATTCGAACAGTGCTGTTTCGTTGCTGAGTTGGGTTGACTCGACTATTACGCTACCAAATGTGGACTACTTCTTTATTTAGTTAACCACATAACTTTTGTACAATCATCGCATTTCTTGACACCCCTGGTGGTGTACTTATTGTATACAACTCCAAAACCTATACATACATTACTTACACAGAGTGAGTGTTAAAAAGTGAGGAAAGAGCGGGAAATTTTGAATTAAATCCTTGTATTTTTTTGCTTTTATGTTTATCGTAGGTGTATCACCCCAACTTTCTGTTTACATGTCATGGGTGGCACTGTACGTCTATGTCAAATTCGAGGTTATCAGGTTAGGTTTTCCGTCAGTTTTGACACAGGCTGACGCAAAACCTAACTTGCCAACCTCAAATTTGACATAGACTTACAATGCCACCAATGACATGTAAGCAGAAAGTTGGGGTGATTCGTACACCTGCGAGAAACATAAAAGCAAAAACTTACAAAGATTTAATTATTAATTCAAAATTTCCCGCTCTTTCCTCACTCTTTAACACTCAATCTGTACTACAACATACCTACATAGCATATCTCCCTTTTTAGATTTCCTATCTACTACTTATTAAAGATTTAGGGTTAACGCGGAACATTTAATATCGGTTTGTTTATGTTTCACAGCTGTCCGACGTGCGCCGCATCGACTTTATTTCCACGATGCGATAGCCTAGCCGTCTCGGGCTACCCGAATTCCCGTTGCTCTAAATTTCTATTCGCTAATTCTATAAATGTTTCTAGGGTACCTTAACTGCGTACAAATAGTCAGAAATATGTCTCCAACCCCTTTTCAATTATTTACATGGCGACCAATTACAAAATTATTTCAACAAGATGGTGTTAAAACTCATATAACTCATACTCATACTCATACAAATTTATCAAGTGTTTGCAATAATTCTTTTATTTCTCCATAATAAAAAGAAATCATAGTATCGGAATCGACATTTTGCTATAGGAGTTTTTGTTTGGGATCGTAATCGTGCTTCTGAAATACAGGAATAGAGTTTGCCAGCTACACCGAGTAAAGAGATGCCCTTGTAGTTTTTGGGTTCGTTAGCGTCTCTTTTTTTATAAATGGGTACAATCACGCCTCTTTTCCAGTCGACAGGAAGTGTTTTCATTGTCCATGCCCCGTTAATAGCTTTTAGTGGGTATTCAGTTTCGCTGTCTCCCATACAATTTATCATTTCCGGGCTGATTTGATCATACCCGGCCGTCCTCCCTCTCTTTATATTTTTGATTGCTGCTTTAAGTTATTGGCTGGTAATCTTCGCATCTTCATTATTATTATTTAACATGACTACCTTAAATTTATTTTCTGTGAATGTGGAAATTTCTTTACTCACAATCGGTTAATAATAGGTACGTTTCTAACCTTCAAAACAGTAGGAAAGCGAGTCATTGTTTACTTTACTTTCCCAGCTAGCCGGGAAAATATTTCCCGGCTAGCTAAACGTCACTTCAATGAACTTGTCATATTACTTAGCAACAGCGTCGCAGTTTCCTTTGTTAAAGTGACTTATTAAACTGCGATTAAAACTCGTATGATTTGAAACTTACCTAACTAAATAAATAATAACAAAAACCGATTGTGAGTAAAATAGTATACATACCATAGTGAAAAGTCTCATTCCTGCCTCGAGATAAAGTTAACCTCTCGACAATAATGAAACACTTTCCACCTCGGTATGTAATATACTATTTTTAGTCGCCCGTTTAAAAATCATGAATTACTGTTCAACTTTTAGGCCAGCAAGTATGTCTTGACAGGACGATTTTGGGAAAAAAATCTTTAAAAGCCTACTTTGGAAAGTTGACGTTCTGATTGGTATGCAATATTTGTTGACTGTGGTTACTAAGGAAATCAACTACAAATATCTCTGGATTTTTACGAAGGTATAATGCTTGCTTGTTCCGATATTTAAGTAAAATTCAGAAGAAGCGCGAGTGCCTAAAATATGTTGTACGTAACTCATTCAGAAGCTCCCTTTACAGAACTTGTAGCCTTTCAGGCCTCGCCTTTGTCATCGGCATGAAATTTGCATACTAATAATATTTGTCCTGTAAAGATGGTTTTTCCGGACTTGTTACGTAAACTACTATTACCTCAGATTTCTTTGGTAAATATACATACATACATACTCGATCCTCTTCTACCTTACGGTGTCAAGGTGTCGCGGCAGAAGTTCTTCCATCCACGACGATCATTTTCTAATAGTTCCGTTGGTCTCCACTGTATCCCTCTTTCCTGGAGCTCCTTGGCTACCTCATTACTCCAATTCCTATTTGGTCTGCCCCTTTTCTTTTTCTTCTCAACTGCATTCCTCCATATTATTTTAACCTTTCTATTCTCATTCATTCTCACTACGTGTCCGAACCACGTTAATTGACGCGACTTTAATGCTGATTGCACTGAGTTAACCCCAAACCACTCACGTATCACATTATTGTTAATACGATCTTTCCTCGTAAATCCCGCTGCAGATCTAAGATAACGCATTTCACTTGCTTGAATTCTACTTCTATCCCTGTCGCTTATAGCCCAAGTCTCACTACCGTATGTTAAAACTGGCACATATATGGTGTTAAAAATTTTCCCTATTGTGCCATTGCTTACTTCTTTTTTCCTTATAAATGTTTTGTTCAATGCATAATACAATTTGTTACCACTCTTGATCCTGTTGTTAATTTCTGCTTCTAAACTGCCTCTTGAACTTACGATTGAGTCCAAATATTTGAACTCTTCTACTTGTTTCACTTTTATGTTGTTTATGATTATTTCTATTTCCTGTTTATATATTGTTTTGCAAGTCTTCTTCTTTATTTGCCACTATCACCAAGTCATCCGCATACATCTCAGATACGTAAACTTGTTGTAAATTATAGACCCCTATCCTTGCTGTTTTTAATTTTTGTCTACATAACTTGTATAATTGATCCACTAATAGGATAAACAGGAGTGGGCTCAGGACCCCCCACCCCTCCTGTCTGATTATTGACCTAAACCAAAAACGTTTAGTGAACGATGTTAGTCTTCAGAGGAAAATAAATTGGTAATGATCATTATCTAGTACAAATGGAAATGAAGAGAAAAAGTAATAAAATTTATGGAGTTCCCAGAATTGAAAATCGTAAATACAGCTGCGCAAGTATAAAAGTCTACAAGTTAGTACAGCCTGAAACAAGATTTAAATATGCAAAAGCAGTAAGAAGGAAGCTTAATCATAAATATTGGGAAAGCATAAACGACGTAGAACCATTGCGGAATATGTTTAAAACAGCGATAAGAGAGGCAGCTGAAGAGGTATGTGGAAAAACGACAAAGAGACAAAACAACAGTACCACCTGGTGGAGCGGTGAAATAAAAGCTGAAGTCGGGAAAAAAAAGAAGCTATAAAAAAGATATCATAGTAACAGGACTCAAGAAAATTATAGATTATACAAAGAGCAAAGAGTAATAGTAAAAGATAAAATCAAGGAGGCGAAACAGAAGACGTGGGAAGAACTAGGAAATAGGCTAGAAAGAGACAGATAAGGAAACTCGAAACTCTTTTACCGCACTTTAAAAAATCTAAGAAAAGACAAAAACGGGGGATTAAAGTACATAATGGACAAAGAGGGCAATTTAATAACAGACAGTATAAAAACTGTAGAAAGATGGAGATAGTATTTCTACGAGTTGCTAGAAGGAGACATAGAAAGAGTAAATTATAATAATGAAAGCAGTAATGAAAACGAAGTACAACAAGACGAAATTACAATAGACGAAGTAGATGTAGCTGTCAAGCGTTTAAAAAATGGAAAAGCCGCAGGACAGGATAACTTAAAAGCTGAAATGCTCAAATATATAGGAGCGGAAGGAAGAGCCTGCCTATATAAATTAATTAACCTATCATGGAAAACAGACGCGATACCACGAGATTGGAAATTAGCAATAATACTACCAATACCTAAGAAAGGAGATACACAAAATTGCTCGAATTGGTAAATATAATTACTTTTAAAGTTTGAAAAGTAAATGAAATATGTCACGTTTTCTGATAATATGAAATCCATTGAGGTATTGTTCACTTTTTAGCCCAACCTACATTTAAACAAATATGTAGCAGGGCTAGTAGCTCAATGGTTCAGCATTCTGCCTGCTGATCTATAGGTCGCGAGTTCGACCCCACGTACGGTGGAGTTTCTAAAAATTAAAAATTCCGATGAAAACCTTTACAGAATGCTATAATTTGGAAGTGATGTAAAGCCGTGGGTGCCATGTTCCTACGATGTGTAGCATGTAAAAAGATCCCTGGATAGGGTTGGAATTCCTTAGTCTCCGCAAAATTCTAACTAGGACTTTGAACATAGGACCATAGCAGTTGGTGTTTATGGTATCTTATACTACGCATGCCTTTACCTTATCCATAACAAACAAACAAACAACAAAAAAGGTCCCAGATTTATTTCAACACGACTGTACTTTAATTTTTAATTGCTCATTTTCCTTTTTGAGCTGTTTTATTTCATTTTTTACTACGTTCATTGCTAATTCTTCTTTCGCTTTTTGATTCGGTTCTTGCGGTTCTCTTGAACCTTTGAGCAAAATCCGGCGTTATCTCGCTGCATTTCCTTTTATTGTTTTCTGAATTTGTATCTTTACTGTCTGAATATATTTGTATTTGAGCTCTCTTCACGCTGCGTTCGATGTTCCGCCACTGGTGCTGAAACTTATTGGTTGTGATCGGTTCTGCTTCCACTCTGGCGTATGTCCGCCCGCTGCGTATTTTCCTTGCGTTTTGCTATACCTGGTGATGGGCGTGCGATTTTCACCTTAACGTATTTCCTTGTACGTAAAATTTTCACGGAAAAATATCTTTGTTTATTCTTTTTGACGCCTGTACCACCTCCACTTCTTCCAGAAAACAACTCTCTCTCTCTCTCTCTCTCTCTCTCTCTCTCTCTCTCTCTCTCTCACACACACACACACTCTCATCCCTGATTAATATTTCACTGAACTCGACCTCTTAATAATAGTAATTTATTATACAAGACGATAAAGTTAAATTTTATCCACGAGTGAATCGTTTAACGTCGAGACGAAGTCGAGACGTTAATGATTCAAGAGTGGATAGTAATAACTTTATCGTCGTATATAATACATTTTTTATAGCAAGAATTTTAACAATTTCAAAAGAAAATAAGGAAAGTCAATCACATTTTAAAATCTCAGTAGCTAGATCGGGTTGCTAGGATAATACGAAGCTGTAATATTTAATTTAAGTAAAAGTTAGAAAATTAAATTACTTTATCTACTCCTACAGCACAATGGCCATGAATTATGATTCATAATTCACGGTTTGCAGCCAATAATAAAATTCTATTTTCATTATTCAATAGTTTCCAAATTGCAACCAATCAGAAAATTCTATTTTCATTATTCAATAGGTTGTAGCCAATCACAAAATTCATTCTTATTATTAAATGACACAGCTGTCACAAATGTAATAATAATAATAATAATAATAATAAATCGTCTTTTATTAGCTCCATTGTATTACAAAAATGTATAACCTAGTGAAGATACACAAAAAATAAACATAGCATAAAGGAGCTATCCCAAGGCGGAGTTCAGCATTTTACCTTTCGGTTAGCTGTTCTACCACTCAACCCTTGCCAATAAATAAATGAAATTTAATATTATTTAGCTATATGTATATACATATAAACATATCAGGGCCCAATTATAATAAATAAAATAAACTTACATTACTAATACCAGTCTGAAAATATTTCAGTCATGTCATAATTCTGAAATATGAACACAAGGCTCCTATTGCATAGGAGTAGATAAAATATCGTATTATATTCGCGATTATGGCCATTATTCACTCAGATGACTTGCGCCACGCGCCTTCGGCTTGTGGCGCAGATGTCATCTTCGTGAATAATGGCTGTCATAGTCGCTCATATAATAATATACTATTATCTATCCTTGCTGTTAAAGTAACAGTTGACCTTTTGTTTTGAGTGGATTATAGCACACTTCAACATTTGCTATAGCAAAAAAAAAATTAAATCATTATATTGTAACGGAGCAGGATGCTAGTACGGGTAAAGAAGGGGTTTGAAAAGTAGTAAACCTCGCTTATATGAAGATCCAAACAGTCCCTAAAATTGTAGGGGTGTCGAACTCGGTTTTTCTGGGGGGGGGGGGGGGGGCGACGAATTTAAGGAATAAGTCAAGTGAGATGTCATTTTCTACGTATTTTTGCAAGCTGAATCGAATGAAAGCACTTTCAGGTCAATTATATCACTCCTCATAAATAACTCAATTTATTTCCCCAACACAATTAACGCTTATTCATCATCTTTTTTATCACTCGAATGATCTTCGTCGTCCATGCTTTCATTATAAGAGTAATCTTCAGCATCGTCAGGGTTTTCAGAGTCTAGGAGATT
The DNA here is from genome assembly GCA_940337035.1 of Agriotes lineatus. Classification (NCBI taxonomy): domain Eukaryota; kingdom Metazoa; phylum Arthropoda; class Insecta; order Coleoptera; family Elateridae; genus Agriotes; species Agriotes lineatus. Next base: position 114,038 of record CALNHX010001559.1, read on the forward strand.
TGCATTCTCATCAGGCACTGGATATTCGGAATCGTTGATTTATGTGCTGCTGCAGATCACGTCTTCGCAGGTTTTGCAAATTGTTGTATACCTGATACCACTCTTGGCGCAACTGCACTTTTGAATCGAGTAATTCCTTTTGCATGTGCAAGAAACCAATTTGAGAATTGCTTCAGGGGCAGATTCTAAAGTTGTTTTAACAAGTTGCAGTTTTCCGGCTCGACAATTTGTTACCGAGCCACTGTTTTACTTGATAGTACGTTCTGAATGAGTACTGTGCTGCACTAGTAGAAGTGAGAAGTAACAGTAGGGATTCCAGTTTGGCTGCTTTCTTCTTTAGTGATTTTTGAAATAAATTGTACTTAAGTTCGTCAAATGCGAGGTTGAAATCTTTTGTACCATACAAAGAGAAACAGAAACTTGCCCGCCTTTGTGACCTCTTCCGTGGTGACATTTAGTTTGTTAAACGCATTCTGACGCATTCCATTAAGGCACTTTCAGTAATAATTTCATAAGTTGCCTTTTACCTTTTCCATGAATGGCGCTAGTAGAATCGCACCCGCTAAACACATGGACTAACAGAATATAATCTTTCACATCAAGGTACGTTATGTGAGGCAAATACATTTTTCTTTATTCGTCCTATTATTGGCTTGAGTAGAAGTAAAGCTACTGCAGTCAGAGTTACCATGACTGACAATAGTAGGCAGAAAATTTTCAGATTTTTCTACCGCTGTTTGAACAGTGAGAACATCTGCATCACTATAAGAGTGTTTAACATCAAAATTATTTCTTTGAAGTACGAGAAGCATTCAAATATGAGTGAGAATCTAGTTGCCTTGAATAATGAAAACAATGGATGGAAACAAGCATTCTGTGTCATGTTCTAACATGTTCCGACTTGTGATTAGTAACAATCAAATTATTCTCCGTTATACCTGTCAGTAATAATTAGCACGTCAGAGAAAGTACCGTGCGTTGTTCCACAACGCATAATCGTTAAATTTCTGGCGAAAGAAAATATTTTACCGTCTGACACTTTTACAAGACTTGAAGTACAGTTTGAGGGTAAATGTGTGTCCAACGCAAGGGTGTTTGATTGGGCGAAAAAGTTTCGAGAAGGTCGGGATCTCGTAGAAAATATACCCCATCTAAGACGACTGAAAACATCCGTGACTGCTAACAAGGTTGGATCGATTGATCAGCTTCTTTGGGCTGATTGTCGGATACCTGTGAGAAAATTGCCAGAAGAAATTAAGGATAATTGTGGGTAGTATTGAGACAATTTTTCACAATGAGCTTAAGTTAAAAAAAGTTAGTGCAAGGTGGGTGCCACGGCTCTTAACTCCAGAGCAAAAAGAAGCCCGTTTGTTGGTGGCTACGCAACTTTTGCAAAGATACGAACGGGAGGGAGATGCATTTTTAGACTCTATTGTAACCACAGATGAGACGTGGCTCCATCATTACATCCCTGAGTCAAAAACAGCTTCCATGCAGTGGAAACACACCACTTCTCCGACTCCGAAAAAAGCAAAAATGGTGTCATCAGCAGGAAAGATTATGGGTAGTTTTCTTTTTTTGGGGATTCAAGGGTTGTACTCTATCTGGATGTTCTCACAGAGCAAAGAATCATCAATGCCCAGTATTATTCAATTTCTCACTGAAAAGGTAAAACCAGGAATCCGTTCCAAATGACGAAAACGACAAGGCTCCGTTTGTTTTCTTCAGGACAACGCGCACCCCCATACAGTCTCATTGACGATGGAAGCACTGAGAAAATTGAAGTGAGAAGTTCTGCCTCATCCTGCATACAGTCCCGATTTTTATTTCCACCGGATTTTTATTCGTTTGCACCATTGAAAGAGTTTTTAAGTGGCCATAAATTTAGGGATAATGAAAATTGGATACGCAACCAAATAGCTTCTTCAAAAATTGTATACGTAAGCTTCCAAAACGTTGGCGCAAGTGTATTGCAGTCGAAAAGGACTACGTTGAAAAATAGTATATACCATGTTTTTGTTCTATTGATAATAAAGATGTTCTAAACTCATTCTCACTCATATTTGAACGCTCCTCGTACAACCGTTAGCATCTGGATCAATTGTTTTTTGTTCTCTAAATTAGTTAGGAATAGCTTTTGATTGCCATAAACTAGAGTTATTTCAGTTATATGAAACTGTGGGGCGAAATTTTTGTACCTAAGCTGGTGTTCATAATTTTGTATGTTGTTTGGATCATCATAACCATCAAACACTATTACTACTTTCTGATAGTGTTTCTTCAAGTATGTTACGTACACATTGCAGACATCAAGATATATTTGACAGGTGCTTTTGTTCCATCTCACCGCATGCAGTAAGTACCCATAATCGATTATGAAACAGTTTGTTTTGTTCAATTCTTGATCATCCACAGAGCTAATTCATACAAAGCTGATTTAACGTTTTTTCTCATACCGGAAGGTGTGCAAAGCGATAGAGGATAAGGGACAATCTCGTACTTGAATTAACTCGACAAATCATCTGTAATATTTCTCAAAACCAGCATCCTTTGATACAATATTATATTGTCATTCACCTTAACTGAGGAGTTGATTGCTGCAAGGGATGGGACGTTATCAGTTTAAAGTGGGTGGTTAAGGTGTTCGTTAGAAATTACACACACGAATAACTATACCACTTTTAATATTCTTTATTTAACGCAACGGATTACAGACATAAAATTAAATGTGCGGATTTGCTACTATACTATTACACGTGTGGATCGAATAGGTCTTGTTAATCAGCATACATGTGAGCGTTTTTGGATCTGACACTTGGCTCGTGGAAACACTCAAAGTAAATGTTCCACTAAGTATGAGATTAATATTAAACGCATTGAGGATCTGACTCTTTGCGTGTCTGTTTAACCAAAGTGGTTTAACAGGCGAAGACCTGATGTGCAATGCCCCCTTAAGCTCCTCGCTTCCGTATATATACAATTTTCATACAATTACATAAGATTTCCTATTCTAGTCACAACAATGGCATTGTATCTATTGGACGAAGGGTCGACACACTTTCACTAGCGCACACAAGGGTTGGAGGTTTATGATGCACCCATTGGACATTCACTCTCGATTTTTGAAGCTGAAGATTTACTGCCGTATTGTTCGTCCACTTTCGCTTCTTATTTAGAAAAGTGTTCGTCAGATTTGAGAATTCCTTTTCGCTTTTGTTTGCAGGAACTCGTGGACGTTTAGAGAGTTTCTCTCTTTTGTATTCCGCCGTACAAATCACTTTTTGGCATCAGGCGTTGTTACCCCTTTTACTCGAAAGTTTTCAAATGGCACTTAAGCTAACTGCTCGCACTTCGAGAATTTTTATTGCACGCACTGTTTAATTTTATGGGCGAGTTTCCTCTTCTTGGCAACGATCTTTTATGAATTATTGCTCCGCTACAAGTTCTTCTCGTTTTGATATCCGCGATTTTTTTCCAACTAACTGACCATAATATTTTCACCAATCTCTTTTGATATGTGGTAGTTCATCAAGTGACTACCAGTGATACATGTTTCAAGAGATACTACAACGCTTGCTGTGTTTGAAAAAGAATTATTTAGTTACGTCACTGGTTTGGAGGCCCTTCTACAATTCTATTGCCAAGATGCAACTATAAACGAGATTTCATGAATGAACCAATTTTGCCTTCTTCTGACCTTGATCTTACTCTATTTTAAATACGAACACGAAACCTGGTTGACAACAATCATTGTCGCTGGACTGAATTCGTCATATTTCACCATATGAAAAATATGTACTATACATAAGATATGTGCATACTTGCAAAAATTGACAATGATACTAGGTTTGTATATATTGAATATGTGAGCACTATCGAAAATATCATCAAAACCGACCCTAGAATGTTTTGGTCTTACTTAAAGTCACATAAAAAATATCATATTAAAAATGCCATGAAAAACAAGATTAACCCAATTCATAACTCTGAAGATCTTGTAAATGCTTTTATGTTATCCTGACCGTAAATACTGTTTAACAGTGATCACAATATATAGGTAACGGGCTAGATCGGTAATAGCTATTAACATACCTATCTAGGAATTTTATGAGTATCATAACTGCCTCAGATGTTGTTTTGAAATCCGATCTCTTAGAGCAAGAATTTTAAGACATGTAAGGCGGTTATGATTCATAACATTCGTGGTTTGTTCAATAATTTATAGGTTGCAGTATGGTAATGGTTGCTATGTACGGTAAAGGAATATTACCGTACAGATACAGTTGTTTCAGTATGGTAATGGTTGATGTACGGTAAAGGACTATAACCTTACAGATGTATATGTAAACAAAGGTTGAATATCTTGAAACCGATAATACATATTAACGATACAAGTTTGATTATGAGGATCTTAGCGATACGAATTTGATTACCAAAACGAGGCGGTGAGCCGAGTTTTGTGGCAATCAAATGAGTCTCGTTAAGTGCCATAAGCAAACCTGTATTGTTCAATATTGTATCTTCATCAATAAATTCTGGTTCAATGTATTTTTACTTTCTTTTACAATAAAGGAAGTATTGAATTCACCTCAACAATGCGAAATTGAGTTTTCAACAGATGTTCACGTTTTAGAGTTCCTTGAACCCAAAAAACATGTTTTTATTTATTGGTCTGCCTGTCAGTCTCTCTGCTGTGTGTTTGTCTGTCTGTATGTCTGTGAACAGAACGTCTTAAAAAACGAAAAAAAGTATGGCGTTGAAACTTCATATAAGTTTTGTGTACTATCTAGATGCGACAGCAAGCTTTTGAAGAAGATCGCATAACCGGAAGTATGGTGTTTACTTTTTCAGTTTTTTCGATTTTTTCAAAAACGGCTCTAACGATTTTTTTTCAAGCTTTACATTTTTATTGCATTTTTAATGTGTATTGATGTGAGATAGGTGATTTTCCAGTTGAAAACCTCTAAAATGGGAGTTTTTTGTTTGTTTTATTTTTTTATTAACTCCTATTTTAAATCGAACACCCGGTATATTATAACATTTTTGAATTCAGTTAAAAATTTTAGAGAAAATGTGTCTCTTCAACTAACGCTCTATGTTGTACGGGTTCTGCAGAATTTGTAATTTTTGAAAATTTTTGAGAAATGCTTAAAAATTAAAAATCAAATTTTTGGTAAATTATAAGATCACTGTAAAAGGAAGTTTTGTGCGTGTATCACACCAGCTTTTTGTATATAAAAAAAGTGCGGTAACATCCATTACCGACAATGAAGCTCTTAACAATACTAAAATTAAATTGGCTAATAATCTATGCTCTATCTATAACAACACCGATGACGATAATAGCTATTAACAAATCTAGGAATGTTATGATTCATAACATCCGTGATTTGTTCAATAGTTTATCGGTTGCTGTGTGGTTATGGTTGCCATGTAGGGTTATATTCCTTTACCCTACAGATAAGTTATGACCTAGTTACCAGCCTACTTTTGTATATGTAAACAAAGGCTTAATATCGTGAAACCGGTAAACATATTTACCGATACATTACGAGTTTTACCGATACGTCTGTTATTTCAACAATCGCCACCAATGCTATTGCAGAGAAATAAAGCTGCCATCTAAAAAACTTGAATTTCATAACTTTGAATGGATATCAATGTGTTGTAATATTTACTTTCGTGTTCTTGGGGCTGTTGGAAAATATGCTATTATTTCATTTGTAGTCGTATAATTATGAGCTTTTGACTAAACCAGCCACTGAAATATAATACGTTCTAAATTTAGCACAAAATCGAAACGAGTCCCAAATCAATTTACAGGCGGAGGGCTGTTTTTAAGAATCGGCCGGCGTTTTAGCAGGTAGATTTAAATTATGGAAAGGCCTTTAGCCGAGAATTCCCATATTCGGAATGTTGTGAACCCGAACCGACTAGGGGTTGGATTTTAGAATGCGAGAGTGCTTATGTTTTTTGGGCGGTCTGTAGGCGAGATCGCACATGTGTGGACGCGAGCCTAATTCTTCGTGAGTGTGTGGTTCCACCGCGATTATGTTTTGAAGTGAAATGAATTGTAGATTATAATCGAGTGAATAAAACGATGAGGTCTGTAATATCTAAATAGAATACTAGTGCCTGCGTAGCTTAGCAAATGTAGCTATTGTACCGCGAAGACGAACATTCGATAGTGATTCGTACTGATGCTGATTGTAGATCGCTTTGTTAATTGGATTGCTGTTAATTGTCGCAGAGGGTGCCCTCGTACCTGGGTTAATGACCATCCGGTGTGATGGCCCACGACCCTTGACCTGATAAGCATTGTGCTTTTCAGTGGCCCCAGTTAGCGCGACTGGGGGGCTTTTGGTGAAGCTCAATTCCCAATGATGCCTTGTACCTGTGCCTTTTACAGTCCATGCGGCCACTGTAACTGCGGGTACACTGACATGGGTTGTACCCATTGATGCCGTTAACGTTCGGTTAAGGCATACTAGATGCGGTAAGCATCCGTGGTTTCAGGATATTACAGGTACATCATCGAAGGTGCACCGAAGAATATACCTGATGATAGCTTCTTCGAGATGCGGCGTGGGACGACGCGGGGGGGGGGCATAAAACCCCCTGTAAGTATTATGTAATGAGCACATTACTGCTAAAAGCTGAATGTTTGTCGTTTTGCTTGCATGACTGATTGTGGAATTGGCTGAGCTTGTGTTCGCGTCAGGCGTGTGTGACCACCTGCCATATGAAAGGACTCGCTGTTCGCCTTGCACCCCCTAGTATCATGTTTCTGATTTACAACCCAGACTGCAGGAGCGTTATGGAATTTCTGGTAAGTCGCCAGTTCTCGTAAATTTATGCATGTGAACCGATCTGAATCCAGGAAAGAAATAAATTAGCCCAGGGCACCGAAAATATGTGCCTACAAATGTTAGAATTTTCACTGAGAACCATTTTTCCAACTTTAAATTTAGCAGTTATCGATTCTTCAATGTAGCCCTTTGCAATTTTGAAAACTTCTATCCTCTAATTTGCTTGACTGGTAATAAATTTCGACTAGACTCCGCAACCATACTTGCCCTGCTTCGTCTAAATCAATGTCCAATGTAATGTTGGGGATTTGGTAGACCAAGAAATTCGGCTACTTTTCTTGGTATACCGCCAATGTTATGCATGCCGACTGGCACTTTCTATTTTTATGTCGAAGAAAAAACATTAGTTAATTTTTATAATTCGTTACGGCGACAAGCGCCATACAATCTAAAAATAAATATGACCTGGCAGAGTAAGAAATCATCGTCAGAAGCTTCTAAAATTTGCAACACTCCTCAACAGTCAACAGTTTGGACTTCTTTGGTGTGTATCCATTCTCTGCTTTCATAAAGGCTATGACTTTTCCAAATCTGCAAGAAATAATTAGGTACTTATAATACATTACTTCCACAGAAATTCTTATAACGGTACAACGATATGAACGTTATTAAATATAGGTACAAACCTTGATGTTTGTCCATAATCTTGAGGCTCTAAAAGTTTTAGCGAAACTCGAAATGTAGGCCAAGACAATAGTCTCATTCAAGGCCAATTGGCGTACTCTTTTCTTTATCCGCCATTTCTTAAGAGCGATAAGTTGTGTTTCATATCATTGACGCGACTTCTCTGGAATTAATGGCCTACGGACTTCTTCAGCTTCTTTTAAGATGTTACACGGAATATCCATTTTTAAGGGCCTTTCAATTTAACAATAATAATACGTCACTGACATTAATAGGGCTTGTTACACTTTGTTATGCTGTCCTAAAGTGCGACTAGATTTTCTCCTATACATATAATCGTAATAAGGATTAACATAAAATTTATTAGTTATTCCATTTCATTTGGATTACAAAATATTCAGGATAACATAAAACGTTATACAATATTCTAAAGTTGTAGGATTTAACATGCTCACATGGAAAACTGAGCTCGCTATCGCGTTAAATCGTATATAACGGTCTTGTAATGTACATAACTATTGTCGATAATTTCAAATCGTTGTTTTTTTGCAACGTGTATCAAGTTACAGCAGTCAATTTATTAGTTATAATACCATGAGTAGTCAAAGTTATGTCGACTATTTTTGCGGGGGTATCACGAATGTCCATTGCGCTTAGGTTCGATTAGGACGAGTGCGCTAGCACGAGTCCTAATCCCAAGCGCAATGGACATGAGTAGTGATACCACCGCAAAAATAATCTACTTAACTTTGACTAAGAATGTTATTGGAGATACTATTCAATGAACCAAACTAGTTTTTCAAATTGGTTTTCAGTAAATCTAGCAACAAACTACGCAATTTCTATAGCAACAGAACATTAATATTGACTTTTTCTAATAAAAATCACATTTGTTTAAAATAGTCACTTATAATACCATGAGTAGTCAAAGTTATGTCGAATATTTTTGCTGTGGTATCACGAATGTCCATTGCACTTAGGTTCGATTAGGACGAGTGCGCTAGCACGAGTCCTAATCCTAAGCGCAATGGACATGAGTAGTGATACCACTGCAAAAATATTCTACTTAACTTTGACTAAGAATGGCATTCGAGGGACTATTCAATGAACCAAACTACTTTTTCAAATTAGTTTTCAGTAAATCTAGCACAAAACTACGCAATTTCTATAGTAACAGAACACTAATACTCACTTTTTCTAATAAAAATCAAATTTGTTTAAAATATTCACTATACCACTAGTGAAAATTGTCGATTATTTTCACTAGTGAAAATAGTCAATATAGTTCATTTTTATTGGCTCAAAGACGTCAAATCTTGTATTTTTATTAAGTAATAAGTTAAATTTTGACTTTTTGAATTGAATTTTAAAAAATTGTAATAGGAGATTAGTTAAGTCAATTTGGTGTTAAAGTTTGCATGATTAATATTATATTAAATAAAAATCATTAAGTCGTAAATAGTTTAATAAATAAGCAAAAAAACGTTTCGCACAATTAAATTGGCTTCATCAGTTTATGATAATAAGAGCATTATGTTGAAATGGTTAAATGGAAAATTACAAATCTGAAAAGTTAAAGAATAGGTTAGCGAACTACAATAAGATTCCCTTAAAAATGTGTACTTACGGTTTAATTAGTTTTTGTAGAACATAACTATAATCATTACGACTTTTTTATATTTTTTATAATACTATTAAAGTAAGGAATTAAATGATTAAATTTACATTTTAAATAAATAACTGTTATAAATTATTTTAATTAATATTTTACTGGCTTTCATTTCGAAGCAAGCAAGAAGTCTGAATTATTAGATAAAACTGCAAGGTTACATACAATATTTGCAATTTATCAGTAAGTGCGCAGAAGTTTAAAACTGGACATGCATTCGTTCAATTATTGCAGGGTTGTATTAAGTGAAATTTGAAAATTGTTATTATAAGGCGATATTAGTCAAGCAAAACATATTATTTAAGAAATGTGAAATTTTAGATATTTTATTTGAATAAATTGTGATAAATAGAACTTAGATTGTCAATATCAGTTCTATAATTAATTGCTGTTGGACTTTTTTGTATTTCAATCATTTCCAAGCATAATCTCTTTTTTAGATTGTTCTCTCTATGTAAGATTGCTGGTTTGTTAAAATTAAAATTATGATAGTTTTCGTTGGCATGGTCTGTTAATGCTGTTTTTTGGTTAGATGGTGAAACTCTATTAACTTTTATTGAGTATTTGTGTTGCATTAATCTGTTTTTCAGTAGCTGTTTTGTTTGACCGATATAAGTGGAGGTACAGTTGCTACAATCAATCTGATACACAACTTCAGATTGCATGTTTATTTGGGTTTTATCCTTAAGGTTTGTAAAAAACATTTTACCTAAAGTATTGTTGTTATTATATGCAATTTTGAAATGATATTTGTTAAGTTCTTTTTTGATTTTTTCAGCAAGCTTGGGAATGTATGGGATTGAAATGTATTTATCTTGTGTTGCTATAAATGAATTGTTAAATTCATTGCCTAAACAATTAGGTTGTAATTCTATTGGTTGATTGAATTTGTTAATGTTTTTTATTTTATTGATACGTATATTAATTTTCTTTTTAATAAAATCTAAAGGATAATCATTTATACATAGTATATTTGTTATTATTTCTAAGTTTTGTTTATGAAATTGTGAAGAAGAGAGCTTGATAGCTCTGTCTACTAAGTTATTAATTACGCTTGTTTTATATTTAATTGAAGTGTTTGAATTAAAATTTAAATATCGGTTTGTTTTTATATCTTTACGATACCAATTTGTTAAAATATTACCATTTGCTTGTCTGTATAAGGTTAAATCCAAAAAGTTAATAGACGCATTTTTATTTTCATTTTCTATTGTAAATTTAAGTCTTGGATGTACGTTATTAAAAAGATTAAGGAAATTTTGTTTGTTAATAGAGTCAGATGCCATTATGATATCATCAACATATCTTAAATAAAGAGAAAAATCGTTGTTTTGTTCAAGGATTTTTGTTTCGATTTGTTCCAATACAAGATTAGCAATAGTAGATGAAATAGGAGAACCCATTGCACAACCAAAAGTTTGTGAGTATGTTGTATTATTATATGTGAAATATGTAGTGTTTAGGACAAACTCAACTATTTCAATAAAATTATTAAGTGGGATATTCGTATGTTTTTTAATTCTGTTCCAATTATTTTTAATTGCGTCAATTGCTAGATCAGTTGGTATGTTTGTGTACAGTGAAACAACATCTAAAGAAAAAAGGTTATGGTTTTTATTTAATTTGGTATTATCAATGTGTTGTTTGCATTTCCAAGAATCTTGAATACTAAATTTATTAAGTGTGGTGACATTCGTTAATATTTTTGAAAGATATTTAGACAATTTGTAAGTAGGGCTCATATAGGAAGCAACTATTGGTCTTAAAGGTATGTTTTCTTTATGTAACTTTGGTAATCCATATATCTTTGGTGGAAGTCCGTTATGTGATATTAATTTTTTGTATGTTATGTTGTCAATATAATTATTATCTAATAGATTTTTTACCAGTTTGTTGTTTTTATTTTGAATTGCTTGAGTGTGAGTGTATTTTTATTGGTCAGTTTTTGATAGATGACAAGTGAGTTGAATAGTCAAGAGTAATACCACAAGCAGTGGATATATTTTTGACAAATATTTTGTCGTTTCCATGTAAATTATTGCGTTTAAATTTCACGATACAAAATCACATCAAAAATGTCACGAGCCGAAGGCGAGTGACATTTAAATATGATTTTGTTGAGTGAAATTTACAATAATTTCTATGGAAATGGCAAAATATTTTTAAAAAATATATCCACTTCGAGTGGTAATTGGGACGATTATTTAACAATATTAATACATAACGATTAACTTTATTGAAAAATAATCCAATATTTAATATAATTATTCATTCTCAATTAAATTCAGCGGAATACTTCCAAAACACAGCATTTTAAATTTTTTTAAACAAGTCACACAGTTTGTTGGGGTTTAGTGTTACGTAACCTAGCGATATCACTAAGGACAGAACATCGTTGCTAAGCGATACTTCGCAACAAGGCTATTTATTTTTTGAGTACGTACATTGTTTTGTGAATATTTTGCATGGTGCCCAATATTCAGTGATATACTGCTGTTATTGGATGAAAAAAGCAAATGTCTGCAATGTGATTGGCTTATATGTTATAGTGTTGAATAGTCACTTGAATACCTTCTACGAAGATATATCCGCTGATATTTTTTTGATTGGCCATGAAACGTCAAATTCTGGATTTTCATTGGTCACTTCTTGATAGGTGACAGGTGAATTGAATAGTCATATACAATACCGCGAGCGGTCGACGAATTGCTGAAAATTTTTGTCAAAGTGTATGAGTGTTTATTGCTTCGATATAAATTTTGAAGCAATAAACACGAGTAAACACTTTGACAGAAATTCATGCAATTCGTCGGCTGCAAGCGGCATTTGAAGGACTATTCAACGAACAAAATTGACATTTCTTAGTAATTAATCAATTTTATCACGTCCTCTTTGAAAATAAAAATCTGTTGACGTAAAATAAATTGTTTGTCAAATTTGACATTTCTAATATCATATTTGATGAATTTTACAGGGAGTTAAATAAATGTCCCAGGAAAAAAAAACTGTCATCAAAATTCCGCTAGCGGAATTGTTGCACAATTTTACGCTGATTGGTGGCAAATGACATAAATACTAAATTACGATTGGTGAATAGTTAACTTGAAGGGGGTGAGTTGAATAGTCACTTATAATACCTTGAGTCAAAGTTACGTCGACTATTTTTGCAGTGGTGTCACGAATGTCCATTGCGCTTTGGTACGATTAGGACGAGTGCGCTAGCACGAGTCCTAATCTGAAGCGCAATGGACATGAGTAGTGATACCACCGCAAAAATAATCTACCTAACTTTGACTAAGAATGGTATTCGAGGGACTATTTAATGAACCAAACTACTTTGTCAAATTAGTTTTCAGTAAATCTAGCAACAAACTACGCAATTTCTATAGTAACAGAACACCAATATTGACTTTTTCTAATAAAAATCAAATTTGTTTAAGATAGTCACTTAAATACCTTCTAGGAAGATATATCCGCTGATATTTTTTTGATTGGTCAAGAAACGTCAGAATTCTGGATTTTCGTTGGTCAGTTTTTGACAGATGACAGGTGAATTGAATAGTCACTTATAATACCATGAGTAGTCAAAGTTATGTCGACTATTTTTGCGGTGGTGTCACGAATGTCCATTGCGCTTTGGTACGATTAGGACGAGTGCGCTAGCACGAGTCCTAATCCCAAGCGCAATGGACATGAGTAGTAATACCACCGCAAAAATATTCTACTTAACTTTGACTAAGAATGGTATTCGAGGGACTATTTAATGAACCAAACTACTTTTTCAAATTAGTTTTCAGTAAATGTAGCAACAAACTACGCAATTTCTATAGTAACAGAACACTAATATTGACTTTTGCTAATAAAAATCGCAGTTGTTAAAAATAGTCACTTGAATACCTTCTAGGAAGATATATCCACTGATATTTTTTGGATTGGTCAAGAAACGTCAGAATTCTGGATTTTCATTGGTCACTTTTTGACGGATGACAGGTGAATTGAATAGTCACTTATAATACCATGAGTAGTCAAAGTTATGTCGACTATTTTTGCGGTGGTGTCACGAATGTCCATTGTGCTTTGGTACGATTAGGACGAGTGCGCTAGCACGAGTCCTAATCTCAAGCGCAATGGATATGAGTAGTGATACCACCGCAAAAATAATCTACTTAACTTTGACTAAGAATGGTATTCGAGGGACTATTTAATGAACCAAGCTACTTTTAAATTAATTTTTAGTATATCGAGCAACAAACTACGCAATTTCTATAGTAAAAGAACACTAATATTGACTTTTTCTAATAAAAATCACATTTGTTTAAAATAGTCACTTGAATACCTTATAGGAAGATATATCCACTGATATTTTTTTGATTGGTCAAGAAACGTCAGAATTCTGGATTTTCATTGGTCACTCTCTGACAGATGACAGGTGAATTGAATAGTCAAGATTATTCCTTAGATATGACGTTATTAACATATGATGTGTAAGCGAAAATTGCATTTCGTGTTATATAGGTATAGTTAACGCTTCGGTCAGAGATATACTTCCTACTACAATTAGTAGCAGAACAACACCATCAATGCTTTGAACTTGAAATTTATAAATTTTGTACTCTACCACTTCCAGTGATGGGAACTTAGGGCCGATTTCATAATCAAATTTAAAGCTTCATTTAACTAAAGTGACATTAGAATGCGCACAGTGTTATGTGCCACATATGTCATCATGCACAGTGTTATGTGCTACATATGTCATGATGCACATTTTAATATTACTTTAGTTAAAATTAGATTTAAAATTGATTATGAAATCGGCCCTTAGTAGGGTGGGAGATGAAAGAGTAAACGACGAATTTTTACTAATACGATATCCTTTACTTCCTCTTTCCACAGAATAAAATCTCCGTTTTGATTTACGAGGTACTTAATTGCTCGTTAGGGCACCAGTTTGTAACACAGCAAGAAATAATCTAATGGATTTTTTACTTACGTTCATGACGCTGCGTTGATGCAAGACTTTAATCCTTATCTTTAGTAGATCGGAATTTAGTCGTCGGATTGCGTGATAAATCATTTAAGGTAGTGAAACAACCAACAGCTCGCCACGGGAAGCGAAATTTACAACTGTGCGTTTTTCAACAACGATAGCTTATGTTTTATGACTGCTTCTGCTGCATTTCACGTTCTCAAAGTTGTAGGTGCTATTATTAAAATATTCTGACAAGGAATTGACCATGCCTTGGCGTTTTAAACGTGTTTTATGAGTTATCTGAGTATTTGTGATTTTTTTAAAAGAACATTTGGATTCAGATATATTTACTGTAAAAGCCTCCAGCCTGCAAAGTAACCTGGCAATAAATCCTCAATATGTAATATGTAAATAACACAAAATCCATGGTACATGCGAAACAAACTTAGGATTCAAATAAACAATGCAGTTTCAAATTATTGCTGTATAAATAAGACCTGGTCCGTTAGATTTAAAACGAACCCAACATTCAGATTAATACTTCAAATTATTATTGTAATTAAAATACACCTTGCAAAAGAATGTGCTCCATGTCCTCGCCAAAATCTGATTTATAAAAAACGAGATCACGAAAAGTAGTCGATGGCTTGCGGGAGCAAAATAATCTAGTAATTAATTTCTACGACACCAGTAACCATATGGGGTAGTCGAAATGAGAACTAAAATAGGCTTCAAAGAGACAGTAAATGCTTAAGAAAGGAACAACAGTGTATGCCGAACATAAATGATATTGTCATACATTACTAACAACTTGTTCTAATAGCATTTTCCTCTGAATCCAAAACTAAAGATATTTCTCTCTTTAGCTATTTTAGGAGGTGAGAAATGAATAAATCTGAAAAGAAAGTCGCCTAAGCGTTAGACTATGTATTAGTGATAACGATTTCATACCTACGATTGAGGGGGGCCAACAGATACTTTACTTCCAAATATTATGAAATTCTAAATTAATTAGATGGGTGCAACAACTCACCAAACCAATAAAACGAAGTATGCACCAGATTATTGACCATTTTTCGGTATAAATCTACTAATACGGCGTCATCAAAGGGAGCCTCAAACACACTCGTCTTATAGCTTCGGAAGTAAAATTAGGATTCTCAAAAAGGGAATGGAAACTAGAGAATAGCTCTACTCTGCAGTTGCATTCGAAAATTTTTTAGAAACGTAAGCCAATTGGGAATCCAAAAATTACTAAAGACCATATAACGAGGTTGGCCGTTTACTATTCTTGACAAATAGAAAATGCATAAATCCGGAAAATATATCAAAACTGGTCAACCGGTGTAGACAGAGATAAAGTAAAGATGGGAAGGTGGATCAATTCACTTGAAAATATTCAAAAACTAATGCTATATAGCTAACCTAATACAGGGTGCCCAACTTAAATGTACGCAGCTTTAAGCAGGTGAGTATGCAACACACATTACATCTAGACTGTTAAATGTAATGTGTGTTGCATGTTCACCTGCTTAAAGCTGCGTACATTTAAGTTGGACACCTTGTATACATAACAATGTGTAAAAGTTGTCGTTGATAATAGGAAACTATATTTCGGAATCGCAACAAAGTACAGCTTACAGATTCTAGATTGAAGCGTGGTGAAAATTGGAACTAATGTTAGAATCTAGTATGTAATATCCAAGTTTTGTATTAGTAACACTTTTGACATCTATCATATTGACATTAAATTGTTAACCTTATTTAAGCTAAATGACACCCTAAATAGCAACAATAACAATAGCAATAACAAAATAACAGAATTAACAAAATCAACAGCAATATCAATTTCCACACTTCAAAAGACAAAGAATCTGTCATATGACGTTAATCACTGAGCAAACGAAATCCCTCTACCCACAGCTACTGGTTACTTGTCATTTAAAATATAACCAAACTTTGTATGTTTGACAATTACTTCTTTCCACATATTGCCAATTCATTAAAATCAAGTATGATCACAGCGCCTTACATGGGCTATCGTGGGAGTCAATCTAGATTCTGTAAGCTGTAAGGTAATTGCCACACCTAACAAAAGACGAGAAGTTCGAAATATCTCCCAGGACACAAGCCATAAACACCACCCACCCAAATGTAGGTGCAAGAGAAAGAAACCAAAGAGAGAGAGCGACCACAAGGACTCCACCTTAAGTTGAGTCACCAAGACTAATCTTCGCTGTTTCATAGAAAAGATGCGCTGATGGCTAGATGTAAAACTCTCGCAAAACGTAACATCTTCTCCAATCTCAAACCACAATCTCAAGACCAATCACAATACTCAAAACAAAAGCACTCTCAAAACTGAATAACATATCATACCAAGTGAAGCAAAACCTTAACCAATGCAGAAAAAAGCAAATAAAACCTCGAAAGTCAGAAATCGTAGAAAATCTGATAAAGAAAAAGAATTATAGTTATACCAGACAAAGTTACCTACAAGGCGCAAAAAGAAATAGGATAGAGCTAATCATCATGCAGAAGGTAAGAGGATCCGAATAGCGACTTACCCTACAGAGGTCAACCAACTATCCCAATATAAAAATTTGTAAAACCCCTTAATGAAATTAAATAATTAGTGGCAATTTTACAAGAAAATATTTACAAACTCTACTTGAAATGGTAATAGTTATTTACATTATGAGGGAGGTATGTTGCACTTTGCAGCACGACGCTAAGCGGAGTGCTTTAATAAAACCGAGCGCTGTATAGATATTAACGATATTAGTTTGATTTCGGAAGTTTTCACGGCCATTGTCATTAAATAACAAACGACTTCCGGGATTGGACCATGTCATTATTGAGGTCGAAGAACTCAACGTTTCGCCCACTTTGGTAAGGGGCTTTATCAGGAGAAAAAGCAAGAGAACACGGTAATTCAATTATATCTTTTTCGACGACTGACATCGAAAGTAGATTTTTCTCACTGTCATTTGACAACAGAAAGTTGACATTTGCCGCTGAGCGTGCGTTTTCATCTTTTTGCCGCTCGCCGAGCGTTTTGGGTTTCCGCGTGAACAAAATAGGTAGCCACGTCCGAATGTTTCCTTGACAATGCCCGTCATTTGTGGAAATAATCGCGTCACATGTCATAGACTGCGCAAGTAATGTTAACTTGATTGTCAATTAATTTTTGCGATAAAATGAAATTTGATATTTTCCTTTAATAATATGCTCAGTCGTCGAAAAAATAGTATGTATATTTCGAGCTAAAAGTGCGCTTGCCGCTTTTGCATGATTGCTGGTTGAGACGAAGTCGAAACCAGCAATATTCATGCGCAAGCGGCAAGAGTGCACTTTCAGCTCTTAACATACAATATACTATTGTGCGAGGTCTGAAAAGTACGCTAGTGTGGCTAGTAACACATTTTCGGAAAATGAATTAGTGTTCTTCCGATCATGCCACTATATAAAAGATTTGTAAGCGGCTTCGTATGATTTCCCAGATTTTGTTGGTAACAAGTTTTCCGTTGTTATTTTCGCTGCTTGTATTATTTCTGGTGGGGTACAGTTTTCACTATCGCTGTCACTAACCATATTTAATTGGTCATGTTTAATTCACTATCAAAAACTAGATGCTGCGCAGATTATTTCATTCAACGCCGTTTGACATTTCTCCGTGTCAAAATTTGAGATATTACATCAGCAAGCCTATGATTCACACTTCACACAAATCCGAACGGCATACAGTGAATTATGAATTTTCTGTTCAATGATTGGTTGAAAGCAGTGAATTATGAATTCATAATTATGAATTATGAATTCATAATTCACTACTGCATATTATGACTGTTATTATTATTCAAAAATGTCCTTATAATGTGAATATAATTTAATAGGAGTAGAAAAAAATTATAAAGATACAGCCACGTATACATTCAATAATGCTCGAATATGGAAGTCGGCCGGTTCTTGAATATTTAAGAAGAATAGCCCAAAATTTCCAACTGCAAGCTTAAATTGGATAAAAAAAATCTGGTGTGATACACTCACACAACTTCCTTTTACAGTGTTCTTATAATTAGTCAAAAATTTCATTTTTAATTTTTAGCCATTTGTCAAAAATTTTCAAAAATTACAAATACTACAAAAACGGTACAAAATAGAGCGTTAGTTGAAGAGACAAATTTTCTCTAGAATTTTAAGGTGAATTCAAAAATGTAATAATATACCAGGTGTTTTATTTAAAATAGGAGTTAATAAAAAAAATAGAAAAAAAAACAAAAGAAACCTACTTTAGAAGTATTCAATTGAAAAATCACCTATTTCACATCAATACACATTAAAAATGTAGTAAAAATGTAAAGTTTAAAAAAAATCGTTAGAGCCGTTTTTGAAAAAATCGAAAAAAACTGAAAAATCACAAGAGTAAACACCTACTTCCGGTTATGCGATTTTCTTCAAAAGCTTGCTGTCTTATCTACATAGTACACAAAACTTATATGTGAAATTTCAACGCCATACCTCTTTTCGTTTTTGAGATATTCTGTTCACAGACAGACACACAGACAGACAGACAGACACACAGACAGACAGACAGACCAATGAAAAAAATATGTTTTTTGGGATCAGGGGACTCTAAAACGTGAAGATCTGTTGAAAACTCAATTTCGAATTTTTGGGGTGAATCCAATACTTCCTTTATAGTAAAAGGAAGTAAAAATAAAATACAAATAAAAACGAGAAAATGTAATAAAATATAAACAAAAATGTCATAACATAAATATTGATGACAACAAAAGTGAGCGCTATACTCACTAACACTTTTATTAAACTTTTAATTGGATAACAATTTAAATAACAAACAAAAATGAGAAAACAACACTTTTAAACACGCCAGTATTTTTACTTCCAGTCCTAAGCCTGGACAAAGTGTGAGTGGAAGTTTACTTCAGAATTTGTCGGCGATCATTAATTTCAATATAGACATTTTTTTCTGTAATTTTAATGTAGTTATTTTCGTATGCGATCATTTATCGTGAGACATTTTGACCGCGATCTTTTGACGTGATACCGTTTACCTGTTATAAGGCAACCCATATATTTGTTTATAATTTTTATGGTCAAATAAAGTATATTTTGTTGGGTTGTTAAAGTAAGTTACTTAAAATACAAGTATTGCAACTGGTAGCTCTGTAATACGAAATACTAATAGCTCGATTATCTTATAAATTGTTGTAATAACATTTCGAAAAATCCATTGAAGTCATAGCGTTAAGCGTTTGGCCTAATTTTGCCGTAATCCGATCTTGTTATGTAGTGTAGCTTCCCGTTTGAGGAGATTGACATACATTTTACGACGCTCAACTACATTCGAGTAACATAAATGCTTTAAGGAAGTTCATTTCGTAAATTGTTGTTATCGATGCTATTAATCAAAATAAGGAATATACCATGACGCACCTGCATATATTCAACCATTCATCTGAGAAGCATTTCTTGTAGAAACCGAAACTTTCCATTAATCCTGTTTCCCTGATTATAAACGCCGGCCCACATCGGCATCGGCAGTTATTATGTTATACGTGATTGGATGATGATAAATTAATTGCATTGAATGGTAAAATTCCGAAAATATTTTTGTTGGCTGCGATTAGCGGTGGCATGCAAGTTTCTGATAAAATAAAAAGCGAGCCAAGAGACGAAGAAATAGAAATTTCTTGAGAAAAAATGCTATATTATACGTATTTTAGAAATCCGTTTTAAGTTACCTAAATTTTAATTGAGAAAGCCTTGTCATTATTTAACGAACAATGTCCGCTATTGGGCCGTGTTAATAATGATAGTTACTTTAAAATTTTTGTTTACGTAGTGTTATTAACAAACAAATGGTTTTATTTATATAAATGTAATCAACTTCTACTATCTGTTGTGGAAATAATATACGATAAAGCACGCTAAAATTGGGTTACAATTTTATTTTGCGACGTAATGTGTGGAATTTCAATCCCCATACTCCAGTTAAAACATCTCAATACTTACACTTAAAATCTCAAATCAATAAAATGCAAATTTTCAAGATGTTTGTAAGCAGTACAAAGGAATATAAAATAGGGAAAACAGTTGTTATTAACAAAATATGGTGCTCATAGGACAATTTTTTCTTTGAGCGACACACCACTAGATGATTTGTAGACGGTCAGACGTAACAGCGTCCAGGCGACTGAGATCTGAATTAATAAATTGCTAAATTATTACAGTAAATCAAGTTTCCAAGTCAAATGAAACGAAAATTTAAAATGTCTAAACCCTATGGTGGCTGCTAGAAAGAGGCGCTAAGTAAATTGTTTCAGGTGATAATTGTATTTATCCTGTTATATTATTTGCATTAGGAAAAATAATAATAGGTAAATTTGATGCAAAAAACAAGTTCGAAAGAGAAATTTCTACATGACAAATTGTTGGAGTACAAAACATTGTAACACCACACGTATTTTTACATTTACAAAAAAAATTGGTTCTACATCAAAGTATTTCCGATCAGAAAATGTGGAATTGGGCTGGGGTTGGTTTATGGTTGCGCAAATCAAATAAGAAATTGGCAAAGTTGCTTTCAACAGTGTTGTGACTAATGATCACAGCTTTATGTCATGTGTTACAGGATAAAACGACTTTTACGACAGTTTGTTACAACAAAAATTCAAAATGCAGGAGAAACTCGATAAATGACAATCAAAGGGCACACATTCGAATAGACAATTAAATCTGGAATAGTCTAAATTGGTCGTTGACACCTCAATAAGTGAAAGGCAAAGCACATCCTAATTAAACCCCAACAGTCCTGTAACACGGATTTTGTTTATGGAATAACTGAACTGCTTTCGTAGACATCAGAAATAGAAGATCAGTTGCTTATCTTCATTTCTAGTTGTGTGAGACGTCCCAGATTCGATATCTTTCTACCTATCTTTGTAATGGCATACCTACTTGCATCCGAAGATATACCTTACAAACATTATACACCAAAGAGCACAAAAATACTGATATAAATAAACAATCAAATGCAAACAACACAAATAAAAAGAGAAAATCAAATTAAAATTTAATTGAATCTATTAATGTTGAATATGCTTGTGGATATTGGACATGAATAGCACAAAATACATAAATATTGAATTGAATGCGAAACAAAGGAGTTCATCCGCAAAGAGCAGTGGATAAAACACTATAAAGAACTGTGGTACGAAGAAGACTAAAAATATAACATGGATAATGCCTCAGACAAAAATACACGCTTTGAGCAGAAAGTAGATCCCATTACAATGAAAGAATTGCAAGATGTCTGAATATAAAACTGCTTTAATATGCTGGTCCATTCCTACACGGAAGACTACTGCACTTAATTAACAAATGCTGGAGATGTTGCAGTATCTCAGAATCCTGGAAAAGTGCAGAAGTAATATCTCGCTTTAAAGGCGGCGAACGTAATAAAACTAGCAATTATAAAGGCATTAGTCTACTAAACACTGCATACAAAATCTATGCACGAATTATTAACAAACGTCTGAGGACGATTGCGAAGGCTCTTCTTTCGGAGGAACAAAATGGTTTTAGGATTGGGCGTTCAACAGCAGACAACGTATTTACTGTGAAACAACTAATTGAACAGAGGCGAGAATTCAATCTAGAAACACACTTGGGGTTTATAGATTTTGAAAAGGCTTTCCACCGTGTTGATAGGAAAAGGCTCTGGGTCATTATGGAAGAGAAAGAATACCCCAACCATCTTACAAACGCAATACAAGGTCTACACGAGGGAACGAAGATTAAAATTAAACACTGGAACCAAAACAACCAAACAAATAGAAATTAATAGGGGGTTAGATAAGGGTGCTGTATCTCGGCTACGTTATCTTTATATATATAATTCTTCTGTACGTGTGTATGTGACTGAACTCCTCCTAAACGGCTGGACCGATTTTGATGAAATTTTTTGTGTGTATTTGAATGGGTCCCTGAATGGTTTAGATTCACAATTGGACCCGGTAGGTGGCGCTGCAATCGGGTTCTAGGAATTTCTTGAATTTTTTTTTGACAAATTTCTTTTTTAATTTTTTTTAAAGATATCTCGCATATCAGAACATATAACCCTAAAATTTCACCCCCCACCAACCCTCAATATTTTTTAAAATAAAAAAAATCAAAAATTCGAAAATCGAAAAAACCTTTGCTGAACCTGCTAATAGCAGGCAAACCAACGTTCGGACAGGACAACGTCTGTCGGGTCCCCCAAAATTTCACCCCCCCCCCACCGCCCCGCAATATTTTTTAAAATGAAAATCTTTATATATGTACAGTGTGTCCCCGGATTGAGTTCACTATAGGTATAATCGACAAAAAATTTTACAATTTTATTTTAATGTTTTGGGATCCCGCCCTGCTTGGTCTGAAAACAATTTTAAGCAGAGTTTTAATTTTTAGAAATTAAGTCGGCCATGAAAAATGTGAAAAAACTATTTGCTATTTAGGTAAACTACCCTTTTTGTTCATGATACGGCAAAATTTTGTTAAGAAAAGTTATTTAGAATGATAAATTACGGCCCTATGCAAAATTTCAGAAAGATCTGTTGACTTAGAAAACACTGTTATTTTTTAGATAATTGTATTTTATTTTCAGGTAAACTACTTTTTTGTTTAGGATACGAAAAAAATGTATTAAGAAAAGTTGTTCAGAATGAAAAATTATGGCCCTGTACCAAATTTTAAAAAGATCTGTCGACTTAGATTAAACCGTTATTTTTTAGATTAAACAAATTGCATTTATTAAAAATGACGGTTTCATCTAAGTAGGTAGATCTTTCTGAAATTTTGCATAAGGTCGTAATTTATCATTCTAAACAACTTTTCTTAATAACATTTTGCCGTATCATGAACAAAAAGGGTAGTTTACCTGAAAATAAAATAGTTTTTGCTTCCCTGCCAAGGCCTACTTGTTTTTCAAAAACTGAAAATATTCTTAAAATTCTTTTCAAACCAAGCAGGACCGAATCCCAGAACCTTAAAATAAAATTCAAAAATGTTTAGTCCATCTCACCTCTTGTAACATCAATCCTGGGACACACTATTGTATTTTCTTTTCAGGTAAACTACCCTTTTTGTTTATAATACAGCAAAATTTTACTAAGAAGAGTTGTTCAGAATGGGAAATTATGGCCCCATACAAAATTTCAGAAAGTTCTACCTACTTAAATCAAACCGTATTTCTAATAAATAGGTACAATTTTAATGGTTTAATTTAAGTAGGACTATCTTCCTGAAATTTTGTATAGGGCCATAATTTATCATTCTGAACAACTTTTCTTGGTAAAATTTTGCCGTATCATAAACAGAAAGGGTAGTTTACCTGAAAAGAAAATAGTTTTTGCTTCACTGTCAAGGCCAACTTGTGTTTTCAAAAACTGTAAATATTCTTAAAATTCTCTTCAGGCCAAGCAGGGCGGAATCCCAAAACATTAAAATAAAATTGTAAAATTTTTTGTCAATTATACCTATAGTGAACCCAATCCGGGGACACACTGTATATAATTTTTCTGTACATGTGTATGTGACTGAACTCCTAAACAGCTGAACCGATTTTGATGAATTTTTGTGTGTGTTTGAGTGAGCCCCCTGGATGGTTTATATTCACAATTGAACCCGGTAGGTGGCGCTGCAATCGGGTTCTAGGACTTTCTTTTTTATTTTTTGACGATTTTTTAAAATTTCTTTTAAAATTACTCGCATATCAGAACATATAACCCCAAAATTTTACCCCCCCCCCCACCACTTCCAATATTTTTTAAAATGAAAAAAATCGAAAATTCGAATATCGAAAAAACGTTTGCTGAACCCGCTAATACCAGGCAAACCAACGTTCGGGCAGGACAACGTCTGTCCGGTCCGCTACCCCTTAGGGGGTGAAATGGGGTAAATAAGCCTAAACAATCGATATGGGTGTCGTTATTGAGGTTTTTTGGGACGTTGATTGCGAAAATGGCATTTACTCCAAGACGATGGACATGACATAAAATTAAAACTATAGTGGTGAAACGGGGTTTCAGAGACAAATTATTTTTTGGCAGAACAACGTTTGCCGGGCCAGCTAGTTTAATATATATATTCATCCAAAAATGGAAAACGAAAGTAAACCCCGGAATTAAACTAAACGAAAACACAAATGTTAACGTTTTATTATTCGCGGATGACCTTACAATATTACAAAAGAACGAAAACGACTTACAGAGAGCAATATTCCAGCTAGACCTGACGTGTAAGAAATATAATTTTAAGATATCCTCTACAGATGCAAAATTTCTGGCCTATAAACGAAAAGACCCGGTGCTTTCAAAGATAATTGTTAATAACGGAGGAATAGAACAGGTATCGTATTTTAATTACTCAGGTTGTGACATAAGCTATGAGAACGATAAAGATATAGCTAAAAAGTTGGGAAAATTTCCAATGATATGCTGAACAATTCACAGAATCCTCAAGAACAAGACTAGGAAAGATACGATGCTAAAACTTTATAAAACAATGGCTACACCAATTTTATTGCATGGTTGTGAGTCATGGGCCACCACTAAAAAAAAACAAAGCCGAATCCAAGCAACAGAAATGATATTTCTCAGACCAAAGGCTGTACAACACGGTAGAAATGAAAAAAACCGAACATATAAAAATTAACCAAATCGTCAAATTATCCTAACGCATCTATAAATTTTAAACTAGAAACTTTCTATATGGACATTCTTATGGCAGATAAACTGCCCGTAAAACAGAAATGGATGACTTGACTTGACTAAAGACTTGATCCAAGATAAAACCAGGATGGTTCTAGATGAAAGATTTTGCAATGATAAGGAATTGATTGCATGCTGTAATACATCGATCCACGACATTTTTCCAAATTTGGAAAAGAAGAACCCCGTACAGAAAGATTGTAGTAAGCGTCCCTCCTACGAGACGAATTACTGCAGTTTGGTAAATTGTTTTCAACCTTGTCAAGCAAGTTGACTGCAAGAAGTGGTGGCCTCATTCACTTCCTTAACGAGGGCAATGTATTGCAATGGTTTTAAGCCCTGAATCCCACCTCTGTGAGCACTGCAAAGTAATGAATAATTCATAAAAGCTCAGAATGGGAGATGGTATCTAATTGCAATAAATAAAATAAATCAGACTTAAAGTAGTAATCATATTTGCAAAGCAATGCCAGTAATAAGTAAATTAATTTCATAACATAAGAAGAAAGGCACTAGGCAGAGGTCAAAACCGTAGAGAATGCACTCACGCAATATTTAATTAATTTAAAATAATAAAGGGGATGGTGAAATGTCAAAGCCAATCCAATTAAGAATGAATCGATTATGAAAATAATGATTACATGCTTGTCGAGTGTATTTGCAAGTCATAAGTCATTAATAAAAAAAATCCCTTTGAGCGTATTATAATATGGTAATAAAGCAGAATGCTAAGAGAAAAGTGCAAGGGGCACAAATTATAACAGATCTAAGGCAATTAATGAAAAAATGGTTCATCAATATTCAAGATTAGTTGGAATCCAAACAGTGAATTGACTTAAAAGTGCAAAATGAAATGGACATTTATTTGAACACCAAAGTTATTAAAAAAGAAAGTGCGCAAAATGAATAATTAATCAGTGCAACTGATATGCGAAAGAACTGTTAAAAGAGTGCAGTGCGAGAAATATCGAAAGACATTAATTGCAAAATTATAGGACAATTTAGTAAATAAGTTACTATTGTAAAAGTTTTTAGATTTAAGCATTTTAATTGTAAAAAGTACCTAAGTTGAATAAGTTCGAATATCCGTTTTATGAATTTGATGTGCATTTGTTTATAACGAACTTTTAAAAAAATAACAATTGAATAAATTATTGCTGACAGCTTGGTTTTTGCATCTCCAATTAATTTAAGATTTTCACTATTAAATATCAAAATACATTAAAAATAATAGCACCATTGTGACGAGTAAAATTCAGTGCATCTGGGGAAATAAAGGCATAATTTTCTCTGAGTTTGTGAAATTTTCATCATCGGCTTCCGAGCGACCCTCGCACCAGAGATCCAGCTTCGTACCAGCAACTACAGGCATCGTGAGGGGATCCTAGGCACGAGACCACATCACCGGCAACCCCATCCAGCTCCTGCATGCACGGCACTTCATTCCAGGCGCCCCCGCAGAAGATTTGGCCCAGTTCGACCCTTCCGAGCATCGAGGCGCTGCCTGCGTCAAATTATAAGGTCAGTTTATGAAGCCAATTTAAATGCTAAGGACGTGAAACTTACCGGACACATAAAGAAAGCTGCTCCGAAGCTGATTCCAGGCATTTCAAACCTTCAGTTAGCCTAGATCTGATAATAGGAAAATGTAGAAGTGAGGTTAGGATTCTGCAGCGTTGATTTGAGAAACAACGAAGTTGCGTTTTCGCTTAAAAACAAAAGACGAGCTACTGACGCTTCAATTAAGTGGGAGAATTTAAAATTACCTGTTAGATCTGCCCACTGAGTTGTTGTAATTAATATTGAAAAACACTGAACGACCAGCACTTGATAAATTTCATAACATAAATTTGTGACAGATTAGCTCGAGTGAAGCATATTAGTTTGCATTTAACCTATGCTCCAGTGGCGTACGAATAAATTTCAAAAACTAACTGTGAACCCATACCTTGAGTAAGAGCTCATGTCTGCCATGAGTTTAGCCAACAAAATTTAAATTGCAGGTAGATTAAATCACAAGTAGGGGCTTACGATCATTTATTTAAACTTGAGTTACTATAGAGCTCATTTTTAATTATCCCTGAGAGACTTAGTTAATTCATTAGTTCTTTGACGAACCCAAACTAAAAATATTTGCTTTGGTAGCTCTAGTTATTTAAAATTAAATTATCATCATTTAGAGAGCAATAACCACTGCAGTATATGTCAAAAAGGAACCTGAATCAGAATCAGAGAAGGTAAAGCAATTTGAGAAAAAAACATGAAGAGACACTTAAGTCCAGAAAATGCAAAGAGCAGAAGAAATGTAATAACTGCCTGACTTATTGTTACAGTTTTTTATATCCATACAATATGCAGTCGGCATATTTTTAACCTGCGAATATACTGGGTGCCCAAAAATAAATGTAAATTTACAAGAAAAAGGTTTCACCTAAACATGGGTTACAAATGGAGTATTAAGGAAGCTAAAGCCCTGAGAAAAAGTAATAGAAGAACAAGGATTTAATTTAATTAGAATAACACAGATATGTAAAGTAAATTTGGCGTCATTTGGAATACTATATACGCGATATTTTTGTGCTGCATTAGATGATTTTAGTAAAGATATATTATAAGGTTAAAAACGGGCAGTAGTTTATACAAGAGTGGGATTGGGGAGATATTTAGTTTTACATTTTTCAGAATCGAAATTTTTGCTACTTCTAGTTGAATATTTGATTTTCGATAAAGCAAACCTCAATTAACTAATTTTACCTGATTTTAAAGCGTTTTATGTTGACTGCTGTTCTCAGTGACTCCAAATAGGAATAGATTTTCTATGTAAAAAGTGTACAACTGACGAACGTTTCGACTCTATAAAATTACGATATAGAACATGACTCCGTCTCACTCATACATAAACTACACCTTCTGAACTTTTTAATATTTTTCTTTGTTGGGTAATATTCATCTAATGCAATATGAAAGGTCGCGTAAATATGCTAAATTTCATCAAAATTGCATTATAATGTTTCTATTATTCTTCTCAGAGTTGTAGATTCCTCCAGGCGCAATTTCGGACTAATGTTTATATCAAGAATTTTGCTTACCTTTGGGTGTTGTGTCAGCTGGTGTATTAACGCTTAGCTGCACGCAGGTTCTTTGTGAAAGAGCGCGATATAAATTACAAATGGTAAAATTTAGATTAAGGGCGTCTCTTTCTTAAGACGTATTGGACACCTTTATGGTTATGAGCATTAAGAAAGATGTGTTTATCTTTTTTTAAATCACATTTTGAATAAAATGCCTATTCTAAAACACCTTCTAATTTTGTATTTATTAAATGACAAATACATTTTTCATACTACTGTTAGTTAAGGACCCAGGTTATTACAAACGGATACCGGTCTTTTTGGGCTGAAGTTCATTGTTCATTGCCAGTCCGCCGCTGGCTCAGAAGTTTACCACATCTTTACTTTAATTGCATGTCTGAGCTTTACCATTAAGTTAGTACAATATCGGCCCACCCCCGAGCAAAATTTCCTCAAAATGTCGAAACATACCGTGTGTTCCAGCCTTCTGCAGAAACTTTATTACGTCGCTAAGACTAAAGGTGTAAAAATATGTTGGTATAGGTACTTATAGAGGGTATTTAGCTCCTTACTCTAAAAAAATATTTAGAGTCCCCATTGTCGGTTCATGTGGGAAGGGCGATACAAACTCACATTTTTTTTTAGATGGGTACCTTATATTTCTTTTCACGATATGATCGGGTATGACCTTATCTGTAACACGCGAATATCTTACCTTTGAAATTCTGATAGATAGTTTAGAAGTTATGATTTGTTTTAAAAAAGCATTTTCTCCAGTTGAGCAACTTACTGGTCTTCTAGGGCGAGGGTCATCTTCAATTCATTCACTACCCTCTTGCCACTGGGATGGCTAAAATGTAATAATTCTATACGATGGAGCAAGTTTACTAAAAGCCTCGTGGCGTATTTAATTAGAAAATGGTACTCACTGCCAACAAAAATAAAAATCCCCGAGCATGACAGTTGTACAAAGTAGTGCTTTCATGATTCAACAGGTGTCTCTCGTACATATAGTAAAGAAAATTGCAATACTACCAATAAGTTTTGCTTCATTAATCAATTAAGATAATGACTGAAATTATAACTACAACAGGTAATATCAATGCATTTAATCATTTAAATGGCGACGTTAATGTCAGCTTTTTCTGAACACGATATTAATTCAAGAGTGCAGTTATATTAATGCAAGTGGAAGTGGATTAAATTAACTACGAAAATGGTTGTTAATTGAATAGTAATAATAAATTATGATATCCTTCCTTATCTTTAGAATAATATCTACTCATAGGAAATGGCTTGCTAAGCCATTATGCAATAATAATACACCTCCGTAAAGGTTCACATCATAAAAACTGATTTAAATTACTGTAACACTAGAACAACACACATATTTGAATTTAACAATTTATTTATTATAGGAAAAAAACGAATTTCTTCCTAGTGGTGTAGAAATGCAGTCACAATTTATTGTGTACCTACTTTAAAAAACTAATTCTATTACAATTTTGAAAGTGGTAGATTCATAAATACATAAACTTTTCTCAATTATAAGTTACTTACCTTGTGCTTCTTCTAGGTTAGGTGGATTTTTTAAGTTTAGAATTTAAAACAAATGTTGATGAAAATTCCATCTTTAATTAAATATACTGGTGTGATCTATTTTTACTAAGTGATTTATGCAATTATTCGAAAAGTAATATTTTTAGGCAATAACTATAAACGCCTTATGCGAATTGTTAATTGACAGTACAATTTAAAATAAATTTGAAACGAGCAAACGTTAACATTTTCTTATTTCAATATCCGAAATGGTAGCCGGGCTCTGCAGCTCAGTGGTTAAGCGTTCTGGCTGCTGATCTAAGGGTCGAGAGTTCAATCCCCGATCCCGGTGAGGTTTTTAAAAATAAAAAAATGTGGATGAAAACTTCTACAGAATGCCATCATTCGGAAGTAATGTAAAGCCGTGGGGCCCATCTTACTACGAGTGTAGCATGTAAAGATCCCTTGCTAGGGTTGGAACTTCTTAGTCTCGGCAAAATTCTAAGTAGGACTTTGACCATATGACCAAAGCAGTCGGTGTCTAAGGTACTTGGTACTCCGCATGATTAGACCTTTTCCAATACAAACAACAACCCAAATGGTTACAGCATTTCTCGAATTTTAATTGTTGTTCCCAGATTGTCAATTTTGAGTATATTTAATTCAATAAAAACCTCTAGTTATAAAATGTTGCAATAAATACTATTAATATCATATTGTGTAAGTACAAACGGGTGGAATTGGTCACTTAATAACCTATCTTTCAAGGGGTAATTTTTCAGTTTACATCTGTGGGACGAGGTATATAAAGCACTCCATAACTTCCTAGGGCATAAAGAGCGGGGCTAATAATAACACCCGCTCATTATACTCTCTTATAACGCTCTACAGTGTAATGGCCTGCTTTTCAATTTATTTGCCTATTCAAAGTGGAAAAGGAAAGGCTGTATGTACAATGGACATTACTTTATGTCTATACCCCTCGGGCCAGATGCCCTCCAGCTTAGTAATTTGTTGTTCTCAAACAGGCATACACAGTTACACATCTTTATAATGCTCTTGGTACATAAATAACTATTACTCGTTTGCTTATCATAATAGACAAAAAGCGGTGCTATAATAAAAATATTAAAAACACAGTAATTTATTTTTTTAACGTTGGCAACCATCGGTGTTCGCTTCGCTCGTCGTACCCTAAACCCGTGCGTATTACAAAATGCTTCTTATAGAACTCGTATCATAATATACGATTATATTCAATGTGAAATTCCTTTCAGTTTCCTCTTTAAGGTCGGTATAATAGTTATTTGTATACCAAGGCACTAAAGTTTAAGGTTTTAACACGCATGTGGATTTAATTGCACAGGCCCGTAGGGTCGAAGTAAATAAACAAGATGAGGGATAAAAAGGAACTTTAGTGTCCGAGGTGCACATTATGTTTTTTTTGGGTAATCATTAAATTTACGTTTTTTAACCAACTCTTGTAGGTTATGTTGACGTTTTTCGTCACCCATCTGTCACCTTGCCAATTGCAAAAATTCGTAAACAATAGATTACTTCACTGCCGATTTCTCGCATTTTAATGACGATGTTGGCGTTCTTCACTGCCTATTACAAAAGAAAAGCTTTTTAAAAGTATTATCATAAAACTATTTATAACAAATGTCCAATGGGATTACCAACTTCCTGTACAATTGCAAATGTAGTACTCATGGATATGAAAAAATAATTGTAAAAAAAACTTTACTCAGAACTTTCCTCGCAAGTGGACGTTATGACACTAAACAATTTAAAAAACAAAGAAAAATAAGGGTAAAAATAATACTAAAACAATAAACGCAAACACTTGGCAATGCGATTTGTATCAATTTTAAATTTAAAAAATACCAGCGATGGCATTCGAACCTCAGCGCCTGTGAAAGAGCCAGCGTATGCAATTTTAACGCTCTGCGCGCGGCACGTCATAAAGCACGAGCTCGTTGCTTCTGCCACCAAAGACATCTTCGACCGTTGAGATGCGGCTGCCTTAAATAGGAAGCATTTATTGTTAATCCATGTTTTATTTTTTAGAACATTTAGTGTGTACCTGTTGGTTCTCATTTTAGTCAAAGGTAAACCCTGAGATATGTGCAAATTGCTACTTTTATCTATTTTTAGTTAAAGCAAAAAATAAACAATATTTTATTATTTTAAGGTGCTCACCCAGTATGCAGTATATATTTGTAATTTTCTCGGTTTTAAGTCAGGTAGATGGATAGCTCTCTCTCTCTCTAATTGACTGGGTTTTAATTAATATTTTATTGTAAGTTACAGCAAAATCCAATATGCACAATTCACTGATTTACTATTTTACTGTGTACGGAACTTTTGCCTATTATTAATTTATTAGGCTGGTTAAAATGTGAGTTGTACTTATTTACTGCCCAAAATAAATGGTTATATGCCCTTTTAATATTTTATTTACCTGCAATTAATTATAATAAAACGCGCTTCTTAATTCAGGTGGGTTCCTGGTTGATTGAGAAATTACAAATTTTCTGATACGGCTCTGTTCACCGCATTTAGTTCCAATGCACGGTAGCTAAATGTTTGCAATACGCTCAAAAAACCTACAAAATGCTTCGCGGGTGCAAGTCTGCGTTGTTGACGTTAAATAATAGTGAAATAATGAACATTCTAAAAGGTATTTATCCAAATTTTCGCGCTTTGGCGGTAATTATCAGCTTTTGTTTCAGGCACTAATTTATTTCGTGACTTCAGGAGGGACGCCGACTCGAGCTTGCAATTGTTTTACCTTCGCATAACCTCAAATTTGGAAAACCGCTTATTTTCGAACTGCGCCTACCCTGTGGTAGTGCAAATGATCGATTCCTCCTCAGTAAGGCCTCCTCTCATATGCACGTCAAAATCCGACCGCTTACTCTTATATTTTAGGTAATTTTTGGGGTACCTTATAACGGCGGCTTTTCCGATGTTAGAAGACAAGTACCTGGGGTGTTTCTGGCCTTCGAGCGGCTTTCCTCGCTGTTGAAGCTGCCGGTAGCACTCCTGCAGTCCTGGTCTAAGTATCGCAGTGCAGATCCCTGGCTCTGGACCCTTATCTTAGGACGCAGCTGTCGAAATCTCGAACTGGAACGGGTGCTGGATCCTCGGAGAGGAACTTGTAAAAATTTTATTTTTGGTGGCGGAAACTTTCACAAACGATACCACTCAATCTCGCATATGCACACAACAAAATTGTATACTTTTTGGCTTGAAAAATGCTCATTTATAGCATTAAAAATATAATTAAAGTGGAGCACAATTTAAACTTTAAGCTTAATTTAATTATTCATTTGTTCTCCTATCCGTTATTAAAACAAAATATAAACTATTGCTATGGTTACAATATAAACGGAAATAAGTTTTGGTTAATTTAAATACATTCTAGAAAAACGTTTGATAACATGGTTTTACATTTTCAAATTTCTTACAAACTAAATTTATCCTCTGTTTCTTATATTTAAAAATCGTCTCGTGGCGCCACTCACACAAACACGTCATATTATTTGCTCTGCTTTTTACAACCGTTCAATGCACTAATTATTTTAAGAGTTCCTTGCTTCTCAATTGCTTTCTTCATATCCTGTTGTCTGCTTTTCTAATTGGTTTCTCATGTCCACATGCCTGCTTTTTCAGATTGCTCCTTTGCAATGTACTGTTATTCTGTACTGTCTTCTTTACCTTTTTAAAATCCTCACCAATTTCACTGACTAGCTTTATTTAATTCTACGTTTCATTTACTTGCACATAGCACACCTTTTTGTGACTATTAATTTCTTTCGGTTCGGCTATTTATTTTGCACAAACCTATTATTTAATTCATTTGCAAGTCAACTTCGACCCTTGTGAAAAACATGCTTGCCATTTGCGTTCCTTACTTAATTACTTTATTATTACTGGCATCTCTTTACCAATGCTATTGTTATTTGAAATTTAAGTTTAGCATTGCAGTTATATACAACACCCCAACTCTGTGCTTATTGAAATGTTC
This sequence comes from Agriotes lineatus, assembly GCA_940337035.1. NCBI lineage: Eukaryota > Metazoa > Arthropoda > Insecta > Coleoptera > Elateridae > Agriotes > Agriotes lineatus. Next base: position 147,590 of record CALNHX010001559.1, read on the forward strand.
ATTAATTTGCAATGCTAGCAGAGTCGAGTCGAGGGCCTAAGACCATTACAATATATAATCTGTATGCAAAATATGATCTTTCTCCAACGAAGAGTTTTGAGTTATACCGCTCTGTTGGGGCATACAGCTAGACCGACAGACAGGCAGACAGATGGACGGAATTGAGAAAACCTGTTTTTCGTCATCTAGAGATCCTAAAAAATCGATTAACATTAAATTTCAATGATTTCAGTAATGCACATTCAAGATTAAATTTTACTGTAGAAACCGAAAACAATTCTCAATCAATACATTTTCTAGATATATCACTGAAAAGGAAAAATAATAGAAAATCAAAATTAACTGGTATCACAAAGATGTTAAAACAAACGGATATCTAAACTTCAATTCACGAACAACTATAAAATATAAAAAAGCGTAATTACTAGCTTCGTAGACAGCTATTATTTTATCTAATAAAACATTAAAAATATACTTTTAGAAATGATTCCCCAAACATTTTATTACTGAAAATATAAATAAAATATTAGAAATTTAAAAAATAAAATTTAAAATGATAAATTATTTAGCTTACACCAAATATTTTTAATGACGAATCATCATCATACCTATTAAATAATGCACTGGCACTGGCGGTTTACTATATTCGGATTTTTGTAAACAAACTTACTATTACTTTTAATAGGGATATAACCACAGAAAACAATTACTTATGCCTATTGGTTGTGTTTTTTAACTACGAACACAAATACATTTGATTTAAGAATAAAAAGGTTTTATTACTGCTTTTCTGGATGAACCCAAACAAGCGTTTAAACACACCCATAGAAATCGACTTTCCAAATTCGTTGCACGATCCAAGTTCGAGTGGCTGCGTGCATCTCACACTAACGCGCGAAAATTAAATGTGGCATGGGCCGCGGGCTTTAATAATAAACAAAAAAAAAGTCAAAATTTAACTTCTATGAAATATATACCTCACCTCGAAAAAACCTAAACATTAGTAATATCACAACTGCCTTTAGAAATCACAATGCTTTTTTATGCAAAGTCTTAAAGATAAATCTGAAGAAAAAATTAACATCTAACATAGTACCTATATAGAATTAATTATAACTGCTGTACTGCAAATTATATTAATCAAGCAAAACCGTCTTTAAAAAGGTATACCACCACCAGCAATCAATTAACACAGAAGTTCTAGCACCCAATAAACCAAACAGCATTATCCGATCACGCAGTAAACATAATTTTAATTTTGTATCGACCGAAAATACTATATAAAGGATCAAACCTAAAAAAGAGTTTTATTAGAAAGTGTAGAAGTAAGAGAAGTCATGTTTTAAAAATTAAAAAATCTGTACATAACTTTAAAGTAGCACAAGGTAAGTAACCTATAATTTAGAAAAGTTTATATATTCATAATTCTACTACCTTCAAAATTGTAATAAATTGATTTTAAAATCAGTCTCAAAATTAAAAACGAAATCTTTCAAACAAAAATTAATTATTATAAGAGGTATTTTAGTAGAAGCTCAGAAATAAGTTTGCGAGATGTACATAAAAATGCAAAAATTATTTGTGTTTATTTTTAAAGTACACAATAAATTTTGTTCTTCACGAGGAAGCAAGTGTTTTTTCTTCCCAAAATAAATAAAAATAATTAACAGCTGTAAATAAAACTAATGATATAATTTTACAATTTATAAATTGCTAACTTTACAAACAAACCTACTCTGTGTCGCTTGAGCTATGATGTTACAATTTATTCGCTAGTCGCAAGTGATTATACCGGGATCAGACAAACAGGTTGCATTTCGAAGGAATTCGCATAAACATTGTAACGTAGTATGCTCAAATCATTCCCAAACTGAATTGAGAGCGGGCAGAATTGCTAAAGTATAACAATCAGATTGATCCTAACGGTATAGAACTGTTTGGAAGCAAAGTGTGGGTCGCTTCTAGATCCAATCACGTATACATCGTTGTAATTAATCTCGCCAAGGATGTTTAGATCCACGCCTGCTATTAAGCCTTGGCATTGAGTGGTGCTTTCGATCATTTAGGAAGAGTCCGGTCCGATATAAAAACTGGTCCTGATGTTCGGAATGATATTTTATTTTATTTCTTATTCGTAAATGCAACGTTCTTAAAACCAGTTAATTAAAAGTAGAATTTTGTAGTTCCGTTTTGAGAGCCGACACTGATTTAGGGCACTGGTTACCGCAGTTTTCTAATCATCGTTGTCAATATGTTTTTGTTTGCTAAGAATGTGGCATGTTTTTGTTGAAATATTATACATAATGCTTAAAAAGTAATATATGATAATTCAATTTTTTTAAATTATTGTGCACATTACAAAGTGAACTGTGCAATATTACCTATAAAGCGCATTTTGAAATGACTCCCATATTTCTCAGTCGTCTATTGTTTCGCTGCAACAATTTTTCAAAGAGTAACTTTCTACCTGTTTTCATATAAATTTAATTTTTAAGTCTAGATACAGCGATACCAAAAATTAAGAAATGATTGATAGTAGACACTGGCAGAGCGCCGTACTTAAATTAAAGGTGATAAACTGGTAACACTGTTTTATTTTGAAGTGATCTTGAATTTATCGTGGTGCATTTACTAGAAAGTTACCGAATCACTTAGTACGAGTTTGAGTTGCTTTCTCCCTGGTAAATTTTTTATTTATTATTTTATGGGAAAGTTGCTTTCCTTAAAAAAATGTATTTTACCATAGCCAACAAATGAATAATCGACTAAAAAAGCTTCAAAGTAATTCCAAAATTTGTTCTTTCAATAACTAAAAGCTAATTATAGAGCGTTTCTGAAGTCTACCGTGTAGCTTCTGGAAGCACGTTGCAACATAAAAAAAGTTTAAAACTCGTCTAATTAAGGTTTTTCTTCAGATCGGCAGTTTCTTATAAAACTACGCTAAAAATTTAAGGAAAATAGTTGCTAGATTTTTAGTGAAACGACATGATTTTAGAAGTATGCGCATAAAAACCCTTAAAATTATCTAATGGAATTTTATAGAATAATCTCACAATTTGTTACAGCTCAAAACGACTTTTACGCCCTTAAAGGTCACTTTAATCACGCCTCAACTTGCTTTAACAGACGGTTGACTGACCATTCACTCAAGAAGAAGGGAGGTTCGGACCAACACGACGTAATTTAGATCGAAATGCTGTCACAGTAGGGGTTGATTGTAATCTAAATAAGGAGGGGGGGGGGGTATAAACGCCACGAATTTTATTGATAGAATGGGGGGAAAGGCTTTTCGGCCAGCCCTCGTAGAAATTCAAAGTTAGAGGACCGAAGCTTCACTTCGACGGTCTTGTGCAACATTTCGGCTGCTTGGGGACCTATCTTTGCTGGTCTGTTAACTTGGCCGGTCACCTCACAATAAATCTAAAAAAGCGCAACACATGTAAATCACAACCTACAAATATAGCAAATAAAGGCCCAGGAAGTTAAAAACGAATGCAAATCTATTAACATTTAGGTATGCCGGTAAATATTTGACATGAATAGTTGTAAGGAGGTTAGTAACTCTAAAATCTACTTAACAATGATAGGTATGACACAAAAAGAACATTGGTTACATTGAAATTACAGTGGTGAACAAGTCGCATAAAAATTCTGTATGATATAACGCAACACTGATGACAATTTAGGTTCGCCCGTCGTCTCCAAATATGGTCGTTGCTCGTAAAATTACGTTACTTTAATGTCTACACAAGTGCGTCGTACAGACGCTTTAAAGTACACAGGCAATCAAATAGTAGATCACAGTACCTGAATGATATCTGGCGATTTTGCTGATTTATGCAGCCGAAAGGTCTTACCGTCTCATCGCCTTCTGTGCTGATGGTTAAAGGACAGCGTAATTTGATGGCCGTCGAAATGACGTCATAAAACGAATCCCCAAGAGGCTGGGCTTGGCGTAAAGATCCTTGTAACGAAAACATTTGGGAAAAGGGCAAAACGACGCCTAATTACCACAGCTCGCCAGACTTGGTAGATCAGAAAACCTGTCTCATAGATATCCGCCAAAGCGTTAATTGCACACCCAGTGCTACAATACAACGGAGAGGATTTGGTTTGACCATAACACACACACACACCCGCTAAGAGAATTCAACCACACACAACCGTACGGTGCTAGCGTCAGACGTTGAGTTTCTTACAATGAAACACACCACAAAAGCATACGAAGAACGGCTTCATGTTAATTTTGAAGACAACCTCAGGGCGGCGGCCCCGTGAGGTTGACACCGCTGGGTTAATGCCTCGAGACGCGGCCTGAAGAAAAAAGGCTATGAGGCGCGTTCGCTTGCATTTACCCACTCATGCAACCGATTCGCTCTAACACAACGTTACAACCGCTTCCTCGAACCAACAAGCGGTACACCGTAATAAACATGCGGCGACGAGTTTGCTGTAGGGCGGGTCTTAAATTACCAGACTAATTTTTACGACGTGGCGTGATAGAACACTTGTGCCGGGTCTCACAGATGTAAGCGAGCAAAACTGTACTATATCAGAAAGAGCGGGAAGCGTTGGTTTTTGAATTTGAAAAAGAAGCGCGCAATTGCCAATATTTGAAATACAAGTGAGGGATTTTAAACTGATTTTAACAAATTGTCAAGTAAACGTCATGATGAAAAAGAAAAAAGCTTTTCTTGGCGTCACGACTGTATGCCGAAAAACTTTCACACAGGAGACATCCTCATGAGAGATTATTCTAACATTTTAAGAATGGCTTGAGCGGTGTAGAACCATTAAATCACAAGAACAGAAACTGTTTTAAATAAAAATATACTGCTTTAGTCGTAAGAGAAAATTTCAATCTATGCGTATAAGAAATCAATAACAATTTAGAAATAAACAAACTTCAGTATCTAATTGCCTTAGACTAAATAAATTTCACTCAGACCACGTTTAGTTACATTAAAAATTAGCAAATAACTTTTATATAGCAGATACAAACGAAAGCGGTGAAGCTTCCCTCTTGAAGCGACTTACCAAACACGACACAAAGCGGCGCCAAGCTCCCGGGTTTATATATACTTAAAAGCCGTCGTTTAAATTGTCTAAAGACAAACGGATGTGTGTTGTAACAGTTAAAGAAAGCTAAAGCGATGCGTAATTTACATCAGAAGAAATTGCAATCGACCAATGCAACTGACATCAATTACAACGAAAATTTCACTCGCACAAAAGCTTCCCACTGCGGCTTGAAGAAATCTCTACGATCCAGGGCATTGTCCGCACTCTCAAAGATTACATCTATATGGTTCTAAGCGCAGCACACAGGTTACTATACACGGCAAAAGCACGGCATTGTTACCAGTATGCAATAGAAGTTTGCAAAAATTAACCTAGGACTCACTCAAATTTGATGCTCACAAAACACGTCTTGGTTGTTTAAGCTCTGGACACCAAGTTCTCCAAATTCGGGGTTTGCCTAACTCCTTCCCTCAGCTGCCCGTGAATCCGCTTGTGGATGTCTCTTTTTATACCCAATACACTCGTCGTTTTCATAGCATAAATACTTTAATTTGGCGGCAACCTACAGTGCCTACATGGCCACGTGTGCTTCCTAGAATAGCATGTCCACATGCGGTCAGACCACTGAAATGAAACTTATTTTCAAACCGCTCGTGTTGTCTGAAGTTCTTAGATGGAAACTTTAGTATAATATTTGAATGTGGCAGAATTAACGCGAAGTAAAAAAAAAAGAAAAAATACCTTTAAAAATGGCCTTCCATCAGTGGGCTCAAATACAATTTCTGAGAAAAACCTTTTTTTGAAATTAGCCCTGTTTACTGGCTAATGCTGAATTTTTGTGCGCAATTAATTACTTACATATTATAGAAGTATGGTTCTAAACCATACGCCAAGTATACATTTCTAGTGTTTTTTATTAACAGCTCAATATTTGAAACATGTTGTGGTCTTTCAACATGATCCATACACACTATTTTGTCTACTTCTACAACGCAAAGGAGCTTAAAAAACTAAAAATAAATATTTAACTTTTCAAAACAATTTGACGTTTCATATTAATTTTTATAATAGTTTGTGGAATGTAAGAAAACTGTGTCGCAGAGTACCCAAAGGTGTGCGGCAAAGTATTTTGCCACAGTTTTACACTTCACAGAACATTTATGGAAAACAAGTGCTTTAAGTATTAAAAAACTACGAAGATCAACTTTCATGGCCGGTATAGGCAAAAATATTAACAACGTTGATAAGTTGTTACGGACTAAAAATTAAGCTATGTATTTTTTAATGTTTAGCGCAGTGATTTTCGTCTCAACTGTTCGTTCGCTGCAGGCTCTCAAATGTTCCGCCTATGAACACTTGTTAAATATCCGTGTCTCTCGCTTCTTGACTGTTAGGATTTGTTAAGTGAATTTCAACTTTTCCAGCATTTGTTCCGTTGCACGTGTTTAAGCAATTATTGCTCTCTCATAAGTTAATCAAATTGACAGGCGCAAAAGTCTGCAGTGGCAGTTCATTTCATTCAAAACAACCAGCTGCTGCCTCATAAATTAGTCCAAAGGGAGTAAAAAACTCACTTCAACATTAAGATAGGAGCTAGAGAACACAGACGTGGAGCAGATAATTTCGAGATGACAATCAAAACGCTCGTAAGGCCATTAAAAAAGTAAAAATAATTTTAAGATTGATATATTGCTATGGTTTTGAGCCCTATCAATCAACTCTGTTAGCATTGCCAAATTAATGGACATTTCATGAAAGCTCAGAGTGAGATATTTTATATAATTGCAAAGCTAAAACTTGAATTTTCCAAAATGAATACATCTGTAATGAGATGCCAGTAAATGCAGAATAATTAATTAATGAACGCAGTAAGCAAAGCCTGATTCGCACAGGGATCCAAATTGGATGTAAGTTCAGTTAATTGATTAGGTTTGTGCTAAAGTAAATGCCAAGCCGCATGAGATTTAATAATTACAAGATGGATCGCAAACGCAAAGGAATGTAGCGTGGAATTCAGTCACAGTTTAATAGTGAAATCCAGTCAGGGTGGTATAAAAAAGATAATTGAAGGACAGGTAAGCTTAAGAGCATGCAACGACCAGATAAGAATAAAGGCATTAAAGCTGAGGGAAACCGTAAGAATCAAAAGGCAAGGGTTATAGGAATTGCAGAAAAGTACACAGCATATGAACTTAAAAATGTGTAAAAAGAAATCAGGGAATTCAAAAAGAACCCAGTGCAAGAAATGCGCGAATTAAATACTCGAGTCAGTGCAGTGACATGTGAATATTTAAAAGTAAATTAAAAAGACGTGCAGTGACAAATAGACACTCAAAATTAATATAAATGTAAACAATTATTTTAGAATTAATATTAGTGTACAAAATCCTAGTTTTAAGTAGAATTATTGTTAAAAGTCAGTATTTTGAACCATGTTAATATCCGTAATTAATTTAAATTAACTAGCTTTTGTTTATAACAAATTAATGGAGGGGAGAACAAATGAATAAATAATGGTAATGACAGCCAGTTTTTGTGTCTTCAAATAAACTAAGTTTTTACATAGAAACCAGTTGAATTTATTAATAAAAAGTGCACCATTGTGTTGGCAAAATACCAGGATACAAGGAGAAGTGTGGATTTCAATTTCTCTCATACAAAAATAATTTTCCACCGTTGACGTCTCCGAGAGCTTCGCCATACCCATCCTAGCCTACGATCCTGAGCCACTGGCAGAAATAGATTCCTGAGCCCGGGGCTTCAACTGCTGCACGTCCGCCCAGCGTATATCTAAAACAAAAGATAAATTAATGCCAGGAAACCAACCTAATTCAAATATTTACCGATAGGACTTTGATCGATTTCACGATATTTATCAGTCAATAGACGCAATCTTGCAAACGGTGTCCATCTTGGTTAACTTTTGATCTAATTTCAGAATTTCGATTGTGCGCGTTTGAGCTAATGATCCGTACTTAAATAATTTTAATAAATCATGCATTCAGGGTGGACCTAACCGAGACGAGTCTCTGCTTTATTGATTTAGCGTATTGGATTAATTGCAGATAAATAAAATATTATAAAGGGCATACAACTATTTGTTTGTATCTATCAATTGACAAATAACTTTTAATCAACCTAAGATTTGATAACACGAATACAAAAATATATTTGCGTGGTATCCTTAGTAACATATTACAACACACTAATGAGATAGGCATACCATTCCAATATATGCATAAAACTAACACGTGTTCAGCAGTATATTACTTCTCGCACAAAATCAGTCAGCCAATGACATTGCAGAATGAATAGCATCCACAATTTTTAAGCCAATAGTAGCAAACATCTAATTGTTTCCCCGCTAAAACGCTTTCAGATCTTTTAAAAGGTCTGCACGCTTTCCTGCAACGACAGTTCCTTCAGTTGCCGCATCGAAGCAAGTCGTGTCAGCTTGTTGCCGAGTTCTTGCGGGTTTTGACCACGACCGTTCTAATTTCCGGAGATCTTTTCTCAATCCGCTCTGCGGGATTTAATTTACGGAACCGGATCGATTGAATCATTTAACCAGAAGTGCTTACCGAATTTTCGTCTCGTTATATCGGCACTTTCGGGTTTTCCTGCGCAATGGACCAAACACGAAGACTAAGTTCTAGCACTGCATCATCTATCGCTTGCATTCCGCGTTATCAATTTTTCTCCCGAATTCTCCTGCACAAGCAGTTACGGCGGCCGCTTGCCGCAGTCCATTCTATCAAGCTCCCGGATTCTTCTGCAGTACTGCAGCGACTCGTTCCAGCGCGTTTCCGGAAGGACATCAAGCAACTCAAGCCGCAGCAAGGATCTTAGAAGGTAATGTGTAAAATGTATATTAATGTAGATGCCCATTATTTTCGCTAAGTGAAATAATGTCGCGGAAGCGAATTAAGTGACGCACGATTGAAAGACCTCATATAGTGTTCAAATAACGAAAAATAGTCACAAATTCATAATCCTGTATATAGTTAGATTTAGAATACTGAATAAGAATATTTATTTATTTATTTTTATTTATTTATTTTGGTACTCAGCCAACAGCCGTTAGGCCAATTATAGGCGTCGCTGTACATTTTATGGGGACTTCTAACTCCACTAACGACTGTCATGATGTCATTATGACATTATGACATCCGGTACCAACTATTTCCGTGACAGCCGTATCACAAGGGCCGAGAGAAGCAACCATGAAACTCCCATCCAAGTTCTGACCAGAAAGAGCGTTGCTTAACTCTTCTGATCGAACGTGGATGCTTGTTCAAGCTACACCGCCCGGGACCTATTATCGTCATTATCATTTCATGAATTCATAATCCTGTAAATAGTTGAATTAAGATTACCGAACGAGAATATTATTTAGCAGTTTTTAAAACACCACGACGTCATAGGACTTAGAATTCAAGTAATCAAATCAGACGATTTCATTGTATATAATAATTTTGTGTTTGACGTTAATATATTGAATTTTAATTATTCAATGTTTTCTTGGATCTGACGGCTGTTGCATGAGTTCTTTCCTGTATTTATGTGTAAAAGATTCTAGTTGTAGGAAATCACTTAAGGTAAGTTCCATCCGGAATAGCGCAAGGAAGGACGTCGCTGCAGCCGTATCAACAACACACCTACGGGCGATTTTCTCTTTCCACTTTTAAGAAATCGCTCAGTATTATTATTATTCCAAAAGTGGTGGCACCTAGGCATTTCACCCCCTTAAGTGACCCAGCCCTGCCCGGTGTAAAGCACAGTCCCAAAATAACCTACGCCCTCGCGACTAGCTGCCGGCAAGCATTTTTTTATTACAACCATTCCGGGCGGGCTGGGCTTATATATTGTCGTAATCCCGTGCTATCGTGTAATAGAGTTAAAATGCCCTGGGACGTCACTTCATTGGTAAGGTTTTTGTGCCATGTGCAAATTTGAGTGTGGATTTTCTTTGCGCTCATTATTATATGGATTTGATTTGAAGATGACGTTTTTGGAAAAGTAGTTTAACTGTGTGCTTGGGAAATCGAGCCATTTCTCTTATCAGCCCTAATTTGACTTATGCGGCTGGTTACACGGTCATTTTACTCACTCTTTAGCTTGGTCTGTTGTTCTAATTTATGGAATTTTTACCTGTTGTTCTACTACGTTGATGGTTTGCCATAATTCAGTAACATAACCTCACTTCTCGTGGGACCACGTCTACCACTTTCGTGGCCGGCTGGGCGCCTTCTAATACAGTTCTGTCTTTTCCGTATGCCCTGGCGCTTCTCTGCGCTGGTCAATCAGAGTTTAGAGGACTGGTTCGATTGCCTTCTATGGAAGGTCCCGTTCTGCAGCTAATTACATCAAGCTAGTATTGGTGTCTTCCGGTCAGTTGCGCGAGGTAATCGTGTTTTAGCGTTTAAGCCACGTTCGATTGCTCTTAGCTGCAAACAACTTCAGACTTTGCATTATGTTTCGAGAGCCTCACTAGGTGTTCACAACTTAACGTAACTTTATCAAATCATTGTGCCAAGAAACATAGCTAGTTATAACTTACCTGTATAATATACCTGTATAATAATATTTAAGATTATTGTGGTTAGACTTTCTCCCACAAGGTAAAACCTTCAGTTTTGTCAGTAATATGGGTTATATGGTGTCCAGACTAATAGTTCTTTTTCTCTGTAGCTTATAAGTTGAATATACATATTTCTTATTCAATACATTTTGAATGCCTGTAATTTGGGCACATTAAGCGTTCATTGGTGGAAGCAAGGTAGATATGCAACTATCCGATTCCAACGACATTATCCACGCCTAAGTCGGTCTCTTCTGGGAATTACATTACGTAAGATTTGATATTCCAGTGGTGAACGACAACTGATTCGTTTTGATTATTTATGTCTCTCCCGAATTAAGTTAGACAGAATAACTTGCGCTCCTCAAAATTGACTCTCCTCGTGTCCCAATTGAGCTAGCTGTGCCCTTTTTGCTTGTTAACAGGCAATACTTATCGTTTTTACCTGCAAAATGTTTTCATGCATAGTAATGTAGGTCGGACTGCTTGGTGAAGACTGCTTGGTCTTCGTTTATTTAAATAACGAATATTTAAAGTGACTAAGTTGTTAGATCAGGATTTCATCAAAGAACATGCTTATATAGTTTATCCAATCTTGCTAGTAAACTTGGATTTAGTTTGATTAGCATAAATTTTATTTCTCAGTTTTTTCTTCTCTGCATTGATACTCTTGAACAAGTACTCTTCACAGTACAATATTTCATTTCAAATAAAAGCAATGCACTTATTCGATTAAAAGAAATTATAATACTTATCTCTTGAAAATTATATTTCACTTCTATTCAAGGAAGTTTTTTGGAAACAAGTGTTAAAAATGTTCCTAATAATCAAACTATTTAAAAAAATACGCTGATATATTTGAATTCACTAATTTTTACAACGTTATTCTTTATAACCAATTTATTGTTCGAAATTGTACTAAGAGATTAATTAAAAAAGCTAATTAGTATATTAATACCTTGTTAATAGTCATTGTTTTAATTATTGAAATGTACTACTATATGTTATAGCGTAATGTAAATAGAATTCTTTAGATTAGTGTAGGATATGTGTAAAAATTAGTTTATTTTAGTATGATCACTGCGATTGGAATAGTTATATTGTAGACTAGCTGTTACCCGCGACTTCGTACGCGCGAGGTTCGTTATTTGTGTATTAAATAATGACTAATTATTTCCTGTCATCCCATCCCATCTCCGTCCCTTTCCCCCTCCTTGTCTCCGACCCGACCCGTCTCCCCCGTCTCCCTCTCCCATCCCATCCCATCCTTTCCCTTTCCGTCCCGTCCCGTCCCGTCTCGTCCCTTCCCGTCCCGTCCCGTCCCGTCCCTTCCCGTCTCGTCCCGTCATCTCCTATTTTCACCTTCAGGAGACAAATTTCCAAAAACTTTGAATGAATTAGTTCAAAATTTGATCTTACAAAATTCCAACCTCTTTTCTACCCCTTTAGGGGTTGAGTTTTCAAAAATCCTTTCTTATCGGATGCCTACTTCCTATTAGAAATCTGCCTGCCAAATTTCAAATGCCATTTTTGCAATCAACGTCCCAAAAAACGTCAATAACGACTTTTTTAGGCTTCTTTACCCCATTTCACCCCCTAAGAAGTTTTTTCGGAAAATCACGAAATACGTGTTTGCTTATTTGTTTTTAGGAGTACTCTTACGAAGTTTCAAGTCGAAATGTTTATTTCATATTATTTTTCCATACAAAATTGGAACTTCCATTTTACCCCTTTAGGGGAGGAATTTCGAAATATCCTTCCTTATTCCTTGTATACATAATAAAGGGAACCTCTGTACAAAATTTCAGATTTCTAGATCCAAGGGTTTGGGCTGGGCGTTGATGAGTGAGTAAATTAGTCAGGACTTTTAGAAATACTAGAACGCGCGTAGCCAGTCTACGTCTGGCTAACAATAAAAATACTTGCTTAAGCTGGTAGCCAGCCTACGTCCGGCCCAGTATGCGGGCCCTTCATGCTGCGTGTTGCGGCGCGATCGGCATGTGCGCGCGCCACTTGCTTACGGTCGGCATGACTTCTTATAATATAAGACTAGAACGCGTTGGCCAGCCTACGTCTGGCCCTGCCAGCGTAAAGAAACGGTTAACAATAAAAATGCTTGCTTAAGCTGGTAACCAGCCGACGTCCGGTCCTGCCAGCGTTAACAATACAAATGCTTGCTGCGTCGCCACTTGTGCGCGGTCGGCATGTGCGCGCGCCACTTGCTAGTAGGCCTTTCATGCTGCGTGTGCCGGCGCCACTCGCGCTTAAGACGGAGACCGCTGCACTTTTTCCTATAAGATGGCAGCACCATAGAAACAGCACGATATTTTAAAATCTGTTAGACGTCGTTCACAATTAAAATTAACCAATTATTTTCATATAGTCTGTTCAGTAAACATAAAAACACAAAGTGACCTTTGATTTCCAAAATTTCATGAGTGTACTTTCAAAATTTATCTCTGTCTAGGAATGTAATTACAAAAAATTACTAAAACAAATAGGTGAAGGGTGTGACATTTGCTTAGCATCTGTCATAATGTTGTGATTAACTACTTTTAAGGATATTATACAAATACTGTGTTAAATACTATTGTCGTAGCGCGTATTAATAAGTATTTTTATTACATTTTATAGAAGTTCAAGCGAGAATTTCCAGAAAAATGTCTACTTTGACACTGAAATAATGAGAAATATTAATTGTCACTGATTGTCACTTTTAAATTCATACCCGCCTCTATGCAAGTGTGGAAACCTTTGCAAAACAAAATGCAGAATCCCTAGTACAAACATTGTATGAATATGCCAACTTTAAAAAAATTTAAATGTTTTTGTGTTTACTGAATGGGCTATATATATTGTTAGAAAACAACACGCTGAAGGGTGTGATCAAATTTCACCTGGATGTGAAGTCAAATAACAGAAATATTAAATAAATAACATATAAATATTTGAATTTCTTTTTGGTCCAAACTTGACATGTTAATAGCTTATTCCCTAGATAATGTTATTATAAAACTAATTGTCGAATATAAACCACATTGGTAGACAAATAAACCTAAACGACAGATTTTATTGCGAGAATTGTGACACTGGAATACGCGTTCACCATAATAGCTGCCCTAAACTTGGGCAACTGTTTGATAGATGGCGCCGTCAACTGTTCTGTGATAAGGTTACTAAATCATAAAGGTACCGCCAACTATGCAATCATATATCTTTTGTCTCTTTTAATTTGGGGTTGCTGTCATTAGTGTCTCACTCTCACTCTCACATTCTTACAATGTTCTGTCCTTTTTAATTTGGGGGAACAAAATCTTGGAATGGAATGGCGGTACCTTTATGTATTTAGTGACCTTATTCTGTGACGTCACATCTCATGCCTGGTGATTTGTGATTGCGATTTTGGTTATGTAAATGGAATCCAGTTTTAGCGGCAAAATTTTGCGCGTTTGTCGCAAAATTTGAATTGAAAGCGGTAAAACTGAAATGCGTTTGGCTTATGATGAAGGAATGGGGACACAGTGCTACATAAAACTCATTATCAAGTTAGAAGTTTCGTATGGACATGCAGAGCACGATGGCGAGAAATTTAAACTTTGAATGTACTGGCAAATGCCTGAATTTATTGATGAAGATAAAATATTGAAAAATACACGTTTGCTTATGAGCATCTTAACGAGACTCCTTTGGTTGCCACAAAACTCGGCTCACCGCCTCATTTTGGCAATCAAACTCGTATCGTGAAGATGTTCATATTCAAACTTGTATCGTTAATATCTATAACATACCATTAATGAAAAATAATAAGAGACTTTATAGTCAGATTATAACGCAGAGAAAATAACAAAAACAAAGAGTATCTATTATTAAACTACATTATTTTCAATACATCGTCGTTTTCGTAATCTCTATTGAACAAATATAGTAATTAATAATAAGTACATAAAAATGCTACAAATTTTAACATAAGCTATGAATTCTAAAGAAAAAATGCTCATTCTATTTATGTTAGTTTCTGATGATAATACTTTCTAGATTACAAGAGTTTTTTAAAACTAAAACGTAAGAAAAAATATAAAAACGTAAGATTCACGTGAAAAAAGAGTTTTTTTAAAAGAAAAACGTAAGAGAAGATTTAAAAACATACGATCCATATAAAAAAGAGTTTTTTAAAACTACAAAGTAAGAAAAGATTTAAAAAACGAAAGATCCATATGAAAAAAGGGTTTTTTTTAAACTAAAACGTAAGAAAAGATTTAAATAACAAAAGGTTAACACCAAAAGCGTGTTTTAAGAAAAACCTAAGAATCAGTTTTTTTACAAGGAAAACGTAAGAAAAGATTTAAAAAACATAAGATCCATATGAAAAGAGGGTTTTTTTTTGGCTGTGCCAACTAGTTAGTTAAACACCTTATATATATTATCTAAATATTCAGTCCTAAGTAGTAATCACTGGTGGTTCTGTATTTAGTAGTGCTACCGTTTAATCATGCCATTTACAAGAGATCAAATGGAAGATATTAATCAAATTATTGCTAATACAATGGAGAGAGTTTTAGAAGATAAAAAATTCATTAAATCAATTGCCGACGCTGTTGCAACTATAGTGGCGGAGCAAATTAACAACAAATTCCTGGAGTTAAACGCCCAAATTGACGAACTAAAAAGCCAGGTGAAAGAGCTCAAGGCTGCGAATGTGAAGTGTGTAAACGATATGGATAATCTCGAGCAATACACTCGCCGCAACTCACTAAGAATATTTGGTCTAGTAGAAAAGGATAACGAAAAGCTACTCGATACGGTACTAGATGTTTTTAATAACAAAATGCATACCAACATAAATCATAGTTGCATAGATAGATTGCACAGAGTTGGGAAACGGGGAGCTACTTCCATTAGGCCCGTCATCGTCAAGTTCACGTCGTACCAAGCCCGTGAAATGGCCTTCCGAAATAAAAAACAGTTAAAAGGGAGCCGCATCATTATTACAGAAGACTTAACAATGGCAAGGGTTAAATTATTTAAAGAGGCGACTAACAAGTACTCTCGTCAAAATGTTTGGACACACGATGGCCGAATCTTTGTAAAAATAAATAACAGCATCAAGCGAATAACAACTCCAGAAGATTTTTGATTTGGATTTATTATTGGTACAGGCGCATTAAAATTATTGTTATGTTTTTTAGGAGCTTCGCTGTTTCGGTTTGCACTTATTGATTGTCATTATAATATTTTTCACTATTAGGTTTTTGTATTGTTAGTTATAAATCAGTTATTGTTATCTTTATTTAGAATTTTTATTTAATAACGATGGAAATTACTATAGCCAACATTAATGTTAGATCTTTACCTGCTCATTTTGGTATTTTTAGAGATTACATTGCAAGTAACAACTACAGTATTATCACGGTGACGGAGACGTGGCTATCAGCGGATTTTGGGGACGAGACTATTTTAATTGATGGTTATTCCTTGATTCGAAAAGACAGAACAGACAAAAGAGGTGGCGGAGTAGCTCTTTATGTAAGTAATACACTGATTTATAAAACTGTTAATATTACACGTGATCTATGTGAGCAGCTTTGGATACAAATCAATTTAAACAAGAAAAATATAGCAATCGGAGTGGCTTATCGTCCTGAATGGGTTAAAATTAACGATTTTTTTGACGTAATTGAAAAATCCTATTCAGAAATTATACCTTACTCCGATGAAATAATTTGCACTGGTGATTTTAATATTAATTTACTTCATCATGATACATCTAAATCAAAATACTTCTTGAATTTTATCAATACGTTTAATCTTAGCCAAATCATTACAGAACCTACACGTATTACATCAACATCACAAACATTGTTAGATATAATAATTGTCTCTAATAAAAATTTTGTCATTGAGTCAGGTGTAAAAGAAGTTCAGGATCTAGCAGATCATTCACTTACCTTCTGCAAAATATTAGTTGAATCCGAGTCACCTCCGGTCTCTATTCGAACGTATAGAGATTTTAAGCATTTTGATATCGCTGATTTTAATTATCAGTTGGAATCTATACCATGGAATCTTATTTATTGTTTTAATAATATTAATGATAAATTGCAATTTCTAAATCATAACTTGCAAACATTACTTAACGTCCATGCCCCAATTAAAATAGCAAAATTTTCTAAACCTCCTTCCCCTTGGCTAACACAAACAATTCAAATCATGCAGAAATTACGTGACAGCGCTCTATCGAGATTTAAGCGTACCAAATCTGTACAACATTGGGATTATTATAAGTCTCTACGAAATCTTACCTCCTCTGCTATAAGGCGGGAAAAGAAGGCATACTTGGAATATCAGATTTGAGTAAGTGATAAGAACAAGCTTTGGAAAACTTTAAAAAATTTAAATGTTCATAACAAAACTCAAAAATCAAACCTGCCCTTAAATTTACAAGTTGCAGATAGTATTAACGACTATTTTATTGATTCGGTGCAACGTATTGCGAAAACACCTGATCAAAATTTGATACAATTTTATAAAAGTAATTGCAAAGTTGATGTTAGTATGAAATTTTCCTTTAGCTTGGTGTCCGAAAATGACGTATCTAGGATCATTGAAACTATTACAACGAAATCGACTGGCACTGATGATATCGGAATACAATTAATTCAACTTTGTTGTCCTTACCTATTGTCACATATAACGCATATTGTTAACTATTGCCTGAAATACAGTGTATTTCCAAAATGTTGGAAAACTGCCTGTGTTATACCACTTCCTAAAGTGAATAACCCAAGTAGTTTCAGTGATCTTAGGCCGATTAGTATTTTACCTACACTTTCTAAGATTTTAGAAAGAATAATGGACACACAGTTGAGAAAATTTCTAAATGAACATGCATTACTCCCTGCTACTCAATCTGGATTTAGAAAAGGCTTTAGTTGTACAACTGCACTGTTGAAAATAGTTGATGATATATTGGTCGCCACTGATAATAGTCAATTAACTAGTCTTGTTTTACTAGATTTTACAAAAGCTTTTGACACATTAGATCACAGTATGTTATTGGCTATTTTACATTATGTTGGACTCAGTAATAATGCAATTCTTTTATTTAAGAATTACCTTTCCGATAGATCGCAGCTTGTCAAATTAACAAACCAGAAATCTGAGATTCGCTCTATAAAAAATGGTGTGCCGCAAGGCTCAATTTTGGGTCCATTATTATATGCAACTTACACTTCTAATTTTGATACAGTTATAAAATCTTGCAGTGTTCACTTTTATGCCGATGATACCCAGGTTTACCATTCTTTTGATCCCAATGACATTATTACAGCAAACAATTTGATTAACACTGATTTAAATAATTTAATTACATTGGCAGAAAACCATTCTTTGGTAATTAATCCCTCTAAATCTCAGGTTGTCCTATTTGGCGCGCCTAAGTCTCGGAAAGCTAAAGTTGACCAATTGAAAATTATGGTTAATAACACTCAGCTACCTGTTGTCGACGTTGCACGTAATCTTGGACTTTATATAGATTCTGATCTAAGATTCAAAAAACACGTTAGTCTTAGTATTCAAAAAGCTTATGCAAATTTGAAAAATATTTATTCTAATAGACACATACTTAATAAAAATGTAAAAAAACTTTTGCTAGAATCCTTAGTTCTATGTCATTTTAACTTTTGCGATTCAGTATACGGGCCTTGTCTGGACAGTACTGATGTAACCAGGATACAACGAATACAAAACAGTTGTATAAGATTAATTTTTGGTTTAAGAAGGAGAGATCACGTTTCTCATAAGTTAAAAGAACTCAATTGGCTCAATATGTTAAAAAGAAGAATAGTACATTCGTGTTCATTATTTCATAAGATCATTATTTTCAAAACTCCACCATACCTATTTAAAAAGATTAAATTTCGCTGTGATATACATAATATTAACGTAAGGAGTAAAGGACTGCTTACGCCGCCTCTCCATACAACTAGCATGTTTTGTCGTTCGTTTTCATATAATATTGTTAAGTTCTACAACTCCTTACCATCTTTATTTAAGGAATCATCGTCTTCAAAATTTAATAACAGTATCTTCACGTATTTTCTAAATAACTGAATACCTTCTTAGACCAGTGGTCAGTTCAACAAATTGTTTTTGTTATAAACCTACAGGTAAACTGATAGTCATGTCACTAAGACACTAAATTATTTCTATGGCATATAAGTCACTAAATTAAATTATCTTGATGGCATATAAGTAATTATCACATATAATCTCATAAGAGCATTAATTCTTTCCGGAAATTTTTTTGAGTGCGGTCCAACAACGTCGTATTAATTTGCCTGAGCGGGACGCGAGGGCAAATTAGGACGTTGTTGGAATGCACGAAAATAATTTCCGGATATGAATTAATGCTCGAATGCAGATTCGGTAAGAAAATCGTAACGCCACAAACCCTCACAGTTAGGTTGGTCTACCTACAAAAAATTTCCAAGAAATTTTTTTATTGTCTTGGTTACGGCTCGTGAACTAATTTTTCTATTGGTCGTTAATGGGTGTCGTACGATTTTCTATTATATTAATTATTGTAACTAGGTTAAGTGGAAGAGCAGTAATTTTACCAAAATTACTGAACTTCGCCTTTTGTTATCTTGAATTGTGAATTCAATTGAAAGAATTGGTATTATTTATTTTGTGATAACAATAAAGACATTATTATTATTATTATTATTATTATTAACTAAAACGTAAGACAAGATTTAAAAAACAAAAGGTTAATATGAAAAGCGAGCTTTTTTAAAGGAAAACCTAAGAATGCCTTTTTTACAAGAAAACGTAAGACAAGACATGAACAAGTGAAATATTGATATTGAAAGTATTTAAGCAAAGAATTAAAATAAAAATACATATAAAAAACGATGGACTTGTACGTAAGAAGTATTGTATTAAGAAGAAAATAGAAAGGGTGTTAAGTTAAAAAGAAAAAATAAGTAGAGAACGAACAACGGATCTGAAAAACAGAAGCACATCAGATATTCGATCGAACAGTTCAATTCAAGAGAGAGAGAGAGAGAGAGCACTAAGCGCGGGTTAGAGGCAGTAAAAACCAACACGAGATTTGCGTGCGCGAGCGACAGAGAAAGAAATGCTCCTACGAGCGTTAGGTAGGTAGCGAGTTCGAAGCCGGTTCAGGGCAACTTTTTTAAAAATCTTTCAAAGTGCGTATGCACATATACAGTGTGGTACATTAAGTGTGCAACAAATGGGAATTTTTTTTATTAGTTGTGCAATCGAAATTTAAATACTGCCAAAAGTTAGTGCATGTTCGATAACCATATCAGATGCCCTTAGAATGGCTTCAACCCAAACAATATACAGGGCAGGACAAAAAATATGAAATTCGTTCAAGAACAAAGTTACCTTATTTAAAAAAATATAGCAAAATTTTATTGAGAAAAGTTGTTTAGAATTAAAAGTTATGCTCAAATACAAAGTCACGGCCTCCTATTCGAATTTTGATTCTTTTTTGGAAAATTTTGTATTACCCCCGTATGATACATGTTTTTATTATTTTGATTTTATATGTATTTAAAGTAGCCACAACCACATCCCTTTTAAATAACTTTTAGCAACTTGAAGCGTATTTGTAAAATTTATTTGGATTTATATTTTTTTAGGTAACCGTTCACTTCATGTTTGTTGCAACGATATTTAACAGAACTTTAGAATTTCGCAAATATACTTTTTAACAAGGCAAATGCTTTACTAATAATAATTTACATATGAAAAACTCTTAATGAAATCAGAATAATAAAAATATGTATCATACGGGGATAATACAAAATTTTACAAAAAAAGAATCAAAATTCGAATAGGAGGCCGTGACTTTGTATTTGAGCATAACTTTTAATTCTAAACAACTTTTCTCAATGAAATTTTGCTATATTTTTTGAAATATAGTAACTTTATTCTTGAACGAATTACATATTTTTTGTTCTGCCCTGTATATTGTTTGACTTGAAGCCATTCTAAGGGCATCTGATATGGTTATCGAACATGCACTAACTTTTGGCTGTATTTAAATTTCGGTTTTACAACTAATAAAAAAATGTCCCATTTGTTGCACACTTAATGGACCACACTGTATAACCCGTGTCATCTCGAAAACTGAAATTGGGAGTCGCAGAAGCTTTCTCTTTGTCAAATTCGATAGCAAGGACAACGTGCACTGGTGCACTTCAAACAATTTAAAATACCGAGCGGACCACTGGCCGAAGTCCGAGAATAGCGAAAGTTGCGAGCGCAGCATGAAACACGAAGCCAGCAAACACGCGGGGGCGGCTACAAAGCGATAAGGATAACACTGATAGCAGCCGTTCAGGCGACACATCAGTTCTTGGAAATGCAGGCAGTAGTAGCCTCTGTCTAAAACTTTAGCGCCCTCTCTTTGATAGAAGCGTTTCAGGATCAAAGTTAAAAAAATTTGGAGATAATATGCATTTTTGTTGGACGCTTCTCTTAATGTCAATATTTTCTAATCGGAAGTTTTTTAAAAATTTCTTTTTGATTGAAGTTAAGCCTCGTGCTAATATTCTTAAGTAGTTTTCACTTACGTCTATCTTTCGCAAGCTGTCTATGAATTTGATGTATCTAACTGATATAAAACTCTATAAAAGTCTTATAGTGGTCTATAAAATGGAAGAAAATTTGCATCTTTAAGTCCTCTAGGTAATCCAAACTGAGTTGAGTTAATGCACATACTCCTCGCATTTCTCGTATATGCACTATATAATTATTATTAGTGTCAAAAACAGTGGCTTATTAAGTTAATTAGACTGATTTCAGAGCATCTAGTGGTATTAACTTTCCTTGATAGAGGAACAAAGTTCGATCTTAGCTGTTTCTTCGAGAAAATGGTTTTATATATAAAGTTTAGGAATTTAATTCAAAACCATGGTCATCTATTTATTTCATTACCGTAATTCTTCGAATACTTCATCAGGGCCAGCATGTTTTTTATTCTTTATGATACATTCAACGTACGTTTCTTGTGTAAAATGTAGTACCTAATTGTGATTTATAGTATACGTTGCGTTCTCAAACATTTACTCGCGGCTTCTTTAAAGGCCCTCAAGTTGAATCGATGGAATTTAATGGGAACATAGGAGACAACGACAACTCGAGCAGTTGATATCAATTAAAAAAACGGGTTGTTAACTTCAATCAACATCATCGGAAAATGGTCTTAAATATGTTTAACTGTCGCTAATGAACATTTTTGCATTGGTGCAACAATTATTCATATTTGACAATGTGCATGAATTGTTACACAATATCAGCAGAATTAGATAAGTTTTCAAGAAATTATTGGCACCATACTGAAAATCACTAGTTTACGTTGCGATTGAATTCCAACTTCTCGGCTAGTGTGTCGACCAATCCTAATAATCTCACATTTACGCAAAAATAGTGGACGACGTTGTACGTTAGTTTGTTTTTCACAGTTAAACAAGTGTTATCGAACACGCTGTTGATTTATGTTTATGTCTCATTGTGTACACTCTTTTAGAAATGCCGCGGTACCCAAGATAAGGACTTAAGTAATGATGGCACCGTTGCATTACTTAGCGTCGGGGTTGCTAATTGAAAACAGTACCGGCGTTGAATTTTTCTTGCTCAACAGGAAGTGATTTTTGATACTGCTGCCAGGTTTATTTGCGTATTGTTGAATGATAATGGCAGCTGAACAGTTGACGGAAGCTATCGAGTGCAACGGAGTATGAGCTTCAGGATTTTATGCAACGTCGACCACGTAATGATATTTTAAATTAGATTTTAATGCAGCCGAGCGTCTTTCACGATACTATCTAGATCAATTTATTACCTTTACTACATGTTAAGGCGATTAATAGGTTGTCTCGGGAGACAACCATATAAAGCAAAGTATTCTTGGTGAATCATACTCGTACATTTGGCTTGCTTTTGTTATGCTAAAAAATTAGGTCCATTGAAATTTGAATGCAAATATTTGTTCGCATATTTCAAGTTTTTTTATGTTGAGCTGTATGGTGGAAAGTTGCTGTCTTCATGTGTGTATGTATATTTCAAATGATTCTTTGGCAGGCAAAACTTTAAATTTACTGCTGATTTTATATCCTTTTGCTTTTTAATAGGACGCATGCTAAGCGACTTCACTGCAAACTTTCGAATGAAGGGAGTGCTGTGTAATTAAAGACAAATTCTATAGGATGCTTTACAGTTTCGAATCGCTAGCCTGTAGCGCATAAATTGGTTTTTGCACTTGCGGGACTAAATTTGATACTTTAGTCCCCGTAAACAGGGACTAAAGTAGCTCATTTAATCCCTAAAAATGATACCGTAACTACGGTAAATTTATGTACACACGAGGTTAGTAGGTTAGGTTTTGTTTGTCATTTAACCTGCAAATCTGGAATTTGACATATACTGACAATACACTTCAGTACTGCCAACTGATTCAGGCTAACTAGGACCTGCTGCAATTCAGTTATTAATAAATTGTAATTGTCAGTTTTCAAATTGTGTTGGTATACAGAGTGTTAATTAAGTACATAGGCAAACTTCAAGGGACGATTCCTTGATGAATTCTAAGAAGAAAAATTCATATAAACATGCATCCCCAACAGTTCCGTTTTCGAGATACAGGGTGTTTTCCGTAAAACAAGGGGTGAGTTGAAAAATAATTAAAGTAATTTGTTTTCTTAAACAACTTGTCTTTGTTTATAAAGGTAATCATTTGTAGTTCTTAAAATGCATTTTTGGTGATTGTTTTTCGTTCAAAACGGTTCAGTTTACCAATATTGAAATGGTTGACATGCATTTCGTGTACGGAATTTTTAAACTTTAATCCCCTGTATCTTGAAAAAGGAGCCGTTGCGGACCCATGTTTATATAAACTTTTTGTCTTAGAATTAATCAAGGAATCGCCCCTTCAAGTTTGTTTGTATACTTAATTAACACCCTGTATATAGGACGTCTCTAAAATGTGTAAACACAGCTGAACCACAGATTTCAAGGACTAAAATAGAACGATTAAAATCAAGCTTATTCTATGAGTGGCCGAAGCATGTTATTTTTAATTTATTGTTAAAATGGTGTTCACCCAAGCTAAAAAAAACGAAATCAAGGACATAGCTAATAAGGCAATGATAGCTTGGAAGACGACAAGTTATTAAAATTGTTTGCCATCAAACACTCCAGTATCGTTATGGCGAAGATTGAAAATAAACTGCAAGTACGTTTGGACAAATGGGATGCATTGGGAAAAAGTAATGCCCGTTTATAAGAAGAAAATGACGAACTTACAAATGTTGCATTATTTGCAGCAATATTCAAAAAGGAACTCTGCGCATTTTTAAATAAAAAATCTGGTGTGATACACGCACACAACTTCCTTTTACAGTGATTTTATAGTTAGCCAAAAAAATTGATTTTTAATTTTTAAGCATTTGTCAAAATTTTTTAAAAAATTGAAATTCTACAAAAACCTTGCAAAATAGAGCGTTAATTGAAAAGACAAATTTTTTCTAAAATTTCAAGCTGAATTCAAAAATATAATAATATACCCCGTGTTCCATTTAAAATAGGAGTTAACAAAAAAAAATACGAAAAACAGAAGCAACCCATTTTAGACGTATTTAACTGAAAGATCACCTATCTCACATCAATACTCATTAAAAATTTAATAAAAATATAAAGTTTGAAGAAAATCCTTATAGCCGTTTTTGAAAAAATTGAAAAAAACTAAAAAATCACAAGAGTAAACACCATACTTCCGGTTATCCGTTTTTTTTTTGAAAAGCTTGCTATCGAATGTAGATAGTATACAAAACTTTTTGAGATATTCTGTTCACATAGACACACAGACAGACAGACACAAGACCAATGAACAAAAACATGGTTTTTGGGTTCAGGGGACTCTAAAACGTGAAGATCTGTTGAGAACTTCGAATTTTTGGGGTAAATCCAATACTTCCTTTATCGTAAAAATAAGTAAACAGAAGGTGAAAATGAAGATATAGATTGCATCGTTATTAAAGTTTTTAACGAAAAGTTGGGTATTCCAATAAGTATAGACAATATCGATCGACGTCATCGTGTAGGACCGTACCAGACGAGATCGCAAAAAAAAACAGAGCTGTAATTGTAAAATTTTTCAGCTACGTTATCGTGCCAATGTATTTCAAGAAACAAAAGTTGAAAGGCACCAGCATTATTATCAGGGAAGACCTTAAAAAAATGAGAATGGATTTACTAAATAACGCATGTGAACATATTGTTGCATGGTCGAACGACGCGACAGTGTGGTTATTGTGAACAAGAACAACCGTAAAAAGCGTATAAAAACCACAAAGGACTTGGCAAATTTGTGTAAATAATTTGGTAAGAATTTAATTGATATTATTTTGTTTCATTTCTAGAATCAGATGTAGCTGCTTATGTTTACTTTTAGATACTTTTTGAGGATAGTTACATTTCTCTGACTTGCTATAAAACTAGGTAAATACCTTTTTCTGTTGATCATTAACATAAGTGTATCTTGTTTTGTTATATTTTAGGTTTAGTTTAACATTAATTGAAATGTATCAGCTGAGTATTTAACACATTAACGCTCAATTACTAACTAGCGACTTTTACATGTTGCCTGATCATATTTTGTATCATAATTATGGTATTGTTGCTGTAGCTGACAGCTTCCTAAACTCTAATGTTACTAATAATATTATAAAAATTGAAAGTTATACTGTAATTCGTAAAGATCGTGCTACGTTCGTGGATGTGTAGTTCTATGTATATATGTTAACAATTTTATTAGTTTTAGGAAACTTACTGAAAGATTTTCCTGAATACGAGCAGTGCTAGAATTACATTATTATTGGCAGAAGGAATATTCTTTTAGGAACTATACAGGGTGAGGCACATAAAGTGTTACAGAGCAATAGCACTCAAACTATTGATGACAACCAAAAATGTTTCAGACAAAAGTTTCAGTGTTCGAGAAGGCCGTCATACTGGACCACCCTATTTTTGTATCGGTGGAGGCGCTGAAACTACGTCAACGTCAACTCCACTTTTTTAAATGGAACCATGTATTTTTTTTCCGATGACATTATTACCGATTTGAAGACAAATTCAACGACCTGAAACACAAAGTCATTCTAGTCACGCAAAGTATGAAAATAGTCGAAAAGTCGAAAAATGCAACAGTGCAACAAACACGAGTCAACACGACGGTACACCACCCCATTATGCTCTGTGTTTAAGACAAGTGATGAATGAGATTTTTGGAGAAAAGTGGATAGGACGAGACGGTCCTGTAGCTTGGCCACCTCGATCGCCAGATCTAACATCAGCAGATTACTTTTTATGGGGTTTTGTCAAACATCGCGTAATGGCGGTAGTACCTACCACGCCTGACGACATGAAAGACAGAATACGACGAGCATCTACCGAAATTACACCACAAATGTCAGCTGAAGTTAGACGGTCTTTTCATCAGCGAATTAACAAGTGCTTACAAGTCGAGGGGCATCACTTCGAGCATCTTCTGTAGGTAGAACCAAACCAAGGTTAGTGGATCCTTTGAAAGTGATTATTCCGATATTTTTCGATTTTTTGACTATCTTCATACTTTGCTAACTAGAATGACCTTGTGTTGCAGGTAACTGAATTTGTCTTAAAATCGGCAATAATGTCATCGAAAAAAAATACATAGTTCCATTTAAAAATCTGGAGTTGACCTTGACGTAGCTTCAGCGCCTCCACCTATAAAAAAATAGAGTGGTCCAGTATGAAGGCCTTCTCGAACACTGAAACTTTTGTCTGAAACATTTTTGGATATGCTCAATAGTTTAAGTGCTATTGCTCTGTAAAACTTTATGTGCCTCACCCTGTATATTTGTAGCATAGGAACAGGCATCGTACTTTTATCAATACTTTTGAACAGACTCTGCTACCGTTCTGTGATTATGTTATCTGCGTTGGTAATTTTACTCTTGATCATTTAGAATCAGACAGTATTGAATTAGCACAATATTTGTTAATGCTTGACAGTTTTCGCTTTAATCAATTAATAAATGAATCTACTAAAATTACTTCAAAAACAGCTACATTAACTAACCATATCTTAAGATTTATATATGGAATAAGCAAACATATTGCTCATAAAATCAAAGAAATTAACTGGTTCAGTATGGAACATTTTTACTAAGAAAACTTTGCCATAACTTTATTATAAAATTAAATTTAGGGCAGATGTTCATAATCTAAATTTGAGGCACAGAGTATTATTAAATGTACAAGAAAGACTAATAATAGAGATAAACCAAAACAAAATTGACCTATGTGCACTGGACGAAACTAAAGAGAAGAGCAAAGGCACCTCTAATTATCAACTGGGAACTACAACTGGGAAAGGAAACTATGCGTTTCATATCAAACTCCATCAAGTTCTATAATGATTTACAAAGAGAAATAGACGAAATACCACAAACGGAAAAAATAGAGTTAAGCAAATTTTCAATGAAGAAACACTTAATTAACGAGGAAAGATGCTAGTAGAATTTTGTACACACAACTCATTAAGGATAAACGACAGCTTCCCGCAAACTACAACAAAAATATACATGGTCCAATACTAGACTTCAAAAATCCATTATTCACTATATCATCACAAACGAAAAGGTGCACCTAAGCCGAATTCTAGACGAAGTTTAACATCAGCAAATGTAGGTTCTGACTATCACCTCGTATTATGCAAGATGCATGACACTTACAATTAATAAGAAAAAACCAGTACAAATAGTGCAAAAACTAAACTTACAATTTAGTAAAGACATTAGTACTCGAATGCTCTACGAAAAAAGACTAATGGCGAGAATAATAGACAACCCCATAATCACCAAAGAGTGCGTATTGGCTTTGAGACAATATATATTGCAATGAACACAATTTAAGCTAATACAATTATGATAAAAATTAATATAATTCAAGCATAGGAAATATTAATTTAAAATCTATATATGTATATAAAACTCAATCGCCGTGTGTTAGTAACGCAAAAACTCGAGAACGACTTAACCGATTTGGATGATTTTTTTTTGGTTTGTTCGTCTTACTCCCGAGGTGGTTTAGCAAAAAATTAAATTCGGAAAAATCCAAAGGAAAAGCCGGAAAATTGGAAAACATCGAAAGTGTGTTTTTTATACACTGTACGACTTTCTATTTGTAGTCATACTTTTATGATTCTGTGCTTAATGGTTTGAAAAGTTTTCCTTATCATGTCATAATCCAAAACAACGTCTGCCGGATCAATTAGTATTTCATAAATGTTATAAGTTGAATTTAAAAATTTAGTCAACTAGCATTAGTCTTGAAATAATTTGATGTTGAAATTCTAATAAAAATAACATTAGGCTTGACTTGATTATAAAATTGTAATCATAGCAAGCTTTGACTTTATAATAAGAAAAACGGAAACAACGCAAAGCAATTGGGAAACAAGAAGCCAAACTTGGGTGTGTGATTTGGCTTTCCAAAAAATCGAAGTAAAGGGCTAATAAATACCAACTTATCCAATTCAAAATGTGTTTTCACGTTAGTAGAGTGTTTAGATGATTTCTGAGGCTTTCACGGCCATTGTCATTAAGTAACAAACGACTTGCGGGATTGGACCGTACCATGATTGAGATCGAAGAACTCAACGTTTCCCCCACTTTCGTAAGGGGTTTCATCAGGAGGAAAGCAAAAGAGCACGGTAACTCAACGTGTTAACCACGCCAGAGGCAAAACTCTTTGCAAGGGAAGAGATAGAAGAGCACGGTAACTCAACGTGTGAAGCACGTCAAAGCCGAAACTCGACTGGAGCCAATTTATCGAGGGACTTGCTGGGGGCCCGACAAAGGCCTAAGAATCCGTCGCAGAAACAATCCAGGTCAGAAATGAATTTCTCCTAAAATTAAACCAGTGAATTTTCGGTAGCGTCGTTTGAGTGTTTTATTTTAAAGTGGCGTTGTTTACTTACGTAATATCACCTAGGCAATGCATCGATACGTAATAGCAGACGTAATTGTTTTAAATTAAGCCAACTCTAATTTGCTTTATGCGTTATAAATAAGTTGTTAGGTCACCATAATTTAACATTTGATACTTTTTTCATAATTTCCAAAATTATGTACTAAGCAATTCCATTAGTTATATGGGCGGAGCAGAAACGAACGCAATTCAAGAAAATCATAACAATTTATGTAAAAGCCAGTATAGCAGCAAATTATTATATATATTTCAAATAATAAATTGGCAGGATATAACAACCCAACCCATGAGATAGAGTCAATAATCAAATTTAAATTATGAAAATGTAACAGAAATTAATAAATATTACAACACAATAGCCCAGCCATAACACTAAATAGCTAATGCACTAAATAATATAGAAAGCATACAATTTTAAAGAAATATAAATTAAGCTTCTGCTTTAACAGATGCACTCTTGAAATTTCGTCTAACTTGACCTAGTTATCTTACTCTTGTAATTTTTAAAAGCATAGATACACTTTCTCAAATGATTCCACAAATAAAAATATACAAACTAGAAGTGTGGGTTGGAGAATGTGCTGCAGTGAATAGTTGTTTAACGTAAAATGACAAGTTTTGGATTTTCCTGAAGTGCCGAAAGATATATCTTAATACTTTCTTAAATCGTGATTTTATCCCGAACGCTGTTCATGAATATGGGTTGCGGCTGAAGATCGCTATCTGCCGAAGCCGCAAATTCCGTTCTCTCTGCTGTTATCCTCTGCCTTTGTATGAAAATTAAACTGGATTCCACAACACGAAAACTACTGATTTTTATCAAGCCATCAACATACATTTCACAAGTAGCTAAAGTAGGTTTACGCTATAGCGAAATAGCCTTTAGCATTGAGATGCATTTTATCGTGTTGCAGTTAAAAGAGGAATGATGTCAAGCATTATTTAAGCGTAATGTAAATTTTTTTGGAATTTCCGAAACCTTCCGCATTAATAAAACTAGAAGCTGTAAAGAATGTTTTAAATGTGTCAGTGGATCTCGCTTTTTGTGTAGATTTTAAAGTTCTTTCTTAATGTTGTATTTTGATTCAGCAATAGCCTATTAAACTTTTGGAATCATTTCTTTTCAATTTTTGATATTAATTAAATAATCAATGTCTTATTTATATAAATAGCAAATAGAGTTAGCAAACTTCTTTACATAATTATGTTAAACAGTACTAAACAGAACTAAATTAAATATATACAATTGAATTAATTGAAATAAAATAAACAACTGCAGTAAACTACAAATTTTTATTGTATTTGTTTGCTTATCTGCAGAGTCAAGTCTAACCTGTCAAGCCAGCGATTCTAGAAACTTGAACTCCCTCTAGATACAACTGTGGAAAACTTCCAGTTAACAACCCACGCCGCATTGCATAGCTGCTGTTAAATATACAGGCTGTATCTGTAATGCCTGATCATCTGAACAAACTTCGAGAATTAATTCTACTCGGTAAAATAAGAAAGGCAGTTCTTACTACCAGAGATTCGGAAACGCTTTACTAGGAAAATACAACCCTTTGAAATAAGTGAGTAATGAGCCCTTTTTCGCTTGAAACAATTAAGAACTTAGCAATAAATTTTGCCATAAATGACTACTAATGAAATATAATGTTTTAGAAGGGTTGATGTTCTCAGGGGTAGTAATCATTCAAGTGGTCATTCTTCATTTCTTAATAGAAGTATATTCATGTTATGTAGACTGTTTTGTGTTTTTTACTAAAGAAAAGGAGTTCTCTCATTTAATGGTGCTGGGATTCATCCTTTCCAAGGTGACTTAGGTTTCAAATAAAAATAAATATTTCGGCTCATATACCCAGAACCCAGAAGGAAACATTATTTACACGGCAGCTAACATAAGAGGTTTAGTATACGAGCAGCACACCGGACACCGTTAATAACACTTTGATCTAGTTCTAGCTGATCCCGTACGCAATCAATCTAGCGAAGTCTTAAATCGAGGATTGCGGTTAACACTTCCACAAAACTATGGATTAATTTGCTTCCCAATAATGTTATCGATTAGGCGTTGTCGAACGCAACGATATCATATAAAACGTAATTACGTTGTGGGTTACGTTCCAATGTCAACCTGCGTTATAATCGTCGATTAATTCGGGTAAATGGAAGCTATCAAGCTCTTTGTTACTCTTATTGACAATATTACATAGCATTGGAAGACTTGTGCTGCGTGCAATAATGTAATAATTAACAGTAAGCGACGAAAAATCATCTGTGAAAAAACAAATGCGTTTGAAAATAAAAAAGGAGTTTTAGAATATCCGAAATACCACACCTAGCATTTTCACTGGCGGCGTGAGTCAGTGAACTCAGGTATTTCCAGTCGGGCCATGCAAAACCAATCACTAAGTCGCCGAAATGTATGCAATCCTTCACTGGCTGGCACGTGGAGCTACCTTGAGCGACAAAATTGTAAGTCGTAGAGGAGGACTAAGGGTGATACAGAGCGTAAGTACACGGTGAAGAAATTAACGGAAAGAAAAGACGGAAATGCAGGAAAAAACGAAGAACTCAGAATTAACCGCGAAAACAGCTTACCTTAGGCAATAAGACGCCTACGGTTATTTCGCCAGTATCACATTATAAATTACTCGCCTGGGGGGGCGCGGCGGCTGCGACTGATAAAGTTTCTACATGGCGGTGTTCTGAGCGAAAATTAGGAAGATGCTCAAACTTGTAAGAAAAAACACCCACCTAAAATCTAAGCAATTTAATTATTTCTGTTACCAAAAGTATATCGAATTTTGAATCAAAGACTATAGTACACGGAAATTAGTCAAATTTATGTGGAATAGAAAAAAATATAATCAGCTGAAATTTCTAGGATAGTTAGCTTATGTGTGTAGGAATACATATCAAAAAAGTTCCCACCCCCAAGGGGTAAGCTTCATCCCTCTCTCACCCCCTTTAGGGACACCGCACCGGTTTTTTACAATATCTTTGAAACACTTTATCTTAGAGAAAAAAACATAAGTATAGAAAAAGTTTTGTCACAAAATTCTCTACAAAAAAGATTCTATGGTATGAATCGATATTTTTATTACTTTTTATGTTATTAAATTGTGACGAAAAATCGTCAATTATTTGTAAATTGGTTGAAGCAACACTCACTCTTCGTTACATCCAATAATTTGATAACCTTGTCAAGTGGTATCGTTGGTATTGACAATATTAATTGTTATAAAACAAGAGAAATCGGGAAGCAATCTATGGATAAACTCATAAAAGAAGGAGGTACGTTTGGTACATTTAAGTTAAAGCGTAATAACATGGTTAAACCATTAGCATTTATTAACGCCGTATCGAAAAGGATAAAAATATGATACAGATTGATCCTACTCAATTATTCCAAATAATAGTCTGCACTGTGCGCACAGCGTCTGAATTAAAACATTGTTTTGCCTTTGAACTATATTTGATGAAAGAGGACTGATGAGAAAAACCAGAAAGTCATCATTGTATCAAATTTTCAAATCCGTACCAGAACGTCCATTTGATGTCGCCAACTGTGAGTATGTAATTGATGGCGGAAATCTAATTCATCGTGTTGTATGGCCGAGTCAGGGCACATTTAAGGAGATTTACAGCACACACGTAAAATTTGTTAGCAGGCATTATGGGAAAAATGTCACAATAGTTTTCGATGGTTACGGTAATAATCCTACCAGCACAAAAAGTATTGAACGACAACAGAGAATTTTAACAAGAACATATCCCAAAGTTATTTTTGAGCAAAATACGCCACTTACTGACCCTAAAGAAACATTATTAAGCAACCTTGCGAACAAAGAAGGATTGATTTCCCAACTAATTCAGAAATTTCAAAATGAAGGGATACAAAGTATAACTGCGGATGATGATGCTGATACAGTAATAGTTCAAACTGCTATTTTAAAAAAAATCAATCCGAAACGGCCGTAATTGTAGGACAAGATGTCGATCTTCTTACCTTAATTATTCCTCTAACGCCAACTGAAAAGGATATTAGACTACTAAGGGAGGCCCAAGGTAATATAAAAGCAAGAATTTATAGCTCTAAAGATTTACAGTTGTCAAATGTCATTAACAACTCAAGTGAAACAGTTCTTTTTGCTCAGCATTTAGTGGTAGTAACACTACATTTGCTTTTTTTTGGAAAAGGCAAACTCTAAACTGCAAAGTTACTAAACTCGAAAACAAATTTATAAAAAGTGGTTAAAGCCTTTAGCAAACCAAATGCTACAAAACAAGATATTACTAAGGCTGGGGAAATATTTACTCTTGCACTATATAAAGCAGAAAAAAATGAAACGTCAATAAATCATCAGAGGTACGAGTATGTTCTCTTTAACACTTCGGTTGGCAATTCTAGTCAAACGGTTACTTTGGCAAGGCTACCCCCGACTTTTGCATCTTTGCAACAACATTCGTTGCGGGTTTACCACCAAATTCAGGCTTGGCATGGAAATGTTTTGCAACCAGGGAATGGAAGAAATCAGGTGATATTTTAATACCTGTTAAACTGCGGAAAGCGATGCGGATGTTTCAAGGTTGGTTTAAAATATTCGGTTATGTGTATGAACTGTCACGGACAAGGATGCTTTCTTTAATGCGGAACGTACGAACGAAATTGAATTTGAGGAAGAATAAATGCATTTAGTGGATTAGGCCTCAAGGGGAAACCACATAAAAAAACGCTTCGGCAAACACTACCTCCTGGGTGGTGTGGAAACGAGTTTGGATTAGGAATGATTATTTTTGGTTCTTATTAAATTCTATATAATTTAATCGAATTGTAGCACAGAATATTACTAAGGCTGGAGAAATCTGGTGTTGCCATCCAAAAGCGTTTTTGTTACCTACCCCTAAGTTTGCGGTCGATTAACGTAAAAACCCTTAATAATCTGCAAATGACCTACAGGACATGTTTTATAGAAAATTTAATTCTGAATATTTTTAATACCTCTATTTTTGTCGTAGAACATCACATTTACAGGATATTATAGAAAAACCAGCGCGGTGTCATTATAGGGGTGAAAAAGAGATTAAGCTTACCAGTTAGGGATGGGAACTTTTCGATCCTGTATTGCTACCCCCAATGACTGTCAATCCAAAAAATATCAGCTTATTATAAATTGTTTCTTCTATTTTTGCTAATTTCCGTGTACTGTACTGTATCGAATAGGCGGCCCGCAAATTACACAGACCGCTTTGGATGGTAACAAACAAATTAATTAGGTTGTGATGTTTTATTGTACAACTTTATTAGAGCGAATCTAACAACTTGTCAAGCTGTCTGAATTAATGAAAAGTCTACGATAAAAAGAGTGTGTGCCTGTGTATGTGTGAGTGAGAGATGGAGGAAAAGTTAGTAAGACGTGAAGGTGAGTGAGATGAAAAAAGAAAAACGTGTGTTTGGGTGTAAGCGAAATACAACTAAATTATTGCAGAAGTATTAGATATTGTATTGATTCAAAATTCCCAGTCTGTTATTTTAATATAAAATTTGTATTATTTGAAATGAATTTTCTTATTGAATAAACAAAAAATATAAAAAATAGTAAACATATATTACTAATTAATTCCTTATCTTTAGATATGCACTACTAATTTATTCGTGTTTCTGTAAACATTAATAAAAAGAATTTGGCGCAGGTTTGTGGAAAATATACAGGGTGTAGCTTAAGTACGTCCAAGTAAGTTGTAAGAAAAAAAGTTCAGGTAAACAAAATAACTTCGCTCTTCAATTAACCTGTGGCCGAGATATGGGTAATCAGTTCAGTAAGATTTACAAGAAAACTAGTAACAACTAAGTAACTGGAAATATAGCTATTGGGAATTATAGTTGGCGGCATTGTTTTCTGTTGCTTCAAATACTATTGTTTACTGCACCTATTGCTTCAGTTTTACGCTGTATGTAAATTTGATATTCGTATCAGGTTACAAGTATTTGTGTTTTGTGAAATAGACAATAATGGATATGAATTTCGTGTAAGTATTGAATATCTCTTTGCCTAGTTATCAGATTTTGTTGAAATCGTAAATTTTCAACTAGCAATGATAGTTGACTACATGAAGGATGGTAGGTTATGTATGTCTACATCGTAGCATAAAAGAGGAGAGCATTTTGTTGACTGTAACAATATGGTAACGCCAGTACCTAATGTGGTAGTTTCATTACGCCCATTTGAGTTTTGTGCTAAATAATAGAGGTGGATTGACATTGGAAGAAGCCTTAGCAATGCTTAAGGATGACGATGAAGGCTCGGCTGTCGTATGGTTGTTTCGGGAAGAAATAACGTTTGCAAGGGCAAGCTCTTTACAACAGAAAGAGAAAAGTAGCTTGGCTAACAAAGAAAAAAATATTGTAAAATATTGTATAAATGGCGATTTGCAGAATTAACGTGATTTTCCCGAACCGAAGTTTACAGAGTACTGTAAAAAGACACCAACTGAGTTATTTGAACTTGTGATTGACGACGCAGTTGTTCGTTTATTAGTTGAACAGTCCAATAATTATGCGATATTTTCAAATCTTCCCAACCCTAAAATTACACCTGAAGTAATGAAATGTTTTTTTAGGAATTTTGCTTCAGTCGGGTTATAATCAGTGAACTGGAAAGAAACGGTTTTAGAATGAATGATTCCTATGGATTGTTCACTGAAAAATGGAAAAACGTGAAAGCGGACATTTTGAATCAAAAATGGATAGAGATGACGGTAGTAGTAAATTGAAAGAAAATTCTGTAGTACCCGTGGCATCTACAAGTTATGACTTAATTCCAATCGGAAGTGTAAAAAGATACAGTTCATAAAATAACATACAAGTTCATGGGCTCACGTAACAAGGCGGTACACATAGAATGGACGAAGACGTGGCCAAATATAGAATAGGGATAAGGGGAAAAATCTGGTGTAATACACGCAAACAACTTCATTTTACAGTAACCTTCTACTTAGTCAAAAAATTGTTTTAACTTACCTACTACATTATATTAAAAAAACTTTTACAAAAAAACATTTTAGAGACATTCAACTGGAAAATCGCCTCTCTCACATCAATACACAAACTTTTAAAAATCGTTAAAGCCGTTTTCGAGAAAATTAAAAAAACTGCAAAATCACAAGAGTAAACATCATACTTCCGGTTATGCGATTTTCCTCAAAATTTTGCTGTCGCATCTAGATAGTACAAAAATCTTATACAGTGTGTCCAAGGGCCAGTATGGGGATCTCGGTAATTGTAAGAGATACAGATTTGGTTAAATGAGATAAAAGTTGCGGAATTAAAGGACAAACAAAATGACGCCTAGAAATCCTTGATATGATTTTTCGTTTTCGAATTATGTCAAGAAAACCGAAATTTTTGATTATCTATTTTATTTTTTTCTGGCGTTAGTATTAAAGTTAGAACGAAACTGATTAAACTTCTTTATAGCACCTTTTACTGGACTTAATGATTACGTTATCAATTTTTTTTATCCGACGTTTCGTCTTCGAGTAACCACCAACTTCGTTTTTTTAAATACGGTCCTGGTTTTTTGATGCCAAATTTTTGAAGCACTAATTATTCTAAATTCAACAGTGTACCACATATTAGGGTTTAATTACGTTTTGAGCTTTTTTTTATTATCATCAGAAAGTTTTTGAGATACGGACCTGCATTTCTCATAATTTTGTAAAAACAAATTCACACAGCAAGTAAGGCGTTTTTAAATAACATTAAAGTACTGAAATGCACATCATAATGCCATAATTCTGATACATTAATTTAATAACCAACCAATAACTATTAACAATAAACAACAAATAAATGAACAAAAGATAGGCAGAAAGAATAACAAAACGAACATCGACACAATGTAATAGGTATTAAATTTACAAAAGGTATTCAAAAAGGTTGCCAACATTCTGTAAGCATAAATAACATCTTCTAGCTGTAGAATCTAAAACATTATTCAAAAATACTGGCGTTATACTTTGAAAGGCTTCAAGAACCAATCTTCTAAGTTCTTCTTCTGTTTCAAAGTTTCAAAACTTTGAATATAAATAATTATATTGTTTCAATGCTCGTTTTGTTATTCCTTCCCTAAATTTTTGTTCATATTTATTTGTTGTTTATTGTTAATAGTTATTGGTTTGTTATTAAATTAATGTATCAGAATTATGACATTATGATGTGCATTTCAGTATTTTAACGTTATCTAAAAACGCCTAACTTACTGTACGAACTTATTTTTACAAAACTATGAGAAATGCAGGTCCGTATCTTAAAAATTTTCTGATGATGATCAAAAAAGCTCGAAACGTAATTAAACCATAATATGTGGTACATTGTTCAATTTAAAATAAAAAATGTTTCAAAAATTTGGAATAAAAAAACCAGGACCGTATTTAAAAAAATTAAGTTGATGATGGTTACTCGAAGACGAAACGGCGGATAAAAACAATTGATAACGTAATCACTAAGTCCACTAAAAGTTACTATAAAGAAGTTTAATCAGTTTGGTTCTAACTTTAAAATTAATGCCAGAAAAAAATAAAATAGAAAATCAAAAAATTCGGTTTTTTGAGATAATTCAAAAACGAAAAATCATATCAAGGATTTCTAGGCGTTATTTTGTTAGTCCTTTAATTGCTCAACTTTCTTCCCATTTAACCAAATTTGCATCTCTTACAATTACCGAGATCCCCATATTGGCCCTCCTTATCTTGGACACACTGTATATAAATTTCCGACGTCATATCTCTTTTCGTTTTTGAGATATTTTGCTCACACGCAGACATACAGACCAATGATAAAACTCAATTTAGAATTTTTGGGGTGAATCCAATATATCCTTTATTGTAAAAGGAAGTAGAAAAGTGGTATTGGTCGTTATTTACGTGGCTTATAGACGTTGCGGCAAATAATGCCTTTCGTCGGGAAATAGTTACCACGTATCCTAAAGCTAAAGCTTTGTTCCGTGACGTATCGAACCAAATATGACAACCCTCCAAAAGACAGTGGAAGACCAAGCACTTCAAAAAGTAGTGTATCCCTCAATCGTGTGTCTGATGATCTCCGGTATGACGATAAAGATCATTTAGTACAGCCTGTTCCCTTACGAAAAGAAGAACCGATTCTAAAACATATATATATATATATATTGGCGAGTGCTTTACGGACGTAACCGTATCTCGCATCCTGTCCTCCAAGCCTGCTTATCTAACCAGTCGCCCTCTTGTAATCCTCTGGCTTCCATTGCTTCATGAACTTCTTGTGCCCAATTTCTGGGCGGTCTTCCTCTTTTTCTTCTTATATTTGGAGTCCAATCCCACACTTTCTTTGGCCATCTGTGAGTGTGCATCCGCTGCATGTGGCCATACCACCTTAATCTTTTTGCTTCTATGGTATCAATAATTGATCCTTGAACTTCCATCCGTTGACGTATCTCACCGTTTCTTATATGTTCGAGTCTTGAGACGCCGCAACTACGCCTCCAGAAATCCATTTCTAGGGCTTTCAATTTATTTTTATTCTTCGCGGTAACTTCCCACACTTCAGAACCATATGTGGTGATGCTTTCTACAATTGACTTATATATGGTTGTTTTGGTTTTCTTTGTTATTTTGTCACTCCACAAGATCGAGTTTAATTGTTTTATTGCTCTTCGCCCTTGGCCGATTTTATTATTAATGTCTTCATTACTGTTACCAGACTCAGTGAGGGTAACTCCGAGGTACTTAAATCGTTTAGTATTTTGTATTATATCCGATTCAATGTTTAGATCTTGTCCTCTTTCACCCACGACTAGATATTCCGTTTTCTTTATATTAATGGTTAAGCCCCAGTTTTTGTACTCTTCAACGAGCTTCCTCATCATATAATTAGAGTCCATTTCATCTGCTGCCACCACGACCTGATCATCAGCGAAGAATAAAGTAAACAACGCTTCGTCGTCTATTTGTATGCCCATATTGCGACATTTTTTCATCCACCGTTGCAGAGCTTCGTTTAAATAAATCTTAAATAACGTCGGTGCCAAACAGCAACCCTGTCGCAGCCCCTTCGTCACTTCGAACTCATCAGATATTTTATTTTCCATCTTTACAGCACTAACACAGCCTGAATATAAGTTTCTTATAGCATTTACATACTTATTATTGACACCTATATTACGTATGCAGTTCCACAACTTATTTAGCGGAACGGTGTCGTAGGCTTTGTGTAAATCTACGAATGTTAAATGCACCGATCTCCCACGAGCTGTATATTTTTCGATTAATAAATTGCTTAAGTGTAAATATATTATCGGTACAAGATCTGCCTGCCCTAAACCCACTCTGTTCTTCCGGATCTGTCGTATTTTCTTCAAGTCTTGTTTTAATAACTCTCCCATATAAACGTGATAAAGAGCTAATAACACTTATGCCTCTATAGTTGCCACATTCAAGTCTATTTCCCTTCTTGAAAATTGATGTTATATATGCGGTTTTCCAATCCTTAGGGGGCAATTCTCCTTGTAAACATTTATTAAATATGTATGCCAATAATTCTAAAAGGATATCTGGGGCTGATTTTATTAATTCTATTGGTACGTTTCCAGGTCCTGCTGACTTCTTATTCTTCATTCCTTTTAATGCTTGTTTTACTTCGTCTAGACTTATCTCTCTTAGTGTTTCTTCTAGTTCTGGGTTCTGATTACTCATATCTTCATTTATGAATTCTTCTCTATTTTCTGCAAGTAAAGTTTTATAATAATTTTTCCATGTGTCCATGCTTATGAGAGAAATTCGTCCTTTATCTCTGTTTTGTGTTCTTAGCCCTTTGAGTAGTTTCCATGCATGATTAACTTGAGTGTTTCCTCTAAAATTGTTTATTTTGGCACATCATATCTCTTTTCGTTTTTGAGATATTTTGCTCACACGCAGACATACAGACCAATGATAAAACTCAATTTAGAATTTTTGGGGTAAATTCAATACTTCCTTTATTGTAAAAGGAAGTAGAAAAGTGGTATTGGTCGTTATTTACGTGGCTTATAGACGTTGCGGCAAATAATGCCTTTCGTCGGGAAATAGTTACCACGTATCCTAAAGTTAAAGCTTTGTTCCGTGACGTATCGAACCAATTATGGCAACCCTCCAAAAGACAGTGGAAGACCAAGCACTTCAAAAAGTAGTGTATCCCTCATTCGTGTGTCTGATGATCTCCGGTATGACGATAAAGATCATTTAGTACAGCCTGTTCCCTTACGAAAAGAAGAACCGATTCTAAAACATGTGGAGTTGATTTATGTATAGATTGTTTTGTAATGTTTCATACAGGATAGTGAATTGTTATATTGTAATAAACAAATTTAAACGATTTACATTAAGTAGTTATTACAAAGTACTAACGTTACCATATAGTCACATGATAAATTTTGAGGATTTGCTAAATCAAAAAAGATTTGAATTATTTTGTGGTATCATTTAGTATCACTTATGATAAAACATATTTATAAGACTTAAAAAATCGTCCTTAAAGGGTTAAAAGCGATTTCATTGTAGGATAAGTTCTTTAATTTTAGCAGGAGTCTCTTTTTTGCTATCTCTTATCTTTTTTTTTGTTTGAGGTTTCTAATTTATTTCATCTTTAAAAAAATAAATAAATGTAATTTGATTAGAGAAATTAAATTTACCAAGAAACTACGTGATATAGCAAAAAAACTTCCTGCGTAGAATTGACTGACTTATCGTAAAATGAGATCGCTTTTAATTGTCTGCAGAATGTTACTATTTCTTGTTGTTACTTACATTTATGGCACTGATTACCCATTACTCATTGATTACACTACGCCACTGGCTAATAATAGAGTTTGATAG
The DNA here is from genome assembly GCA_940337035.1 of Agriotes lineatus. Classification (NCBI taxonomy): domain Eukaryota; kingdom Metazoa; phylum Arthropoda; class Insecta; order Coleoptera; family Elateridae; genus Agriotes; species Agriotes lineatus. The sequence goes on from CALNHX010001559.1 coordinate 188,151, forward strand.
TATCGCAATTTAAAGGGTCGTATCCAAGTGTACTGTGTACTAAATTTGGTTTAAGTAGTACTCATAAGGAAACTATAAGAAAAAAATTTTTAGAAAGCGAAGAATGTTTGGACACTGGTTTATATAAACTTTTTTTCTTAAAATTGGCTAAAATATTTTGACGTACTTAAGTTACATACTGAATATTTTAATTATTATTTTGTGTATTAATAATTTACTTACTGCTAACATCAAAAAAACTAAAAACCGCACAATGATTGATTTTAGCAAATAAATAACGGTGTTTGTTCATCGCTCGTTGAAGTATCAGTTGAGATGGAATTGCACTAGGAACAGTTCTTTTCAATTTCCTAATACGCTTATTTAAACCATTAGAATCTTTTAGTTTTCTATTTTGGAAATTTGAAAAAACTTTGAAACGATGGAATTAATATATCTAACCAAAAACTAAACATCTACAGTTAGAAAATTTGGTGCAATGCCACATATATTAAATAAGCCAGATTTCTTGTAAAATATCTCAATATCACAGGAAAGGCAGTTTACTTGATGCGATTTTGATTTTTAAGCTGCTCTTAGCGCCTTTTAAATTTTTGAATGTCTAATGTACTGTAAATGGAGCAAGAGCATAATCTGTGTTGATATTTAATTTTTTTTCTTATTTGCATCTGCGCTGCGTTTCAGTGAACACGTATATCTGTAATAAAGTTTGGGGCCTATGTTTTAATGGCATCGAAAAATGTCAGTGATGTTTCAATTTCCTTAATTTCTAATTGTCTAAGTGGGCCATCTGGGCACCATCGCTATTTTTTTTAAACCACAATGTAGTACTTAGTTCAACATCATCTACCGAGAAGGTGTTTCTACTTTTAAAATGTTGTAATTTATTATGATAAAGACGTAATATGCTGTAATATTCACTTCATAAAAACGTCTTCAGAATTTAAAAAAGAGCAAACATGTTTTCAGAATATGGGAGTGCGCTAACCCCAAGTGCTAACATCTGAATTTTACGACAACGTATAATCGTTAAAATGGATGTGTCTGTTCGTCCAAACAGACGAAACTGAACGGATATTTACAGCTTTCTATACACGAACGGACTGAAATAACGGTTTTGGCGAACATTTACTTCTTTAGCGATTGTGTTCCGGACCTTAATTGGACAATGGGAGCTAATTAACTAGATTAACGCGCTCATAAACAACGAATACGAAATAGAGTGTAAAATTTTTGGAAAGTTGTTCTTGGAGAGCTGATTCAATCCTATGCTGAAATTACACCACGCATTCGGGGAGTATTCATCGGCACTCTGTTATTACAGTTTTTGCTGAAAATGTTATGTAACAGCTCGCTGTTGGTGACGAATTGAAACAAGAATTTTACTAAATCATTTCTTGCTATTGGTGTTACGACGGCCCCGTTTTCGCATGTTATATTTATTAGATGCAAATGAAGTAGTGATTAATTAAAATTTATCTCGGTGGAAGTGGGTTACATTTCGATGTTTTGAGAAAAAAATAACCAGAACATGATGCAAGTAGTGCTTAATGTTATACATATACCGTTGGTTTCCTTTTGGGTAATCGTTGTTGGTTGTTTTATTTGCATCGGAAAGATCGATATAAAATTCCGACCCAAATAGTCGAATTTCTCGTTGATCTTAGAGGTACCAAACAAAAGAAACTATAGAATGCTAACAATTTTGAATTAATTTACAAGTAGGATCTATTTTATTTTATATTCACGACTGCAGACAAATATTTACTTAATTAAGTTAAAAACTAAGACTAAGAGTAAAGAGTCAGAAATTATATCCTTTAGTAACGTCCATGCAATGCTTCAATTTAATATTGAACTGTGGTATTATGAACTGCAATATATCCATGTTAAATCTTTGCATTTTCTGGTTCCAATCCCATACCATTTTCTATAGGTCATAAGGATTTGTCTTAGCTATGTATGAACTATTGTCAACGTGTTGATAAATGTCCAGCTTTAAAAACTCCACACTTATTTCGGAATATTATTTTTTTGTTGAATGTATACAACTTAGGCAATAGACCCTTTTACGAGATTTTTTAAGGTGAAAGCAATATTTGGACATCTAACGAATTGCATTGCAATTATTGTATTTCAAAAATAAGGTCAGTGCTCTTTAGGTTACTTTTAAATTTTAAATTACTGCATGATTTTCGCCCCCTGATCGATGGCAAAGCCGATATTTTAGTTCTATTTCCTGTCGCGCTTTGCAAGTGTGCGACACCATCAGCGTTTACCCCTCAATCCCGCATATCACCTAGAGAGGAGCGGCTGCCTGGCAGAGCGGGCAATCCACGCCTCTCACCGTGCAAATTAGTGGCATTATGTTCATTGCTTGTTTGTTTTCGTGAATTTGGAAGATGTAGTTAGGTAGCAAACAATCAACGTAGCTAGACGTGCAAGTGGAGGCGATCCTTTTTACATGCGCGGTGCGAACGCAATGAAGTTAATCAGTTCTGCCGTAAGTGTAGTCGATATGTAACCGAATTTATATTAAATTTCAAACGGATTGAACATGATGAATGATCTCGTTGCCGCAGATTAGGTGCCAGCGGACACCTAACAATCGAACGCAATCGGATTCTCACATACGCATAAAAATTACGTACGTGGTCATTGCGAATTCTCAGCCTTACTGCTTGCCCTCATGTTGGCATTGTTAACGCTGTAGAATCATTGTTCTGGATAGAGTTTACAGAGCTTATAGTTTTTGCAGGTTTATACCTTTCCGTCTAATAGAGCTTACCTACCTCATAATTAGACGTAAATCGTATATTATTATTATATGTGTGTGGTATTTGAGTGTTCAGTTTACGAACACCAATTTTGAGCTCTTTAACGCCAAAGAGAGCATTGCATAATGTCAATAGATATGTTGGATTGTGACCAGCTTAATAGGTTTAATAAATTACAGTCTGTATCTGTAAGTTACCGCCATTTTTTCAGATAATAATCAATTAAATAGCTGCCAGCTCCAGGTGTAGCAGAATATTTTTGCAAGCACGTGTTTTCCTGAGCGAATTAAACTCCCTACACAGAGGTCCTTCCCTTCTGTGTTATGGAACGCCAATCATCTCCTGAGTAAAAAAGCATAATTCAGTGGCACCAGAAAATTATTATTACCAACTTTCCACTTCCCTTCTGAATTTAAACAAAGTAGACCCCCGTTTGTGTCTCACTGTAGCCTGTTGGGTTCACCTTTAGCTTAATTAACTGTCTTAAATTCAATTTAAAGCGTGACATACTGTCCCAGCATTTGAAAGCAAAATGAAGGTTTAATATTAAAAATTAGCAACTGCCAAACAGATAATTCTCTTAAAGTATGATTATGGTACTATTATGTATAAAATATTTTGAATATCATTTCCTTAATATTAAAATTTTACGATTGTACTGTCTCTGGAAGAAATACGCCAAAAATTACGCGAACTTGAAAATTGATACAAGCAAGCAATTTGGTAGGGATGTTAAATTTACCTTCTTATTGAATATACTAAAAGTCGCCTAAAATGGAAGCTGTACCACGATCGCCTTATTGAAAAATGGCAGCTCATTTTTTATTTTCTTTATACAATTCGGTAACCGATGCCGATAAAAAAATGTAGAGCATTATAAAGTAAACAATTTTTATAATTGCCATTCTCCCGTAAACCCAACGGTTCTTGAATTAAGATCTGTAGAAAAACATCAGGAGATATAAATACCAGTGAAAATACTGTCGCCACAACGCAAGCGGATTTTCTTGCAAACAATACAAATAAAAAGCTTTTAATAGCTATTTGTGCAACAAGTGCTAAAAGTGGACGTTTATGCATGAGACATGAAAATTATGAAACACTTTTAGCACGAGTTTGCACACAATATTTTTCTGCGGCCTTAAATTTTTTCTTCTTCTTCTTCTTCTGTGTGCCTTATCCGTTCAGCAAACGTTGACTATCATCATAGCGATCGAGACTTTGTTAACAGCCGCTCGGAAGAGTTCATTGGATGTTTTACCATACCACTGGCGTAGGTTCTTCAGCCAGGACATTCTTCTTCTACCCGGTCCTCTTTTGCTGTTTATTTTACCTTGAATGATTAGTTGGAGTAAGGCATATTTTTCATTACGCATGATGTGCCCTAGATATGTAAGTTTCCTTACTTTAATGGTCTTTATCAGTTCTCTGTCCACTCCCATTCTTTTTAAGACTTCGTTGTTAGTCACATGTTCTGTCCAGCTGATTTTAGAATTGGTCGGAACACCCACATTTCAAATGCTTCAATTCTCTTGGTAGTAGCTTCCGTGAGTGTCCAGGCTTCCATGCCGTACAGCAAAACTGAGTACACGTAGCACCTAACTATTCTCATACCCAGTGGTAGACTCAGAGTGTTACTGGAAAGCACATTGCGCATTTTTAAGAATATTGTGTGTGCCTTTTCTATCCTTTGCCTTATCTCTCTGCGGTGGTCCCATTGATCATTTACCAGACATCCAAGGTAAGTAAGTCTTTCCACACTTTCCAATGCAACATTATTCGCATAAAGTCTTGTGACCACGTCGGCGCCATTATTCTTAGTGATTAACATATATTTGGTTTTATTCGTGTTCAAACTTATTCCGTATTCATCTCCCACTGTTATGACTCGATCTAGAAGTTGTTGTAAGTCCTCTAAGGAATCGGCTAGAAGAACGGTATCATCGGCATACCTTTTTTTTAATCAAAATGCCGTTGATGTTTATTCTGTTTGGTATATCGTCCAGTGCTTTATTAAATATTTTTTCGGAATAGATATTGAATAGAAGTGGAGACAAGACACAGCCCTGTCTCACTTCCCTACATATGTCTACTTCTTCTGTTAATCGTCCTTCAAGTCTTACCGATGCTCTTTGACCGTAGTAAAGATTTTGTATGATTCTTATGACAGCCTCGTCAATACCCGTTGTTCTTAGGATATTGATTAATTTGTCATGTTTTACCATGTCAAATGCTTTGTTAAAGTCTATAAAACATACGTGCACATCAGCATTGACGTCTCTGCATCTCTGTGAAGTATCTGAAGGGCAAACAGAGCTTCCGTGTTCCCATTCCGTTCCTAAATCTGAACTGACTGTTTCCAATATTAGATTCAAGTTTTATATATATTCTTTCGTGGATTATTTTTAGGAACAGTTGTAAGACGTGACTCATGAAGCTGATTGTATGATAGTCCTCACATTTCTTTGAATTTCGATTTTTGGGCAAAGCGACGAACACGGATTTAAGCCAATCGTAAGGTATAGTGCCGGATTCATAAATTTTATTGAATAACACTAATAGATTTTACAGACAAACCTCTCGGAATAGTTTTAACGTTTCAGCTGGAATTTCATCTGGCCCACATACTTTTCTTTCTTTCAATTTATTTATAGCCTTTTCAACTTCTTCTTGTATTATAGGAGGTCCAGGGGATTTCACCTTTGGTTCATCTAATGAAGTTCGATTGTCGTCGAAAAGCTGATTTATGTATGTTTTTCAGGTTTGTATGTTTCTTCTATACTCTGTATAATCTGACCAGTGTCATCATATAAGTTGTTAATATTGCTTGTACGCCCAATTCCTAGACTCATTTTAATTTTCTTATGAGTTGCAAACGAGTCATCTTGTTTATCCATTTCTTCGATTTCAGTACATTCCGCATTAAACCATTTTTCTTTAGCTTTTCTAATTTCTCTTCGTATTTCTCTGTGTTTTTCATTGTATTTTATTTGGTCCTTGTTTTTTAATTGGCGTCTTTCTTCCATCATTTTCAGTATATCCGGTGTCATCCATTTTTTCTTGACCGTTTTTTCATTATTTCGCTTTAAATGTGTTTTAGATATTTCTGAAGTTATCGTCTTTATGTCTGTCCATCTTTCTTCGACACTTTCGTTTTCTTTGTTTTCTAGCTCACTAAATTTAATACATAAAGTAGGGACAAGAAATCAGACGAAGTGCGCCACCAAGCAAATTTTAGTTTAGCTTAAATTGTTAATTTTCCATTGATAATTGATTAAGCTTAAACCAAACGCATGATTTCAAATGAGCTGTAAAGAAGAAAATAAATATCGGTTTTGTAAATCTAATGGTGGTATTTATGTCGTCACTAAAATTTGTTTGGTGGGGCACGTCGTCTGATTTCTTGTCCCTACTTTAGTTGTTGTGACATACTTTCTCTTATAGAAGGATCTTTAATGTTGTTTACGTCTATTCCTTGTTGTTTCATTGTTGGTCGGATGGTTTTGAGACGAAGCACTAATGACGCCATCAAAAGAACATGGTCCGACGGAACATCCGCGCCAGGATACGTTTTTACAGATATTATTGTGTTTCTGTATCTTTTGTTTATTGTAATAAAATCCATTTCGTATAACTTTATCTGGGCTATCTGCTGGTGATCTCCATGTATATAACCTTCTTTTCGGTAATTTAAAAAACGTATTACTCACTATAAGTTGATTCTCCTGGCAAAATTGTACTAATACATCTTCCCTATCATTCCTAGTTTCCAAACCAAACTTTCCAACAATATCACCATCCTTTCCTGCTCCGATCTTCGTATTAAAGTCGCCTTTAACCATTGTTTTTTCTTCTTTTTTTGTTTGCTTCAATGCTTCTTGCACATTTCGATACAACTTCTCCACCACTTAATCGTCATGTTCGCTTTGTGGGGCATATACTTGTATTAAATTTAGTTTTACTGGTTTAGTATTGATTTGTAAGAGTGCAACTCGGTCCGAAATTGGTATGAAATTAATAAAAGCCTTTTCGACTTGTGAGTCTATGATGAATCCTACACCGTTCCAATGATTTGCACTGTCTGGGTAGAATATATGGTATTCGTCCATGTTACATTTTCCAGGGTTGGGCCACCTTATCTCACTAATTCCTAGAATGGAGATATTAATAGTCTTTTCATTTCCTGAATCACGTTATGTGTTTTCCCAGCTTCATAGAGACTTCTAACGTTCCGATTTTCATAGTAACTGTTAATCTATTTATGTTTTTTTTCACAGGAATTTCTCTGGCTGACGACCTGGGAGGCCCTGTGGTCTAACTGAGATTGTCCTCCCCTACCGGATCTTGGGTTCCGAGCTCCATAATCAGTAACTTTTTGTACTACATGTATAGTCGCCATGATGATTGTACTAGGGATGTCTTTGTGGACCTTTAATGTGGTAGTCATTCCGTGGCTTTCCACATCATTATGCCGTTGACTGCTTAAACTTATCAGTTCATCCGCCTTCGAGTCCAATTTCTTGGTCTCAGGACAAAAGAGTGCTCTTTCCTCCGTTTGCTCGTCCACCCGTGGCTGTTGGCAAAAGTAGGGGGATCACTTTTACCGGTGATCAATCGGTAGGCTGCTTGCAGGAGGCTAGAGTCTCCTGGGCGGTTAAATTGACTGTTATACATAAATGTCGATTTAACAAAGGTTTGCATTTATGACAGTTATAATTTATGTTATAGTAAAGAGATGGCTTTGATACGCAGGTGAGTATTTCTGCAGCTAGTAGCTGTCAAAGTTAGTAATCAAAGATAATTATAAATGTACACATTTTACTTTATTCATTACATAATTTTTTATCTAAAAAACACTTTACCTCTAACGAAAGAAGTAACTAGAATAACTTTACAGTCTCACTTCCAGTTCGAAATTTTAAATCCAACACCAGCTATTTACTTTTAGCACATGAGCTGAAAGTAAACAGCTGATTTCACTTTTAACACTCTAAACTATAAAACGCCATTTTTAGTGAAAAAAAGTAGAACTAGAAGGCCTACTTTTAGTGGTGGTCGTAGAAAAAATTATTTTCATCCAGAACTGGGCAGTAATTAATTACTTTGTAATTAAATGACTAATAAAATTCCTTTTTGTTTATTTGCCTTGGAATTGAATTACTTTTCAAAATGCGGTAATTGTAATTGGGAATTGCCACTTTTGTTTAAAAGTACTTGACAATTACTTTTTGAAGGTGATTATTTACTACATTCAATTACTCAATTACTTTTGTGTAACGAAATTACTTGACAAATATTTGAACTACCTGTGGTAGTTGACATTACGCGCGGTGTTTGAATGACTTTATGGTAATTCCATTATTGAATTACTGACCTCTATTGGGTGCAAAATCTCCAGAACGCAAAAATACGATAAAGTCTTATTAAGTTATATATTACGCAAATCGGAATAGGGTCTTCCCGGTCGAATCTAAGCCTAATTTATTATTTCATCTGACGAGCCGAATAACATCAACTTTATGCATTTCCATTGGTTTGTGTATGTAGATGTGGTATGTAGATTGTATTAGTGAAGCTAATATTGTGTAAGAAGCTAAAACTATATTTGCGGTAAGTACATTACAGATTACAATACCTACGGTAAAAATATAATTTAAAATAGCTTCATTAGACGATATTGGTTCATAATAATTATGTATTCATTTGCTTATTTTAAACGATGTACTGACATAGGGTTATACTGCAGTGCAAGTGTAACAGGCGTTAAGTCCAGAAAATTACGTTTTTGAGTGAGGAATTGAACTAAACGGCCAAAATCCGATAACAACATTTAAGCAGCGTAAAACACATAAATAAAATGTACCTAATTGCAAAATTACATGCCTGGTTGACTCAAAAATGCAGTATGGGGTATGGTACTAGAACAATTTAAAACCGCAGCATAAGTTTACCGCATTCTTGCATTGAACGTTTTGTAAATTATCCATTCTCTGTCGCTTTCTTGCCTTGTAATGCTCATATGCTGATTTATCTTATACATGGTGCTGCGTTGACGGACGAAACATGCAAAACCAGCATGCTAATTACGAGGCATTCAAATATTGGCTTCTTAATGATGTTGATGTTACCTTCCATTATTTTTTTTAAAGAACAGTGCATAGTGACCCAATTTATGTAATTTCAGATATTTTATTGCCCTAAACTTAAAATTAATAAGTAGTATTAAATAGTTTTAAAAAATTAATAGGTATTCTTAAATATGTTGGTAAAATTTTCAAATTTGAAGTAAAACTGAAAGCAATCTGAGCAATTTATTTGTCGAACGTTGACAGTCATTTTATGAAATACATGTTCTTTCCGGTGTGTTCAAAAAGAAATTACATAAGGGTTAACGATGAAATATAAAAGTAAGGTCAACAGCAAGCTTTAGAATTCATTAACTGTCATCACTGTTGTTGTTATTGTCAGTTTATATTATACGTTGATATCGTGATTGAAAATGCTAAAAATTGCTGTCTCTAAAGCTTGCTGTCCTCCTTATGTAATTTCTTTTTGAACACATGGTATAAATGTGTCTTGAATGTAAAAATGACTTCATTGTTACGTACTTGAGCAAATGTGTTTTATTCTTATATCTAATGTACGGATTTTTATTTCAATCAGCCGTTTTCAACTAGGTTTATCAATCACCTGTCAACTTTCAACAGTCCCTGATCAATACCAATTTGATATTTTGTTTTAAAATTTTAGAAGTTACCTAACACATTTTTTATAGCTATTTGTATTACTAGGGGGGAAAATGTATCGTTCCCTCCCGCGGATATAGTTTAATTCTCCAGTGTTAGAGAGAACAGTACCTAATCAATTGTAATCATGCAAGGGAGTAAATGACATTTTAGTCTAGAGTTATACATATGACACTTTTACATTTTATGGTGAGACTATCTCTTGTATTCAGCTGCATTCAAAAATAATTAAATATGAAAATCAGGAAGCTAGTTGATTTATTATTATTAATCACATTGCCTCCCTCTCTAATGCCAACGGGAGTTAATGTATATATTTCCTCCTACTGCCATTGGAAACCGACCAGGGAATGAAAAGTATATTTTCAGGAGATCCCTAACCGGCGACCGAAAATGTCACTTTCGTATAAAAAGATAAAAAAAAAGCATTTTCGAACTGAGCCAACAAAATATGCTCAAGTTGCATCAATTGGATCACCATGTAATGTTTTTTACAAGATCTAAATAGAATTTTGCTGTCAAACAATTAAGAAATACAATGCTGCATCCTGTATACTTAGGCAAGTTACATATTTTTGTCATTCAGCCTCATGTTAGGCGTATTTAATAGTAGATTGTTCTAAAAGTTCAGAAAAGTGAGAGTTTTTCAACATTTACGAGCGAGTGATGCAAAGCGAGTGGATTAATTTTACACGAACATGGAAAAATCACTTTTATAACATATTCAGCGTGCTATTTTTTCTAATACCGTTACAAAATCTAGCCAAAATGAAATTCGACATTTCTTCATATTCGAATTTTTTTTAAAATCGGCAGTAAAGAACGTCGAAATCGTCATTAAAATACGAGAAATCGGCAGTGATATAATCCATTGTTTTACAACTTTTTGTATGCGGCTGGGCGATAGGTAAACGCCCACGGACGTCAACATAACCTACAAAAGTTGGTTAAAATATTGTAATTTCGCGATTTCTCGATTTAAAAAACAATGTACCCCTGGCACTGGAAGTTCCTTTTTATCCTTCATGTGGTTTATTTGCTTTGGCCCTAGGAGCCTCGGCAACTAAACTTACATTCGTGATAAAAACTCAACTTTAGTGATAACCTATGTGGAAATTAATATAAAAATTTTAAAATAATAAAATTAAACTTTCAAGTCCCTATACCTTCTTACTGAAGGGACTTTGTACTAAGGTATATTAGGTTTAATCGTTTAACCTAAGGAGTCTATAACCAATCGGCGTTCCATTCTTTTTGGGACACCCTGTGTAATTGTTATCCTTGACTTTATTTATTTACTTAGATCTTACACCAAAACATACTAAAAACTTTTGGTTTTGGTGAACGGTGCATGTAGCTACAAGATTTAATTATCAAAAAACCTTTAAAAGGGATAAAGTATGTAGGTTACTATAGTTAACAAAACTTAAAAATTAAGCATTTTTTATTACGATTACGAATCGACACGACACTAACGATAGTTGCACTTGCAAGAAAGTTCTGCTAAATACATGACAATAATTTCTATTGAAAGTAATTGAAAAAGTAATTGATGTACAATTACAATTACTAACTAATTGGCAATTGAATTACTATTTCATGTGAGTAATTGAAATCTCTGGTAATTCAATTACTTCATTGGGCGGTAATTTGTAATTAGTAATTAATTACTTTTTTAAAGTAATTTGCCCAGCTCTGTTTACATCCCGCATTTATTACAACTGACAAGATGGCATGTCTGCCATTTGGTTAATACGAAGAAAACTAGTATCGCTCCATTTTTAATTAGAATATAATCACAAAGCTCACAAAACAGCACCCCCAATCGTATTCACGCATTTTTTCCAAGAATTTTTCACATTGCGTTTATAACTATCAAACAAAACGGTACAGCGCTTTAAGGCTACTATAATTTAGAAAATGTAATAATTTTAAGCTAGGTATTACCATTTACTTTACATAAGGAAATATTGGTAGTGAAAAAAATTAGGTACTTTACACAGGATGTAGGAAGATTTACACTACCTTGCACCTTTGCTACCCTCGTTCGCTTCGCTCACTCAGGCATCAAACGGTCCTCGGTAGTGTAAATCTTACCTACATCCCTTGTAAAGTAGTATACTATTTTTTACTACCTTCTTTGCAAGTGATCCTTACACTGTCAGATTTGAGGGATGTAGGAAACATTTACAAAAATTGTTATGGTTTCCCTAACAGTGTACTTACTTCCCTAAAGAAATAAATGATTTACATCCCGCATTTATTATAACTGACGAGATGCCATGTCTGCCATTTAATTCCTCGTATAAAAAACTTTCTTCAGCTGATGCGTATGGTATCCGTCAATATGAACATATTTCACATAAATTAAATGAGGTCAAATGGTTGCACATTGATAATCTTAGATTTCTGCATTCTGGTTATTTTATAAAGTACTCAATAAAAAGTCACGCTACCAAAAGCAAATACTAAGCAAGACTCAGCCCCAAACCAAAATTTCTCAATGACTCGTACCAGCTTGAAATCGTACCAAAAGATTGTTTAGGCTACGTGGAGATATAGGAAGGCCGACTAGCTATAGTAAAGAAGGCGTCGGTTCTTAATTTTTTATTAATAGTAAAATGTATTCAAAATTATCAGGGGGTGCTAAAGAGTCTTTATGCAACCATAAGCTTGCGAGAACTCTTAAACTCACTAAGGTACCATTCGTAACCGACTTGCTACGACTTGAAAACAGACTTTAAAAATAAATAATACATCAATAGCTTGCATTATCCATACACAACACATTAATAAATATGAACAAGGTTCACATTAGTCAACGATAATACAAACAATTTCAGGATTCCCAATCGTATAGCTTCTAGGAGCGATTTTATACCATGGATGCAAACGCACTTTATTGTGGCCACAAATTACAGAGGTATAATCTTTAACTCGCAACTACAAACGAGTAGCAATGGTTACATATTTGACTACCAGGTTAGTAGCACAAACTAGCTGTTCTTACTTTAACGACTACAAGTCGGCTCTGAAATCCACGAAATACGAATACCTAATTAGAATAGGGAACGACAAAGATAAAGTACACACATATCTTCAGCTTATATCTCCAAACATTAAATCACGACATCAGAGAAATTCACAATCAAATGCAATGGGTAGTTAAGACCCAAATTTCTTCTGTGAATCAACTATACAAATCCACGGTAGAGCGAGTGAGATAAAATACTATTCTTGCTCTCGAAATCACTATAAACTAGCCCTAAACTAAGGCAAAAATTAAAACGAAATATGCACGTCCAATTAAGTCGAAGACGCTAGCAGAAGAGGAGAGACAAGAAACATCGTAGCAGGTGTGGCAAAACAATTGTATGCTGCGTGGCCTAGTTACGCATGACAACGGATCGATAATCCGAGCTTCAAGGACGACCAAAACCAGTTTACGATTCCAGAATTAGGGAGTTCAGACAGGGGTGTCCAAAGCGCATAAAGGAAGCGGGGTGATCTAAAAAGGCTAAAAAGCGTTACGCTAAATAAATGTAACAACCACCATATTTATAAAGCAGAAAGAGATTTAGAACTGACGTTTCTAACTTTAATATCTGCATAAAAGGTCCAATAATACCCTCTTATCATGAAATTAGTTTTTGAGAACGATCTCTTACCTACAATATTGCTAATATATACAATTTATCGCGTAATAAGCTTAAATTATTATCAATAGCTTTAAAAACTACCTCCTCGGCTTCTTATTCGATAAGGTGCTGCAGTAGTATTCGACTTATTTAAAATGATCTTTCTAAATTTGTTTTCCTCTTTTGTCTACAACCTTATTCCATTACTATTAACCATATATGTTTACCTTAGGTTAATTGGTAGAGTAGATGGTATTATCTTATAATATAATAATAAAATATAAGTAAAATAACAAGGTGGATTGTCCCTGCGCACTTTAATTACAAGATACATTTGAACCTTTCTTCCTAAAGTCATTAAAGGAGCCGCATTTTTAAATTATGAGCGCTTATAAGAAAACGCCCTGTATAAAAATATTTTAATCTAGAACAGTTTTATTTCATTTATGCGCTGCGACGACAATCTACCGTGTGGAACTACAGAAATAAATCTGACGGAAGACTGATTGATGGAATCACAAAACGAGAATGTTTATTTTTCCGAAAGCCGCTATGCGGTGTCATTTACGTTCGGTTTATTATATCATAAAACGTTTAGCTAAGTAGGCTTACGTGAAAAAAGTTGCCTGACCATTATCGATAAACGCATAGCGAAAATACCAGTTTTTTCTGTACCCATAACTAAGGGAAATGTATTTCAAAATTGCACTGGAATGCATTAACGATTATTAATGGTATATCACTCTGTACAGGTTCTGCATTAATCTATTTTACAAAAACAAGCTGCTATATGTTCTCCTGCAGGTATAAGAAGCCTAAAATTCCACCATAATAAAATTAATAACCAGGCTGGCAGTGGGCCGGGTGTAAATGGAAATCGTTTTTATGGTTTTAGAATCAGAGTTGTTCTGAAGATCTGGTTCAGGTAGTGGGCGTTCGTACATCTCTTGATGCCGTTTCGAAATCTGTAGGCAGACTTGTTTGGCTACCGAACTTCTTAGTGTTAATGTGACAACTTCTTTCAAACGGCTATAAAGTGAACACTTCGCTAGGTGTATGGTCAATTAAGCCGCATGCTAGTGGCGGCACTAGAAAATTTTGCTTGGGGGGCCTAGAGGGGCCAAGTTAAACTTTAGGGGGGCAGATCAAAAAATGTATTTTCAGTTGTAATATACCAAGTGGAATGATTATTATCGATGTTTTTTTCCGTGTTAAAACCGGAACCTAAATTGAACGAATGCGTAGCACGAGTAAAATTTGCTCATTAATCATTACACGAATTATATTTGGAAAGAAAATATATTGAATGAAATGCAAAATATCCAATATTACGTATATAGTTTTATTTTAAATGTGAAATTGTACAAAGAAAATAAAGCAAACAAATGTCAATTTGACAAACCGACAAAATTATGAAATCACCTATTGGGTATTAATTTTATTTTCATGTCAACCTAAAAACAATTACGAAAATAAATTACTACCGCTGTGATAATTTGTAACTAGGCATTGGCATGTACCTCATTGGTTGAAATGGCGTCACTTGATACATGAATTATATCCTCAATTTAATAACTACTTCATTAAGAAATAAAACCGTTAGTACATTTACAGATTATTACAGGGTAATATTTTATTTACTTATAATACAATATAATCAAATATTAGGTAGAACAACAACTAAACGCTATTAAAGAACTATTAGCCTATGTGCATGAATCGAGTACTTTATCTACATCTATGTTTTTTGCAATTTCCTTTTCAATAGATAAAGTGGAAATGTTGCAGAGCCTCTGATTAGTCATTCTAGTTCTGAGATAAATGTCGAATCTTTTCAAACTGGAAAAAGACCTTTCGCAAGAAGCAGTTAAACAGGTAATGTCACTGCTATTTTTAGTAAGTTATACAATGTCTCAAATGCATCACGGTATTGATGTACTAAATTAAGAAGTTTTTTAAAACACTTACTGTTGCATCAACCAAATCTACGGCATTGGCATAATCTACATTTGAGTTCTGTAAATGGTCAAACAAAGAACCTGTTTGTCTTAACACTACTTTAAAAATAAAAAGAAACATAACAAATGTTTCATTTAATTGATTTAAGAGTCGAGTAGCATCTACTCGATGAGTACTCTCATCTTTAAAATTACCTTCACCGTCAGCTATACTACGCAGTAACACTATAATTGATTCAAATGTCTTGATCACCATATCACATGAAAGAAATTGTGCAATCTAACGGTTGTCAATCAGTCGTTTTAGTTCCATTGGTTTTTGTTTAGGATATATTTCTTTTTGTAGGTTGATAAATTTTGGGTGCACTGTAGAACTAACAAACACATGCAGTTTTTCTAAAACTGAGAAACCTGAGAGACCTTCATCAGACATATTGTTATTGCTTACGTTATTGTCATTATCATCATCTTTACAAACACTTTATTTGGTATCTTCAGGGAACTCCTTCATCTCCACAACACTATTATTTTCAGTATTTAATTCGCCCTTTTTAGCAACGTTGGTCTCTTTGATTATATTATTGCTGCAGTGGGAGTAGAATCAAAGTAATCCCTTAGTGTCTTAGCACGCTTCATTTTTTAAAAGACCGCTAATAATTAAAATGCCACTAGCACACTTCAACGAGACCACCGAGCAAATGTATTCAGAAGCAGACATCAGAAGCCAAATGTTTATATTTTAAAATTTAGCTAAATTGCATTCTCTTTGGTATTCAATATTGATTGTGAAAGGACCTATAAACATAACAGAATTATTACTGTATCAAATTGTGCCGACCAACCATAAGGATGTTTGTTAACCCAAATAACAGTGTAAATTGATATTCTGCATCTAAGCAGTATTCCTTATCATGCGCCTAAAAGGCCCATTAATTATCAAACCACAAAATGAAGTTGATTTTTAGTTTATGTATTTTACTACGGCAAATAAACATTCCTCATTAAAAGATCTTCGACATTATTATTTAGTTTCAGTTCATTCATTTTATTATAGCAACAAGCAACATATTCAAAATATCTCTTTGAATGTGTTTAGACAAGATATTAATCAAAGGGTGTCTTCGGGGGGGCACTCAGGGGGGCACAGCTAAATCTTGGGGGGGGGGGGCTGGGCCTCCCCAGACCCCCCCCCCCCCCGTAGTGCCGCCACTGCCGCATGCTATGGCTAGCGTGGTTGTTATTAGTTACATATTTGTTTAAATGAGAAAACATTTTATAACAAAAACTATGTTAGCTGATAAGAAATAATAAAAGAACTGAAAATTCATTAAATTTGTATTTATAAAACATTTACAACAAGTCGTTCAACTGGGGATCTCTGATGCCTCCATGGTAGGTCTGTAGTTTGGAATACTTAGTAAGCGTATGTCAAATACGTTTTCTCCAGAATCAAGTTTCTTGCCAATGAAAAATGGAGCTTGGTGAAATTTTGGCCAGGCTTAGAGCACAAAACAATGCCTCATTAGAGATGTCTGACTGTGTATCGAGGATTTTCTGACTGGATTTGAAAGATGATGTTTTCTTTAGTCAATATTGGCGTGCGATGGATCGTGTGAACGTTATCTTATTCTCTAGACAAAACGACAAAATGTGCATTGAAAGCACAAGAAACTCCAATAACCTTAAAAGCAAAAAAGTACATCTTCCTGCAAAGGCGATGCTGGATGTTTTCGCGGGGGGTTATGTTTTTGATACTAAGGAAAAAACTGAAGTTCACTTACTGGACCGAGAAGTGAACTAAAGCAATAACAAACGTTCGGCCCTTTCATGACAATGCTTATCCACATACAGCCAAAATACACTCATACGTCCACACTACCTCTGCAGTCCAGATTTAGCCCTATGCGGTTACAATTTTTTGCGCTATCGCAGGCATGAAGTTAAAAAAACGCCACTTAGGAGTATGACAGCAGATATAAAAAGCCTTATCTTTTGTTCCCCATGATGCAACTACCTCGGTGGCGCAGTGAATAGAGTACCAGGTTTGCAACAGGTAAGTCCTCAGTTCGAATTCATACGATATTAAGCCGGGTGACCATTCAACGTTTGGATGCAATTAACGTCGCTGTCCTCTGAAGACGCATGAGGTGTAGTAGCAAAACTACACACAAAACAAATACACACAAGTGACTTGGAGGTAGCACAATGGGCCCATATTTAGGCCTAAGTGCACGTAAACCATCCACCTAAAAATACAAACATACTCACGTTGCAGTAAGTCCGCTAGTAGCTCCAAGACTCCATGCACTACCTGGGGGTAGGGTTTCCCACGGTCTATAAAACAGCTCAAAGGTCGGTCAGAATAGAGAACTGCTATGATGAAGAAGGCTGAAAACCGGCTGTATAGAAGAAGTCGAAATAAAACGGTCTGTATGTGGAAAACGGCCGCATAAAAATGCGGCAAACTATGAAAAATCTACATATAGTCCACAAGATGCGAGAATACATAGTTAAGCTATCGTAATTACGCCACGTGAAATTCACCACGATGTTGGATGACGCCGACTTTTTTCTACGTCCCGGCCTGTGGAAAACCGCCTTTACAGATAAAATAAGAACATAATCAATTGAATTTTGCAAAATTTCCCAAAAATTAACCAAATTCAAAATATGCAACATGCTCCACCAACAGTCGTTTAAAGTGACCTAATTCTAATGAATTAGCATTGCTATAATTGGGAGAAAAATCGCCAAAAAAGTAATTTACAAGGCCGTTAACGAGAGCTAGTGCATAACAGCAAGAAGACCAATTTGGGACGTTATAGATGATAAAGTAAACCTAGAAAGTTTATTATTACTGCCAGTAAAATGTGAATATGATTAATTACCTTTTTGTCGCATCATATAGGCTGCTTTCTTCTAATTGAAATATTTTTTCAACGTGGTTCGAAATGATTTCTATGCCGTTGAATGACGGAGCGGTTACGTACGCGCAAAAACCGTTAACGCACGTGAGAGTTGAATGGTGACTATATAAGTAAGCCCAAACGCGAACGCAATGTTCATAATCATGTGTAAAATAAGTAAAATATTTTAATGTTTCTAATAAGACTGAAACAGTCAAACCCAACACATGGTATTGTGAATTACATTAATTCGCAAAGAGAAAAAATACTGCAGTCGATAAAATCCAAACCTCCGCTTCCCAGAACGGATATGAGTTCTAAGACGCATTAAGCGCTCAGCCAGGAATATTACATAACAAGCAGGCTTATCGCTGTATTATGAAGTGTAAGGAACGATGCATGCATGCCTCCTGCCAGTAGCGATATATGGACTCAAAACAATGACACTCACAGCAAGCACCAATGAGCACCAATCGTCTCCGAGTCTGTCAAAGGGCGATGGAGAGAGAAATGCTTGGGGTGAGCATAAGCGACAGGATACGGAACGAAGACATTAGGAGAAGAACAGGAGTCTGCGACATCGTCGAACGGGTAGAAAAACTGAAGCGGCGTTTGGCAGACCACGTGGCCAGGAAAAACTCCAAATGGATTACAGCCCTGATGTAATGGAGACGAAGGGAATCAAAGAGAAGTGTCGGACGCCCGCAGGCGAGGTGGAGAGACTACATAGAACGACATGCTGGAAAGAACTGGATCCAGACCGTCCAGCCAAGATCGCCATGGAAATCATTGGAAGAGGCCTATGTCAAGGAGTGGACGTCTAGTGGCTAAAGAAGAAGAAGAAGAAGAAGCAACGATGTAAGGAAGTTCGATCGGTGTCAATGATATCGTGACACACGTAGACACAGAATCTTCATTTGAGAAAAGCGCTTATTTTTGGAAAATAGTCACAACTTTCTTGAAATACTACCCTTACGTTTTTGTGTTATAATTGTTAGGTACCTAGTTTGCTATTTATCAGTTTTTCTGAACCAATACTGCATCGGTTGCGACTCATCTAAAGAAGAAGGAAATTTCGAAATATTTGTAATTGATTTGCGAGTACTACCAGATACAGCATCCCCTACTTACATCTAAGTAAGTTTAGCACCAGATACAGTATACAAGGTGATTTTTAAGTTGATTCATTCCGTTTACTAGGAGATAAAGCTATAAAAAATAAGCATTTTTTTCATTTACCACTTTTGTGAAATATAAAAACTAACGGAGGTACAAGGTGTTAAAGTTTCAAATTAAGAACTAAAATTACTTAACAAAAATTAAACTAAACTTAATCTAACTTAAATGATATGTTCAAAATTATCACCATTCTATTCTATACATACGTTCAGCGTATAAGAGCGATCCGGAAGCGGAATTTTGACGACACTCCCAGTAAATAATAAGCATATTCACTAATTCATTATTTTCAGAAACATGGGCCATTATTGTAGCAACAGCATTAATAAAATTACAATGGAAAACTAGTTGACAGGTCATTGCTTGATAACAAAGATCATAAAAAAATTAAATTGTCCAGTCGCCTTTGCGCTAAAGTTCATTTTTTAATTTGAAACTATAATACCCTGTACCTCCGTTAGTTTTGATATTTCGTAAAAGTGGTAAATGAAAAAAATGCTTATTTTTTAAGCTGGTAAACGGAAAGAATCAACTTAGAAATCACCCTGTATATAAAAATTAATTTGAAATCATTATACAATTGGCCACGAAGACAATACTTACACAGAAATTAACTAATTCTTTCATTTAATTTTTAATTAGTAAAGAGTTACTTGACAAAATATCGACATCCTTACAATAAATATTAATAGGTACATTTTTGCATTTGAACCGAATGAAAATGTAAACACAAATTTGTTCTACAGAAAGGAATATTAATATGGTTGACTGTATTCTGCAACGGCACTCTTTATTTCTAAAGATTTAATAAAAAACGGGATACTGCGTATTTTTGTTGATTAAAGCTGAGAAGAAAATTTACCTTCCACGATAAAATGCTCACTGTTACTTTCCAGATGTATTTAGACCACTATATTATAGTCAAATTAAATTAAGCGAAGTGAAATTGTCACAATAACCTTATTAGCATCGAGCGAAATTTGGCATAGTATTCAAGGTACTTATTTTAACAAAGACTACAACAAAAACAAGCAACTTTTCTGTAAATATTAACATCATTAACGGTGGCCTTCGTCAATATGTACTGTCGTGTTACGCACTGTTATTTTTAAAAATCATTTAGCTACTTAGCACCTCGTGTACTCCAACATATTCGGCAGGTGGTCTTCGCAGCAACACGCGATGTTGAATTAGTACACAAACTATAGATGCAAATCTACACATGATCAGTGGTTTCGCTAACGATTGGCATTACAGTTTGAAGCAACATACGGGAACTTGAACCGCTGGACGACGGATTTGATTGACATCCTATAATTTTCTGTTGTAGCTACGTTCGTAGTTATTTTCGTAGTCTTTTTTGGTTTATCGGCTGAAAGATAATATTTTATGCCCTAAATTATTCTGGAAAGAAAGCAACTTTAAATAACCGAGTCTGTTTGGTTGAAATTTATCAGGGGATGCAGAATGTTACATGTTGATGTCGAATATTAAGGCTTAAAAATTTATAAGAAATTAAAACTAACCAATCTCACGATTACTACCCTCGACTACCTTCGCAATTCTGAACTGAAGTGAACTGTTACCTTTTCGTTCTCAGTAGTACTTGTTTTTAAATTTCCGTTTTAATTCTTTAAATGCACAGCTAATATTTTATAGGATACATTTTTCGAGAAACTCAATGAATACTAACAGACATTGGAAACGCCAGATAGGTCATACTGTTAGGTGACTTCAATAGCCGCCTAATGTTAGGTCACTCCGGTGAAGACAATCTAAATGCTATCGACATGTGCTTAATTGACCTCTATATGCAAAATGAACTACTAATAGCAAATTGATTCCAAAAACATAAATAGATCTATAAGTATACCTGAAAACAGCAAGCAGAACAACTTAAGTCAACCATATATTACCTGATTTTGAAAATAAAAACCATTATCCAAATGAATAATGTAAGACTACAAAGACGAACCGAATAGAATTTCTATCAGAAAAATTTATATACTCAAGATGGCGCAAAAGATTTTGATAGTGTACTCCACGAAAGTACAATATATAATATCAACGAAGCTTAGACGAATATTTAAATAATTCTGAAGACCTAACTTTTGAATAAAGCTACATTAAGGTGATAAAAAGCCTCTATAAAGCTACACAAGAAGCCGTAACTATAAGACAACAGCTGAAAGGCCGCAACGTATGGTGGACAAAAGAAATAGGAAAACTGATAGAACGGAAGAAACAATTATGTCTATGATGGTTAACACAGGGAAGCATTAAATAATATCAAAAGAGAAAAACGACAGAAAATAAATCGATGAAAAAATGAAATGTGAAGAATTGAAAGACACATTCGAGGAAGGAGATGTATAGTAGTCTAGAAATTTATTGGGAGAGTTAGAAAAATCAGTATAGAAGGGTTGCCATACAAAGTATAGTACAGGAGCAATGGAAGAATCACTACTGAAAGAAAACAGATCACAAACACTAAAGACTCTGTGGCGACATGCCATATCCAAATCTTGCGTCACCTTCGCCACAAGAAGTAGTAAAGTCTACACATTATCCTTTTTCTGTGACGTCAGAAATAACAAAACATAGCTTTTAAAACGTATGTCTTACATTGCATTGAAATTCAAGAAGATCATTTAGATCGCAGGTAGTAGACTTTAGAAAGAATTTGACATATACCTAACCTTTAATGTAAGGGATGTTCTAAATAGCACATTATTCAAACCAAGACATTATTGACCTATGTAATTCTATGTTTCTCCTCTTCGAAGAAGTCCCTAACGCTTAAAATAAGATTTTAGGCTTGCCCGCTTGCTTGTTATTGCGCGTTATTTTACTGCCATTTTGGACAAATGTCAGATTGACAGTATTATAAAGCAAGCCATACTTAGAACGGACCTGACCAAAAACTGCAGATTTTTTGTTTCTTCCAGTTCCTTATAGTTAAATAAAGAGAGAACATTGTTACGCCACAGCAAATGGGTAATGTGTAGACTTTAATAGTGGGTGCGAAAGCGCAACTGCAGCTTAAGCCTCCCTAACGAAAATCGGCAACCAGAACCAGACCAGTCATCGGACGGCATCAACCTAGTGGCGACGCGATTTGATTTTCATTAATTACGATACAAATTCTTGTAATGTCTCTTGTTATGTTGTTTTTGATATTAGTTAAATCATTAAACTCATTATTTCTCTGAGGACTCTTGTTATATAGCAATAACTTACCCCACAGTGGTGACCCCGACGTAATATCCTTCAGCATGCTTGGACACACGTATTTCTTTTGTATTGCTTTCTTGGTAGCTCTGCGACCCAGATGAGAGAGCTGGTAGAAACTATCAAATATTTGCTTTCGTAGAGAGTTCGGTATGTAAGACGGAACTGCTCGTGTTGATGTGTCACACATTAAGGCCGCATCTTCTTAAGGGAAAATACAATTTCGCAATACTAGGGAATTACTGTAATTCTCCTGTAGGTTAATTAACTCTTCGTCCTTCTCTTGTTCTTGTGCCAGTACTCCGAGACTAATTTTGATATGGCATGTCGCCACATCACTCCCTCTCCAGTGACGTTGATGTGGCCCTGAGAATGGTTGTTGAAATAGCCATCTGTGGCCATGTTTTCGTGAGGGATGACACTGTAAGCAGGCCATTTCAGCAACCGTTCTCAGGGCCA
This sequence comes from Agriotes lineatus, assembly GCA_940337035.1. Taxonomy (NCBI): domain Eukaryota; kingdom Metazoa; phylum Arthropoda; class Insecta; order Coleoptera; family Elateridae; genus Agriotes; species Agriotes lineatus. Next base: position 211,045 of record CALNHX010001559.1, read on the forward strand.
CATCCCATTCTTCAACGACTCAATGACAAGATCTACAAAGTCAGAGTAAACAATAAAGAAATGAACAACTCTGTAGACCTCCTCAAACCTGCCCACCTCATGCAAACTGGGGGAATGCACGAAAACGCCAAATGTGCAGCAGGACCAGCAGCTACCTGTTGCAATGTCATCGGCTCCCCAGGATCAGCAGTTATCTGCCCCCGTAACGCCGCCTACTTCGTTTTCTCGATTCGTGACTGAATACATCAACGTCACTGGGGAGAGAGTGATTTGCGACACGCCATATCCAAATTTTGCGCCATCTTCACCACAAGAAGCGGTAGCACTGGGTGCGAGGGTGCAACTGCAGCTTAAGCCTCCGTGTTTCGAAAATCGGCAACCGGAACCTAGTAACGACGCGAGTTGCTTTTCATTAATTACGATACACGTTTTGGTTATCTTGTAATCTCTCTTGTTATGCTGTTTTTGGTATTAGTTAACTCATTATATCTTTAAGAACTCTTGTGGTATTATTGCAATAATTTATCTTACAACGCCATCATACCAATTAATGTAAAAGGAGGAAGAGTAAAGGTAGATGAAAACACCGTAAGGAAAGCAGAAACAACGAAAGAATCCACAGAGAACTCAGAAAAGTCTGAGGACCAAACTTCAAGAAGTGTAGAATTTAGTGGCCATACATAGAAGAGTTTCCTATGTTTTACACGCAAAACAATTCTCTCATTAATTGAAGCCGGGTTACGTCATATGACATTGTTAAATTGCTGCATATAATTATGGAATATGAGTTTGGACCACCCGGCTACCACGCTAACACCTGCGGTGGTCGTTAACCGGTAAACAAGGGAACTCTTCCTCACTTTCGAAGGGCAAGCCACCTACCCTGCCTAAAGGCAAAGAGAGCTCATAGCACCACTTTGTGGTTAAAACAGGCCACTGGCCTATAATAAGAGGAAGATGAAGAAGAGTTTGGGCCAACATTTAATTGTATTAGTTCAACAAAATATTATTTTTCACAAGCCAAACGTGTGACTTTCTGTCATACCCCATTAGCATATGTCGAACCCGGACATTTCGGCGCCTCTATCTCGGCTTCGCCACTTCAGCACCGCCATCTCAGGGCCAGCTTGGCTCAAGGACAACTCGGCGCTGAATTGGTTTGGAAACAATAAATACATGTATAATTGCTATTTGTGAATTAAATAATTGTGTTTAGCTAAAAGAAAGGATTATAATATACACATACCCTATTTTATTTTACTACTGAAGATCATGTTCAATAATGGTAATCTATTTTTAATTGAAATTTTAAAGGGTTATTGAAGTGTAATGTATAGTATTTAACATTACAAGCCAGGTAAAGCAGTTTTTACTGGCGATAGGATTGGGATGACTGGCGAGCCGTTAGGCGAGCCTGTCATATCCTTGAGCCAGTCAAAATGGTTAACTGGTGTGTTTTGTTGAATATTTTATTTGTTCCTCACTTGTAAATAACTAGAAATTCACCATTTATTCAAAATGTCAAACTGACAAGCAACTAAATTCATCAATATGACACATACTAAGGAAGACAACTCTGGCTTTGCACTCTATCATTTATCTATGAGCACGCTTGTAAAATATAACTGGCTAGCCAGTAAAAAATTTACTGGCTAGCCAGTTAAGAAACATTTTCAAGGTGAATACAGTGACTTGATAAATTGATGTTTACAAGTGAGAAACAAATAAAAGTTTTTTCTGACAGTATAAATTGCAAAATTATAAGGTTTAACTAATAAATTAAATGGCATTGCTACTTTGTAACTCACCTGGCACCCCAAATCTCATATTGGGATTCAGTAAACTTTTAAAATTCCATTAAGAGTAGATTACTTTTATTATAGTCTGCATCACTAGTACTTTAGTAGAATTAGATAATTAAGAGTGTACTATAATCACTTCATAAGTAGGCATAAAATTAATTCACAAATTGCAATAGTTATGTAAATTCCTTTATATTCTTACGTAGTGCATAGTGTAGTTTGCAAATTTGAATTCGGTGCATAGATGGTCCTGCGCCGAATCGGCTGACGTCTAGACTCTAGTCTAGATGACTGTGCGCCGACATGTTCTAGACCCATCATAGGTAACCCGAATCATGCCGATTCACAGTGGACGGAATCGCCTAAAAAGTCGGCAAAAGTACACCACAATCTGTGAAAGGAAATATGTGAATAAATATATTGTACTGGTGTTTGTTGAAAAAATGTTACACATATACTTGTTAAAGCTCCTTTAATATTTCAAGTAAATTAATATAGTTAATAATCATTTAGAAAAAGTAAACCTATTACAAATCCTAGATCTCTAGTCAAGAAACAAACAATGATCAGAATGTTTGAACAAATTTTGAACTTTCTAGAGAATGTTCAACCCAAATTTGAATGAGACAAAGACACTTTTTACTTTTTACAACAATTAAATAATGTGAAAATTCTACACTTGATCTATATCTCGAACAAGAAGCTATCGTAATACGCAAATGATCATGAATACAGATGAATAATTGTGTTGATAGTGCGGACACAGGTTCTTTGTATAGAAAGTTTTTATTTTCTGTAGTCTTTTTTTCTCTTATGTTTCTTTGTATTACCAACTTCTAAAAACGATACCTATCTTTGGTATCTCACCTCAGAATTTTCAATTTCTTGCTTTGAAATTGTACTTTAAACTTTCTGAACTACTGCTCGAACAAGGAAGCCTTTGCCTGTAGTAGCAATACATTTCTATGATGTAATTAGTATATAGAAAGGGGGTTTAAAAATTAGAAACATCTGCACGATCAAATAGTGCTCGCAGTGTCGCAGACCATAAGGGTGCTAGTCGAAGAGATGACTATTAAAAAACTTAAATTTAATTTTATATCTGCGGGAAACTGAAATTAGCAGATCCGGAGATCATATTTTTATGTGTAGACTTCAGACTTTATATGTAGACCAGTAAATTCAGAAAAGTTGCATGTTACTTCTAATAATAATGAAATCTATTTACTAAGCCTTACTCGTGTATTTATCCAAAGCCTGTGTTTTATCTTATATTAATTGTTTTATCTTCATTGGTGTTGTTATAGACTCTTAACCAAATTAATTTCAGTATCGTTAAGAGCTTCATTACCGCATTCTTTTTATATATATAAAAAAATTGAACCATAGTTTATTGATGAAGATAAAATATTAAACAATACACGTTTGCTTATGGCACTTAATTGTTTTAACGGTTTCATAATATTAAGTTTTTGTTTACATATACAAAATTAGGCCAGTAACTAATTCATAATTGTATCTGTACGGTAATATTCCTTTACCGTACATGGCAACCATTATCATACTGCAACCAATAAACTATTGAACAAATCACGGATGTTATGAATCATAACATATTAATAGCTATTACATTATAGCGCCGATAATTATTTATTGTTTCAGGTTGCTTCTAAAATCAAACAAATGCACTTGTAGACATTACATATACGTTGTAGCTTTATCTTGGAGCATATAAATCCTCTCACGTGCAGGAAAAATCGCCAAATATCGAATCTGTCCGTAGGCAAACTAGTTATATGGCTGTTATATTATAACGAGAGCTGTTTCTGAAAGTGTAAAATCCGATTAGAGTGTTTTTATGCACATTTGCTTTGAATCGCGACAATTTATTCTTTTTTTTAGGAATTAAGTCAACCACCCTAGTGTAATCGTTATTACTGTCACTATGTTTTCAAGATCTTTCCCATATAATATTATGTATTTTGGCCATTGGAGATCCTTTTGATATCCAAAGAGACAGCAAATTGAATAGCGTGGAATAGAATTATCAAAATTTTCGACTTACGGAGGCACTTAAGAAAAATTGTTTGAATAACTGCTGATTTATTCACCATTGGTCTTTTGCGGTAAACGCAATATCATAATTGAGGTTAAATGGTACACCTCCCTTATTTTGTAAATGATTTAATTCAATGAACTATAATTATATACAAATCATTTTAATTTAAAAAAAAATAGTTATACATGTTCCCTGAATGTATTAATAAGATTGGAACAATAAAATTGACAATTTTGTTATATTATACTCCATAGATATTAACAAAAAAGAAGGGAAGGAAACAAATGAAAAAGATATATTAAAGAAAACGAAAAATATGTTCACTACAGACATTTAACAAGTGTAAGTGCAACTGTAACTGGGACAATGCTTTCCTGGTCTGAGTGTGCCTGCAGTAGCCTTTTAATATACAGCCGATTTGTACATGTACGCTCTTTATTGTTTGCTAGTAGCTATTAGTAATTGAGTTTACTAAGATATTGTTAAGTGGATTTCAATTTTTGCAGCATATTTTCCGTTACACGTGTGCAAGCAATCGCTATCTCATAAATTATTCAAACTGACAGGCGCACAAGTCTGCAGCTGAAGTTCATTCCGCTCCAAACGACCAGCTGTGATCTCATAAATCACTAAAGAGGCAGTAACATTTTATTTCAACATTAATATATGGGCTAGAGATCACACACGTTGAGCAGATAATTTCGAGATGTCAAGCAAAACGCTCGTTAAGCCATTAAAAAGGTCGTAAAAGTAATTTCAAGGTTGATATATGAGCATAAAACTAACAAGTGTTCAGCAGTAAACCGCTTCTCGCACAAAATCAGTCATCTTATCTCTCGAGTAGCACCTCAGCCAATGACATCGCCGAATGAAGGGCATGCACCATTTTTAAGCCAATAGTAGCAAACATCTAATTGTTTCCCCGCCACAACGATTTCATATCTTTTAAAAAGGGTCTTTGCACACTTTTCTGCCAGACGGGGGCAGTTCCTTCAGTTGTCGCATCGAAGCAAGTTGGTGCCGAGTTTTTTGCGTGTTTTGACCACGACCGTTTTAATTTCCGGAGATATTTTCCCAATCCGCTCTGCGGGATTTAATTTAAGGAACCGGATCGATTTGAGTCATTTAACCTGGAGTGTTTACCGGATTTTCGCCTTGTCATATCGACATACTCCGGAATTTTCCTGCACAAGGGACGAGACACGAAGACCAAGTTCTCGCACTGCATCATTCGTCGCTTGTATTCCCTGTTATCGATTTTTCCCCCTGATTCTTCTACAGCACTGCAGCGACTCGTCCAATCGCGTTTCCGGAAGGACATCAAGCAACTCAATCCTCAGCAAGGGTCTTAGAAGGTAATGTGTAAAATTTATATTAATGTAGAGGCCCATTAGTTTCGCTAAGTTAAATAGTGTCGGGGAAGCGAATTAAGTGACGCACATTTAAAAGACCTCATATAGCGTTGAGATAACGACAAAATAGTCAGTATCATTTCACAAATTTATAATCCTGTATATAGTTGAATTTAGAATACCGAATGAGAATATTATCGTCATTATCATTTCACGAATTCATAATCTTATAAAAAGTTAAATTAAGATTACCGAACGAGAATATTATTTAGGAGTTTGTAAAATAATGAAATCAGATGATTTCATTGTATAAAATAATTTTGTATTTGACGTCAATATATTGAATTTTAATTAATCTGTTTTCTTGGATTTGACTGTTGTTGCATGCGTTATTTCTTGTATTTAAGTGTAAAACATTCTAGCTGTAGGAAATTACTTAAGGTAAATTCGATACGGAATAGCACACGAAAGGACGTCGCTGCAGCAGTATCAACAAAACACCTTGATCTGTAGCCGTGATGTCCACGTTGATAAAGAAATTAGTTGTGACAAGTGTAAACTTCCATTACATTCCACCTGCTCCGGCTTATCACGCAGTGAAATCCAGTGTCTAGCCTCGAAAGATCGTCGAATCGCCTATCACTGCGACAAATGCACATCTGCGAGCTCCGAGGTGAGTGAACTGAAACAACTGATTCTCGAATTAAAGTCCGAAGTAGATAGCCTTTTAAAAACTGCTAATAACCCCCGAAGCTGTAATAAGCGAAGTAGTAGAACGTCAGCGTCGTGCCAACAACGTTATAGTTTTCAACGTGGAGGAAAGCAATGCCGATACTGTGCACACTCGCGCAGCTAACGATAAAGAAAAAATCATTCAGCTCATTAGTAAGCTACCTTCCGTTTCCACCGATGGTATTCAAATTTTCCGCCTTGGACGCCCTGAGGTTAGTAAAATCCGGCCACTTAAAGTAATACTGCGTTCATCCGCAGACGCACTGGAAATATTACGCAACAAAAACAAACTCATAACCAGCAACCAAAACATAAGTTTTAAATCCGACCAAACTCAAATGGAACGAAGCTTTATGAGTCAACTGAGATCTGAACTTCACGAACGTCAACAACGTGGTGAAAATAACCTAACAATCAAGTACGTCCACGGGGTACCGAAAATCATAGCAAAAAACTAGAAGCCACTGTTAAAAACTATTCTTTTATGTACTCTAATTTGTGTTCCTTAACTGCGAAGCTCTTAGAAGTTGACGCCTTATTACAACAAATCGAAACCCCTAACTTTATCTTAATTAGTGAAACCTGGTTAACCCCCGACATACCAGACAGTCTAGTTGCTCTTCCTAACTACACCATTTACAGAAACGATCGAACAACTCATCGAGGAGGCGGAGTAGCTATCTATGTTCACAGCACGTGCGATGTCAACACAGTAGTTTGTAGTGATTTCGTAACAGGAAATTGTGAGTCATTATGGTTAAATACAAATATGAACTCTGACAAAGTACTGATTGGCCTAGTCTACAGACCTCCTGGTACTACTGCCGAAGATGACGCTCTATTGAATCAGTCTATACAAACGGCCAGTTCTCAAAATAATCTCATTTTATTTGGGGATTTTAATTATCCTGATATTACATGGCCAGTACACTCTCACGCTCTAAGTAATTCCCCATCCTCTATTTTTACGGATATGTACTTAAATTCAAATCTGCACCAGCACGTTATTAAACCTACCCGTTTTAGAGATGGAAATCGACCATCCACACTGGACCTCATATTTACCAATGTTGAGAACATAATCACTGAAGTTAAGTATAATAGCCCTATAGGCAAAAGCGATCATGTTGTTCTGATGGCAAATGCCCAATTCATTACAAATCCAAATCATCATCGAACACGCGTAATAAGAAATTATTGGAAAGCAGACTATTCTAAGATAAATGATGAACTGCAAGGCACGCAATTCCCTTCAGCTACTGAGGTAGATGTCGCTGCACTCTGGCGAGACTCTTTAACTATTGTTAACAATATTGTGGAAAAATATGTTCCCATTAAACACAAAAATAACCCGAAAACAAAACCCTGGGTCACAGGCGATCTGAAAAACTCTATACTGGCTAAAAGGCGTTCTTGGGACAAATATGCGAATGATCGCACAAGAGAAAATTATTCTGCATATCGTTTAGTTGCAAATAAAGTCACCAGCTGTCTACGATGTGCACGAACGCAATAC
>CALNHX010001560.1:0-218495 GCA_940337035.1 Agriotes lineatus
GAAAATTACAGTGGTACCGACGTGGTCGGCATATACAACAATCTTGCGATTATAAGGGTAAAGACTAAAAGGAATAGAGCCCAGCTGGGGAACGCCTTAATTAACAAATCTTACTCACAACTATGACGGACAATGCCCAAACGTTGGCTCGTACAACAACGGTTAAATTTTGTAAGTGGGTATACCCCGCCTTGATTAAGCGGCGGACGGCAAATATGTTGAATTTGATTACATTTAAGTGCCAGATTGCGGCAAAACAAGTTATAAAGATCGGGCCGAGCTTGTAACGCAAATGCTAAAGTTGTACATAAATGTACCATGCCGTGATTAAGCGGCGGACGGCAAATATGTTAACTTTATTTACATTTAAGTGCCAGATTGCGGCAAAACAAGTTATAAAGATCGGGCCGAGCTTGTAACGCAAATGCTAAATTTGTACGTGAATGTACCATGCCTTGATTAAGCGGCGGACGGCAAATATGTTGAATTTGATTACATTTAAGTGCCAGATTGCGGCAAAACAAGTTATAAAGATCGGGCCGAGCTTGTAACGCAAATGCTAAAGTTGTACATAAATGTACCATGCCGTGATTAAGCGGCGGACGGCAAATATGTTAACTTTATTTACATTTAAGTGCCAGATTGCGGCAAAACAAGTTATAAAGATCGGGCCGAGCTTGTAACGCAAATGCTAAATTTGTACGTGAATGTACCATGCCTTGATTAAGCGGCGGACGGCAAATATGTTGATTTTAGTTACATTTAAGAATAAAAAAGCGCACACTACCTTGATTAGCGGTTTGGCCTCAATGCGTGGCGTTCTTTGTTGTAGGCGGGCGACAAATTGTTACGGTATTAAAAGGACTTTACGACACCCACCCAAGGTGAGCATCGCACCACGGAATCAGTCCTGAAAACCTGACACACTTGCCCTGAAATCGGTTCGAAATAGGCTAATAGGCCACGGCTGGAACGCTCAGGGAGTCGGGCGTGAGTCACACGATACGTTCTGGGCAAGCGCGTTGTGGCATAATATATACAGGGTATGTCGAAATTATGAGGGCGCCACCAAGCCTGTCTTAACCCGGCTAACCGGGCCTGGACGGTTAGACGGGAGCGAAGCATGCAAAAATACTCCGCCAATAAGATTACTCAAGAGTTGCAAGGTCAAATAACAATTTCGGGATTGCCTTAAGCAAGGATTGTGATTAGGTGTCAATCCGACCACGACTACGCAGCTGTCTCACTCACCTGCACGCTCACAGCTTCCTCGTTCCGTCGTACAATAATTCGTACAATAAAGGGGCGTCTATCTGTAACAGAACATGCACAAACCGAAACAAACAATAGTTCCCTTAACTAACCAATCATATATTTCACTTCGGGTTACAATGGGGTAGCAGAATGCGTCGCCCTGTATCTAACCTTAATCTATAATTAAGGGCACCAGCTGGCACGCGCGCTCTAAACTTAACGACAGATGTTGAACATTAGTGAACAGCAATAATAGGTAGTAACGAGTACAAACATGTACGTGGCCTTATACGGCGGGCAGCAACGATTTACATTAGCCTTCACGGCATGAACAGTCTGCAAGTCTGAATGAATACACTAGCGTAGTAATGAGTAGGTACAAAGATACACGTTGCCTTATGCAAGGGCAGCGACGATTTACATTAGCCTTCACGGCATGAACAGTCTGCAAGTCTGAATGAATACACTAGCGCAGTAATGAGTAGTAAGGAGTAACACTCGCGTTCACAGCGGTAATCAGGTTAAAGGCACATACCTTAATGCGTAGGCGGCGAGGGAGCCTGGTACAGTTGAGTTGCGACGAGCTGCAATCGTAGGTGGTAGGTACCTCCGGTGTTACAACGGCGAAAGGGGGTGAATGCATAACCGCCTCAATGGCGACGGGAGACGCGTCAGGACGCGTACAACGGGACGACGAAAAGAATGGGGGCCTCACTCGTTCTGCTGAACCAAATCCTCGTAGGTCGAGATGAAGGGGGCACGACCCCTCACTAACAGTAGCAGGAACTGGGCTCCAAAAACACCCACGTTACGCCGAAGACCACTCGACAAACTCCGACTCACAACCACCACACAAGCGCTCTCTGCAATGGGCTCCGGACGACTGCCACTTAAGGCGAAAACGTTTGTAACATAATTGCTGAAGCAGCACTTGACGGGAAAAAGACTGACGCCCCCGCCATAATGGCGGGAGCGCCGCACGAACTCACATACACTATCTGACCACTTGTTCGATCGACGGCTCTCGGCTGAATGCCACGAGGGAAGCGTTAGCAAAGGTCACCTTGGCCGCGTCCCGCCACGTGACTAAATCTTGACAGCCAATCGCAAGGCGATAAAATGAAACAAGCCAATGCGGGCCACGCTGGTATCACGCCACCACAGCGTGCTATTCAAAATTCAGAAAAACGCCATCAGAGGAGAGCTCCAACCGACGACAAATACTGCTTTTGGGGCTAAATATGTGCGAAATCGTGATTCTGGAATTAGGCGATGGAGCCAAATAAAGAGCTAAAAGGGCTTAGCATACGGGCACGCTGCTCTAAACTTAGGCGGCTATTTAAAATACCAAAATGACCTAACTAACGGCGCGAAATGCAATTAAGCATCTGAAACAGCAAAATGACTTAACAAAATATCGGTATTACTGTTGTTAACGTGATGTGAGTGGAAGCTGGCGACGTGCAATGAGTCCCCTTAATTACTCGGGACAAAATGTGCTACGCCCCCTTGGCGATCACAAACATCGGCGAGGCCGTTATATAGCTCACTCGGGAGAATGGATCCCGCACAGAAGTCGGATTAAGTAGCGCAACAGGCCTCCGGAATTAATGAGTTGGATTGTTCAGCGTTTCGAAAATTTTGCAAAGATTGGGGGTTTAGGCACTGCACATCATCACCTTACCACCACCAATCCAATGGGAAAGCCAAATCAGCAGTAAAAATTGTAAAGAAGATGTTGAAAAGAACGGCTAGAGCAAAATCAGACTTCTGGAAAGCAGTACTGGAGAAACACACCAACTGAAGGCATGATCAGCAGTCCAGTCCAAAGGCTCATGTCAAGGAGAACTAATACCGGACTACCTACAGCAACAGCGTTATTGAAACCACAAGTAATAAACAACGTACCAGAAAAAAATCAAACAGAAAAAAAAAGTATAAAGCAGGATATGATAAGAACGCTAAAGCCAGAAAGAAATTCGTTGTTGGCCAAGACAGAAGGGTGCAACTTAATTCAGAAAAACAAGCAGACAAGTAGACCAAGGGGCAAGTTATTGAACAACTCGACCCAAGATCATACATTGTTGACGTAGAGGGGCATAAATTCAGAAGAAATAACCGACATATAAGAACAACAGCCGAACAGCCACCAGAGACAATAGAAACATCAAGAAAAGAGGATGAAACAAGAAATAAAGAAGAAACTACAACAATCACAGAAGGTCAAGATAAAGCAGAAGAGCGTCAAGAGGGTCAACGGAAAGGTGAAAAAAGTACAGCAGAACGAACCAAGGGTGCCAGAACAAGTCACTCAAGAGGACGGAAAGTCAAAGTGCCTGTGAAATATAAAAACTTTGTTTGTAAATGATTTAAAGACTTTGTTTCTTGAATACTTTTAAGAATTTTGTGAATATCTTAATTAAAAGAAGGAAGATGTAACGGATGCTACTTATATTTAGTTATGTATAGTTAGGTTGGTACTAGGACATAATAAGGAGTTCGTTTATGACAGAGCATACTGAAACACAGGTACCTTAGTGCTACTTAAAATTTTGAGGAGACTAAGGAGTTCCAACCCCAGCCAGGGATCTTATATATGCTACACATCGTAGTAACATGGGACCCACGACTTTACATCACTTCTGAATGATGGCATTCTGTAGAGGTTTTCATCAGCATTTTAAAAATTTTTTAAACCTCACCAGGATCGGGGATCGAACTCTTGACCCTTACATCAGTAGCCAAAATGCTTAACCACTGAGCTATGGAGCCCGGCTTCACCCCCAAAAGGTGTTGAGTGGGGTAGATCTGCTTTTCCGAATATCGCCATTACGCGTTAACTACTGCAGATAGTTATTTGAAAGTCCGACTTCCTACCACGTACTGCAAAAAAGAGGCAGACATTTTCAATGCTATTAAAACCGTGTAAAGTGCTAGTACTCTAGTAAATTGTAAGTCACAAAAAATGCTAAAAAAAGAATTACTTTATTTTCATGTACCGTTAATGGGAACAGTTATCACAAAAAATCAAACGCACCCCTTTTTCAAGATGGCGGAAATAGCACCTAGGAAATCTTGGTCGATAACTTGAAGATAAGCTTTCCTGAACGCTCCCAATACCCCAAACAAGACATTTAAAATTTCGGTTCACATTCAAGCAGATGCCTTTTGTTTGTACATAGTGACTGGACTATATATAGAGATAAGTATGTTAAACTTAGTGACTTAACACCCATACCATTAACTCTTTAACTTTATCCAATCTGCAACTGTTTAATGCAGTCAACTCACTTAATCCAGTTGCTTGTATAGGTCCAGATGATATTCCACTTACATTGCTGAAAGAATTCAAATTTATTATATTCCAGATTCTATTATGTCTTATACCTATTTAACAAGTTACTGTCTGAAGGCTTTGTACCACATTTATGGAAAGCATCGTTCCTAGCATTTTTAAATCAGGCAATTTCGATCATGAACATCGTACCTAAATGATTTATTTATTTATTTTGCACTCAGCCAACAGCCGTTAGACCAATTATAGGCGTCGCTGTGCAGTTATGGGGACTTCCAACCCCACTAACGACTGCCATGATGTTGTATGTCCGCCGGGACCAACTTTTTTCCGTGATAGCCGTACCACGAAGCGCCGAGAGATGCAGCCGTGGAACTCCCATCCAAGTTCTGACCAGAGAAAGCGTTGCTTAACTCTGCTGATCGAACGTGGACGCTTGTTCAAGCTACACCACCCAGGACCTTCAATCCACTATAACGAAAAAAATAGCTAAATTGGATCAATCCATTTATAATTTCCCAACATGTTTTTCACCATGGTAAACACCACCCACATATATCAACTATAACTAACTTGTTACAATTTTTGCAAGACATTTTGACTTTACTTGAAAACGGGTCACAAGTTGATGTCCTACACAGAGATTTTTCAAAGGCGTTTGACTTTGTCAATCACAGCGTACTACACCTTAAATTGAAATCTCTTGGTAACTGTGGTAATATGTTGAGGTGGTTTGATAGTTATTTATTAGATAGAACTCGATATGTTAAATATAAACCATTTTTCACGAATTGGGTAACAGTAACTTCCGATGTTCCCCAAGGTTCACACCTTGAACCACTATTATTTAATATATTTATAAATGATATAGACATGAGGTTTACAAATGTAAAGTTCTTGCTCTATGCAGATGATCTGAAACTGTTTTCTAATATCACATCAATTGAAGGTACTGCTTTGTTACAAAATGTTCTTAACAATCTTAACTGTTTTAACAACTGGTACCTATCAAGAAAATTACTTTTTTCTAAACTTATCTAACTGCAAAAAATCACATTTTCTCAACCTAAGTCAAAATTGAAAGTTCTATTTAAAATATATGTGACTAGTGCATGTGCCAGGCCTCTCTATAATCAAGGAATACGAAGGACAGGGCCATCCCCAAAATCCAACTGAACACAATTAAATTTCATAAATAAATACGGGCGTTTCGCTAATATAAGAAATAAACTATTTCCCGGGAAGATTACGTCAGCACCGGAAAGGTCAGGAAATTTTATGGTATTTTATTAACCGAATAACTAAGGGTTGCTTCGAGTTGTTCTATCCTTCCAGGGTGAAATTCGTATCAATAGTTTAAGCCTAATTAACCAAATAATTTACGAAGCTAACAGTTAATCCTACATTTAACAAATAGGGTGGAATTCAATTGTATCTGAGCCAAATTTTTAGTTTCTTTTAATATAAGGTTAATTATCTTTTGTGGGTGTTTTATTTAATCGACAACTCGCCCTTAAAACCCCTAAGCTACAACATAGCGGTCAGCAGACAAGAAATAATTCCCTAGGTGCAATTAGTGGTCTAAGGGGGAAAACTACCCCTATACCACACAAAGGGTTGCAGCCCCTTACACAAGGGGTGAAGCTCATCACAATATTTATCACGTAGATAAACATAATTTAGAAAATATAAACTCAATAAAAGACTTAGAGTGATTCTTATTAATAATAAACTATATTCTCGGCATTTGTAAATTTGTTATATCATCTGCCGTGTTCGTAGTACAGAAAATCTTTCTATATGTGAATTTATTGTAATTGATTTCAATTGTTAAATATCATCAAAATAATATTGTATATTATTAAAACTACCGCTATCAATTATTGTAACTGTTATTGTAAAGTGGACAATTTCTCTGTGAAATTGAAATAAATAAATAAATGTTATCAATGTTTTGCTTGTTATCCCTTTAAATAAAGCATCTTAAAGACTTAGATTTTTTTAACTTAAATATGTATAAAAACGACTGTACTTAGGGGTATGTATGAAGCAAGATGCTGCTGCATAAAATATATAGCCTCAGAAACCCAAGACACTTCCACATTGACCATCGCTTGGTTTATCGACCATATTTAGAAATGGTTAAGCTGTTGACATCTAGATCTAGTAGTTTAGCCATAAGAAAATTTAATTTGCAGAAATATAACGAATTGATAAGCTTTCTTCAAGAGATTATTCATCTTTTCCAAAATTTAAAGGTACTCTCTAAAATTGATGAAAAAGTAGCTTGGAAACCAATTCAAAGTGGTGTAATTTTGATGACTGCTTCTTTATTGGATTTGCAAAATGTGTTTTTGAACCAGAAAAAATACAAATTTCTTCGAACATCTCGATTTTCACAAGACTGCCTAGAAAACTTATTTAGTCAAATAGGAGCAAGACATCACGTATCAACAGAGTTTCAATTCCACCAACTTTTTAGAAGCATATATTGACTTACCAGAAGATATGAATAATGAAAAACCAGAGATTAGTTTGAGCCAGTAGAATGTCCCGTACAATTCAGCTGGATATATTCTAATGAGTGTTATGAAACAGTCAAATGTAAAAACTATTACTCCGTAGTAGGCAGTAAGAAAATGGTCAAAGCCCCATACACAAAAAAAGAGTTTAAACCATCTACCTTGCTTTACATCAAAAATAATCTTTTTCCTATTTTTATCCTCATTGAACAAACTAGTACATATTTTTGTATAATTAAATTCTTGTACATTAAAAAGTTCTAATATAACCACCTTCTTTAGCAGAGTATAACTCTGCAGAGAAGAATTTCAAAGAAAAGGCTTATATGCAAAATGTTTATGTTTGGACGTCTTCTATACCCTCAGAAGTTTTGTAACGAAGGATTGAGGGTCGGCCCTTACCTGTTGGCGAAAGTTGTATTTGGTGTTTTGCCAACTGGTAAATATCGGCCTAGGTTGGCTAACTAGTCGAGAGGGTCGGAGTTCCAGCGAAGCTGAAAAATAAACTAAGGGAGAGGGGGCCAGGTCCTCGACGTAGACAAATCCTTAGGTCGGACCTCTCCAAGGTAGTGATATTCCAGACAAACCAAAATAACAGCAGAACAGACTGGTAACAATATTTATTTAACATTTGGTTCTATAGTGCAATCAGGCAGAATAACATAAATAACGACATGTAAATATATACGTATAAATAAATAATAACAATGTAACAAATAGAATAAATATAGGTGATGGTAGTAATTCATGACATTAAAAATGTGCTGCATAAATATCTACAAAAGAAACGAGCTGCGTAAATAAAATTAACTTTAAGGCAGTATATTGTGGTGGTTTTGTGCTCTCAACAATTCTGCTAGCCAATTGAGCTAAAAAGCATTATAAATCAAACCGAGGCACAGAATTCATTATTTTAATTGGTGCAAGCTTAGCTTACTTTTATTTAAATAAATGCAGTGATATGTGCAGCTGAGTGTCTTAGATTGAGACAAAAGTAACATGAAAGCCAGTTCAAATGGGTTATGTTCGTTGGAGTTCAGATTTGACGAGGTTTTGAAAGTGCGGATGCAGTTAAATTGTATCTGGCGATTATACTTAGCATTAACGTTTGCAGTAATATGATTGTTATTATATGAAATAGTATGCATAAGTACAAAGTATGAGAAATTATAGTAATCAGAAAGCTAGAACCAGAATGGCAAAATAACTAAAGGGTACAGCAATGTGGTACGGGCTTAGAAAAGTTGCAAGAGCAACCTACATGAAATATTGCACAGAGCAACCTAACAGATCTTAACAAAACAAGCATTTAAAGTAATAAATCTGTACCTACATTATTATTTCAACTATTCAAAATGTCCATTATTTTAGCTGCATAGAACTATAACCAATTAAACACTCAAGCTCAAACCCGAATCCACAATACTAAACTGATTTATAAGTGAGGACCATCTATACCAAGGATGAGCAACCTTTTTTTACAACGAGCCAGCTACAAATTTAACAATGTAAGAAACTTATGATAATACAAAAACTGAATGATGAACTCAAATGGCCTCTTTATTAACAAAATAAACCTAGTACAAAAAATTACAGAAATAAAACATTCATTAATAGAAATACTTTAAAAAAAACGGCGAAAAATATATGTGGAAAAAGATTATTTAATGAGAAATTTGATATTGCTTCTTTGCCATCAATTGGTCTATATTTGCAGATATAGACAACACAGCAACTCGCACGCAGCTTTCCAACCGTACGTATATCATTTAATCTCAATCGGTGATCGTTTTTAATTATTTTCATTGTGGAAAATAATTGTTCGCAAACATAGGTGCTTCCAAAAAGTGTCATTATTTGACTTGCATGTGCGCCTAATTGTGGGAAATTTTCTAAATTCATGTAATTTTGATAGAAATGATTTATGTCAACCTTTTGAGCTTTGACTTTACGCCGCTTGCCGATGCAGCGTTTGCGGCACATATGCATAGCGTCAAACAAAGCCACCCGGCGTAACATTTCATACCAAGAAACGCCGATCCTTAATTTTTGGAAAATGATGGCATCAGTGCCTATCTATAATGTTCGCATCATTTCCAAAAATTAAGTTAACACGCTTAGGGTATAATGAGGCTGCGGGACACTGAAGGAATTTTTAAGTCAAAATGTAAAATCTTTGTGAAGTGCCGCACGAGAAAGTGTGACGGGCCGCAAGTTGCTCATCCCTGGTCTATACCATAATATCCAGGGCCACTACTTTACATTTGAAAAGTAGTTCACTAGAACAATTGTTTTTTTAAATTTAATTGTTTTCCGTTATTTACAGCAGCCTCCTGAAATTTTGCTTTTTTAAAATAAAACGTTAATACTTCTAGGAAAAACTTTTAAACTACCCAAATATAGGGCATAGTATTTTAAAATGTAATTTTGATTTACATAAACATATTATATTAACTCTCATACCTACTTTTAGAAATATCTTTCGCCCCCCGCATTGCTGTCAGACCCTGTAAGTTCATTTGAATGCGTCATCACAAATTGAAGAATCACTCTTTACCTCTGACAAAGACTAATTAAAACACCCTGTAGGTATATGCTGTTAACAGATATTCAAAATATTTAAAGCGTTTAGCTACTCTAAAAAAACTGACATTATGAGGCATTGCCTACACCCTGTCACAAAAAAGAGCCAACCTGCGATTTAGCTAGGGTAAAAAAAAATCTGAAACCGCCAGAACGCAGATCGACTGATTTTTTGAGCTAACCACACTTACCGCGTGGACCGAACTACCTCTATTCGGCGCTTTTTAGGTCGTGGATTTGGAGCTCAGCGGTGCAACCTGCAAGCAGCTACAAAACGCAATAGGGCGCCAGGAATCAGAGCGATTCCGTAAGAAATAAACCAACAACGGTTGACTAGAATTTATTAAACATAAAAAGGTTGGTTGAACCTCAAAACGGTATAAGTATAGTTTATCAAATTATCTAGATTACTCAATAATGTCTCAAAGTTTCATGAAAGGTTTCCACACGCATAATTTTAAGAACCCCTTTGTGGGTTTTTTAAAACATTTAAACTCGTCGGATTAATCGAGAGATGTGCACATTGCTGTCAGTAAAAACAACCTGCGAGCTGCCATTCACGGGAATTCCGTCGCCGACGGCTAGCTACACGTAGTGCCTTCAATAGGCTACTTTCAGAAATTTTTAATTTTGGCGAAATAGGTTTAAAGCAACATAGTTAAGCACTACAGCAAAATAGTTTTTTAAATTCATTGTTAGTAACCTCATAATATTATAAATAAATTCAAATAAATATTTGAGCAAGTTTAACGTATTTGCGCAAGCGCGCGTGCCGCTACGTCATCGTTTGCCCATAATTCAGCCCTTTAAGTGGCGTAAACGATCAACGTGCGTGCAGTCGGTGTTTTGCAAATAATAAGAACATTGTTATTAGTTAACTGCAATTTCATAAACATGGATGCACAGAGGAAATACCGTCAGTGGTGTATAGTACTAGGGTGTAGAAGCACAAGTACGAAAAACCCAAGTAAACTATTTTTTTATGTTCCAAGAAACCCTAAACAAAGAAACCTGTGGATTAGGGCGGTGCGGCGAAATCCATCAGAATTTTCAAAAACGTCGACTATTTTCGTTTGCGATGATCATTTTAATGTAAGTAGTGTTAAAATTAATATAATTGCCAGTAACGTTAACAGCCTTATTTTAATATTTAATATAAAATAAAATGTCACTTTGTGTTGTAGGTAGAAGAGGATATGGAGAACTATGTCAAGTTCAAATTAATGAGTGGCCAAAAAAAATTAAAAAATCACGTAGTTACTCATATTTTTGCATGCCAGGCAGACCGGAAACGAGCTGCACCGAAAAGTTGTCGACAGGGTACCCTCAAAAGAGCTCGACAACAGTTTGTTGAAGAAATTTTGTCCAACGCAGCTGATATTAGTGCAAATGTGAGTGACGATCCAACTTTTTTAGTCAATGAAGAGTTGCACATACCACCAAGTACATCGGAAACACAAATATCAATTGAAACAGAAATATCTACAACCACATCGAAAAGTTCCCAAACTATTTCTCCACCTCGTACTTATTATCGGAGCAAATTTGTACAGTGCAAAATACTCTCCGGTAAGAGCATAGCATGTTCACCCTTTAAAATAAGTGTCGATGCTTCTATGTCTCCACCGACATTCGGTGATAGACCAACATCTTCAAAGAAACAGCCACCTTGTATGAACCTATTTAAAGCAGAAAGCAGTGATACTGATGAAAACAGTAGCCAACACGAGTCTGACAGCCTCTATACTACTACAGATTCAGAGCATTCATTGCAAAGCAATTCAGATGAGCAATTTGATGAATCCTGGAAGGAAATTAAAGCCATTTCTTTAAAAAGAATTCACATGTTAATTCCTCTGCAGTCACGACTGTATTTGGGTCTTCCGAAAGATTCTTTTTATCTAATTTGTTAGCAAAGTATACACCACTGCTAGTAACGAATATATATTTAACTTTAAAAAAAATCAGAACAAATGATACATTTGCCGAACTGGCTGACGATTTTGGCACATCTGAAAGTAACGCCAGTAGAATCTTCGGAAAGGCTATAACATTAATAAGTGAAAATATGTGTAAACTTATTGTATGGCCATCTAGACAAAAGATTAAAGAGATACTGCCATTACCATTTATCGCAAATTATAGTAATGTTCAGGCTATAATCGACTGTCTAGAAATTGAAATAGAAAAGCCACAAAACCCAATTCATCAAAGTTTAACCTGGTCGGAATATAAGCGTACTAATACATTAAAGTACTTAATAAGTGCAACCCCAAATGGGATAATAAATTTTATATCGACAGGTTTTGGAGGTAGAACGTCCGACTCGCTAATAGTGGAGAAAAGTGGGTTTCTTGAGAAACTTCCAGCAGGATCTGCTGTAATGGCTGATAGAGGCTTCAAACATGTTGACCATCTGTTACGACAAAATCACAGTTTGTTAGTGCGACCTCCTAGTGTCGACAGGCAACAAAAGAGTACGAAGGCTGAAGTTTTGGAAACGAAACGTATTGCAAGCCTCAGAATACATATAGAGAGGGTAATAAGAAGAATACGTGAGTTCAAAATGCTCAAACCTCACTCATGCCTCAATAGAAATCTTTTGCAATATACAGACCATGTTATTGTTGTAGCATATGTGCTCTTGCAAACTTGCAAGCTGCTTTAATAAAATAGTTCAAATTTCAAGAAACAGTTCTTTTATTCTAAGTAGGTACTTCTAGCGTTTAGTAAATATATTAAATAAGGTAGAATAGTTTTAAGGTAGGATTCTTGTATAAATAATGTATATTATAACAATTTTAAGTTATTTTCTAGAATATAAACATCTTAGTTTTTGTTATTAAAGTTGTTAGCTGTTCTAGAATATTTCAAATATCTATAGCATTATAGGTTAATTATAAGAAATAATTAAAAAAAATGTTCTTGCTATGGGGCAGTGCTAGCATGTTTTCAAAGTATGTGTGCATAGTGCTGAATTATAAGTTTTTTATTTTTATAATTACATTTTAAGTGTGTGCGGTTAGGTTAAAAAATGTACGTTCTACTTTAAAATGTTAATTTTATTGTCATAAAGTAGTACACCTAGTAACAATACAACATAAAACATTTTTAAAATCTTGGTAATATGAGTACGATTATTAGTTTTTAAATATGTAATATACAAAGAAAGCAAGGTGCTACGACAAATTTGTCTACGGTAAAAAATGACCGAAACAACTGTATTGGTGAAAGTAATTTAAAAAAAAAACAAATACATTCTGATAATCAAGTACAAAGTAAACTATGTTAACCTAATTTCACCAAGTCATCAAAACACTCAAATAAATGAAAGGGTTGCACAGTTTTATATTTAATATTTAAACAGATCCCACTATTTAGAACTAAAATTACAAAGTACATATAGCTATATCTAACATTAAATTCTATTATTAAAATTATATACAAATATTCAAGTTATATATATATACACATTGACCACTTATATTGATTTTTTGGCAGATTGTAATAATTTAGGAAATACGTTTTTCTCCCAAAAAACTTCCGCAGCACACATCATTTTTTGTACATATTCTCTATCGTATGCTACAGATATGTTGGAAATTTTCCTATTCTTTTCAAAATCTGGATCTGCTACAGCAAAAATGCACCTCTTTTTCTTTAAAATGTGCATTTGTAGCTGCACTTGAGCCCTATATTTGGCAGTGATTTTATTGTCGCGAGTTATATAATTGCTTGCCGTTTTATGACTAGTCGGACATTTCATCTCGACAACATAATCATCACAAACGGCATCAGGAGATGCACCAAATATAGGGTTTTCTTGGGACAGCACAATACCCACATAACTAAATTTATAGTTGAAATTTTTTTCTAAAACGTTTAACACCTCTTTTTCCAAACGTCTTCCTCTTTCCATTGCCTTGGTGTCTCGCACTTTCAAAACCCCGATTACTTGCTGCACAAAAGTTCCATTATTTGATTTACAGTGAGCAGCACTATATAATTTTGAAGCGGTGACTCTTCCAAACCGTAAACAATGCCAAAGACTGTCCTCAGATTGACTTGTACAGCATAATGCAGCCTGATTACATAGGTCATCGGACATTGTCTGTCTACAGAATTCTTTAAAATTCTTATAAATATGATGCTGCTCATGTTCCACAAATTGTAACAGCAAGTGCCACAGGTTTAGCGGTTTAAACTTTGGTTCGCTATAAAATTTAAATAATTCAGATGCTGCTTTTGCCTGAACACCTACAGCAACTGCGTCCTCTAAAAAACTGTTCTGTTGGCTTTCGACAGGCACACCACCAAATGCTGCTACTGTTAAAAATTTTACAGTAGTGCCCACTTTTGACAGCTCTGATTTTTTCCAGTAGCACTGTACATCAGTAAGTGATGGTTCTTCACTTCGTCTGTGAACCCACATCAAAAATGCCACTGAATGTTTACAGCCACCTAAAAAGAAAAAACGATTAAGTATAAGTAAAGTTACAGTTTATATCTATAGTTTATTACCAGCAGCAGCAGCACAGTCCAGGCATTCTACTTTAATGATTTTTTCTTTAACTTCATCGATTTCCATTATTACGTTGTAATTTTTTGCGGTCACACGGTGCTCTGGACAAATTTTGCATTTCAAAATGCACAAATTTTGCACTCGCTTAATTTGTACATAGCCTATTGCAGAGTCACCATAGCTTTCACGACTAACCCTAAAAACATAAATAAAATAAGCGCTTTTTAAATAACAAAATAGCAAGGGGTTTAACTTGCGATGTGCATACTGATGATAATTACACATACTTAATATACCTATAATTTGTCATAAAACCCAATTTGCGAATTTATATAAATTTTCAGTTAAGTAACTACATTACTAGTGTTTAATTAAGAAATGCGCACTTACCTATCTTCCTTTACACCGCGAATTTCGCTCGCCGAAAAACAGTCGTTCTTAGAAAAGAATTTCGCGACCATTAGGGAATCTACTTTGGGCAAATTATCGGACTGAGCCTGGCAAAAACCTTCTTCCACTTTCACAGACATGATCTACTTATATAAAATAAACACAAACACAATAGCACGATAACGTGGCTTACTAGAAGAATGTCATACGACTCATACGTTAAGCACGTATTCGTCATCCAGGCTACGGGCGCCGGCGCATTTTGTCGAAATAGTGACGTCACGGCACTGGGGCATGCTCAGATGCGTTTGCATGAGCAACTAAGGAATTTAAATTATGGGGCCTTTTATTTAATTTATTCTGGCTCTATTTACATTTTTTTGGTGAAACAAAA
Source organism: Agriotes lineatus (assembly GCA_940337035.1). Taxonomy (NCBI): domain Eukaryota; kingdom Metazoa; phylum Arthropoda; class Insecta; order Coleoptera; family Elateridae; genus Agriotes; species Agriotes lineatus. Next base: position 14,961 of record CALNHX010001560.1, read on the forward strand.
AATACGCATAATCATTTTTCAACATTATCTTTCATATTAAACCATATTTAGCGAAATCAGAAATATGTGCAAGTACCCTATTAAGCTGCCGGAATTGGAATGTGGAGAACAGCTTGCTTCCATGCGCCCCCCGCAGAAGCACAGGTGAATAATGGTGAGATAATCCCTCGCAGGGTAATCGTCGAGAAAAATAACGCTTGTTCCAAAGGCTACTATAAGAAAGCTAAAAGCGACTAATTAATATGGGAATTATAAAACTTGAAAGTCCATCATACCTGATTTATTCTCAGCTCTCAAAATATAATGATGCTTAATTAAGCACACGATTTCTCGTTCAGCGAGCCGCTAGGCCGAGTTGCCAAAAGAAGAATGCGCTTAGGCCAAATTGCAAGACGCTGGGAAAGAGAAGATAACAAAAGCGCTGCACTCGGCCGATAGTGAGTGGGGATTCAGGCAGGTATACAAATGGACGAAATCGTGAAATTAACAATTCGAAATGTGAACTGATTACTAAAGTACATTTTTTTTCTATAATTTTCAAGGTCAACTTTCTAGGAGATAAGTTGCATTCCTGCAGGGTCCCTAGTTTTAATAATGTTGGTACATAGATTTTTAGTTTTTTTCCACTAAAAAAATTATTGTCATTTTGACATATGTCATAATAGTGGGTAAAACGAACAGCATAGTAAAATATTGCAAATTTATTAATTATTAAACTTGCAATATTTGAAAAGAAACATAATGAAAGTTTGCAAAGTTAAAGGTAATTGTAATTAAACGACAAAATGAAAGAATAATAAATTTTGTCATTCAAAATTGACAACCATAATTTTGAAAAAGTTCTACCAACACGAGGTATAAATATTTCCTAGCGTTTTAATCACATATCTACCAACATTGTAACACTTTGACAGTCATTATAGAAAAAAAGAGTATTTTACTTGAATTAAATATACAGGTTAAACCAGAAATAATTGGGTAATTGGAGAAAACAATTAAGAGGCGTGAAAAATGGTTTCAACCCTACAGCAATAGTTTTCAAATACAAGCATTAATTCAATAAACTTATGCTTTTAATCATATAGAAAGATACATAAATACAAAATATGTAAGGTATTCAACAAACGTCACAAGTAAATCTGTTTGTACCATTAAAAAACCTTTTTCCGTTAATACCATACAGCATGAGTATTCAAGCGTCACAAACAAGTTTCCGAGACGATAGAAATCAATAATTGTTGTAAATATCAATGGGCTAGAAACGATGTCTAAATATATCAGCAAAATTTGTAAGAGAACAAATATTATTCAAATTAAATGTACAATTCTACCTGACGACTATTAGCTACTTAGATTAACTGCAATATTTACAATTATTATCAACAGTAACGAATTAGAAAACAAATTTACAACCAATGCATAGTTAATATCATATATTGTCACTAACATAAAATACACACTTTTAACAACGTTATGAATTTTATCGATATTAACTTATTATTATATCTTAATCCCTATACTTAAAGTTTATTATAAGGATTACTAATTTACATAAAACATATGTAAAATGCTTTTCTGTACTGGGCTGCATTCACAAATAATAAGATTATCTCCTAAGCAAAATCCTGTGTGTAACACTTCACAATCAGAACTCCAATGTGTAACTAAACTACTTTTTTGTGCTCTTCTGTACTCATACACCGAGTAACCGTAACGTTCTTCTCCTGTATTAGTGCTTACGGCTAATCTCCTGTATGAGTTGTCACATGTGCAACTAAATTACTTTTACGTCCTGCTCTGTATTCACAAACAGAGCAACGGTACGACTTTTTCCTGTGTGAGTCTTCATATGTCTGACTAAATGACATTTATGTGCTGTTCTGTATTCACAAACAGAGCAACTGTACGGCTTTTCTCCTGTATGAGTTGTCATATGTATAACTAACCTACTTTTCTGTGCTGTTCTGTATCCACAAATAGAACAACTGTATGGTTTTTCTCCTGTATGAGTTGTCATATGTATAACTAAACTAATTTTCTGTGCTGTTCTGTATTCACAAACAGAACAACGGTAAGGCTTTTCTCCTGTATGAGTTTTCATATGAATAACTAAATTTCCTTTCTCTGCTGTTCTGAATTCACAAACAGAACAAGGGTAAGGCTTTTCTCCTGTATGAGTTTTCATATGTTTGACTAAAGCAATTTTAATTGCTGTTCTGTATTCACAAACAGAACAACGGTAAGCCTTTTCTCCTGTATGATGTGTCATATGTATGACTAAATCACTTTTATGTGCTGTTCTGTATTCACAAACAGAACAACTATACGGCTTTTCTCCTGTATGAGTTTTCATATGTTTGACTAAATCACTTTTATATGCTGTTCTGTATTCACAAACAGAACAACTATACGGCTTTTCTCCTGTATGAGTTTTCATATGTGTGACTAAAGCACTTTTATGTGCTGTTCTGTATTCACAAACAGAACAACGGTAAGGCTTTTCTCCTGTATGAGTTTTCATATGTTTGACTAAATCACTTTTATATGCTGTTCTGTATTCACAAACAGAACAACTATACGGCTTTTCTCCTGTATGAGTTTTCATATGTTTGACTAAAGCACTTTTATGTGCTGTTCTGTATTCACAAACAGAACAACGGTAAGGCTTTTCTCCTGTATGAGTTTTCATATGTTTGACTAAATCACTTTTATATGCTGTTCTGTATTCACAAACAGAACAACTATACGGCTTTTCTCCTGTATGAGTTTTCATATGTTTGACTAAAGCACTTTTATGTGCTGTTCTGTATTCACAAACAGAACAACGGTAAGGCTTTTCTCCTGTATGAGTTTTCATATGTTTGACTAAATCACTTTTACGTACTGTTCCGTATTCACAAACAGAGCAATTGTACAACCTTCCTGCTGTATGAATTTTCATATGATTAACTAAACTACTTTTCACTGCTGCTCCAAATTCACAAACAGAGTCACTATACGGTTTCTCTTCACTGGAAGCAGTATTTGTGTTAATTTTGTCAAATGTTTTGTTTTCATAATTTTCGTCCTTCAACTCCATTACTTCTTGTTTAATAGATGGCTTATCAGAACTTTCATTGCTATTAATGTTCTGCGATTTGGACGATGCAGTTCCTGCAGTATTACAAGACTTATTTTTCATAGTTTCTTATTTAATGGTGGTTATGTTTGTTTGAATGTTTCTTTTAATGATATAGGATCCAAGGACAGTTCATCTACAACATAAATAGATTGTCATTATACAATAATAATAATAATAATAATAATATGCTCTTACTAATGATATACATGCATTAACCCAGAAACAAATACGTTAAGTTCTGCTGCAGAATCAAAATTCTGCAATGTGCTTTACCACTTAACCCTCTATTTAACTTTCTACATTGTGTTTCTCGTTTATACTTAAATTCAGTTAATAGTAGGTATTTTTCTATGCATGACAATAAAATCAGTCATTTTGACATTGATTTCGGTGGTTGAAATCGCATTTCAACCACTAGCGATTGAAATGTTCGAACTACTGGGATTTCCAACTGTTTGACATTCAACTGACACAGACTGACGCATAAACCTAACCTGCTGACCTCGACTTACATGGTTTATTAGTTTATTTTAAAAATTTGTAGAGAAAATATTATATGCAACTTGTGGTTGATAAAATTTCAACCACTTGTCCCATAATATACTATTAACGGTATTAGGCCGATATTGAGCATAAATGAGACAAGTATAAATTTTGTGGCCCAGGCTAATACATTATCTTAGTCAGTTACATGTAATATCGGCCGTATGTTTAAGAGTTCTTGTAATATCTATTAAAAGTGGCAAATTTTAGAACATGTGATTTTAATATAAATAATCGTAACCTGAGTGCCATATATAATTTAGTAGTGTAGCAATGGTTGTTAATTGAATAAAGGTAGTGGCTGTTATGAGTGACATTTTCATCAAGCAGACAGTACTGATATACAGTTGTGTTCACATATGACAACTAAATAGGAGAAATTGTCATACCTTATTAAGTTATTACTATGGCAATTCCAGTGGCGTACATCATAGAAATCTAATAGTGTCCTATCATCCGTCAAACACAAGGTTAAGTGAGCAGCTATAATAATTATGTACAGATTGGGCAAATTTCGATGTTTTCTTAGGGAATCTCGATAACTATGGGAGATGTGAAAAAATGCAAACCCTCATCCTTGATCTCTTTTTCCAAGAAAAGCTTAATAGTGAAAACCAAAATGGGTCTTTTGTCTTTTGTTTTCGAGTTATACATAAAACTTCTATTTTTCGTCTTATCATTTTGTGGGGATATCTCCCTTATTTGTGAAAATAGAGAATAGTTATTCTCATTAAAAGTGCAGCAAGTTACATTTGACAACGAGGGGTTTTGATTTTGGAACCAAGCGCTGTAAAATGCTTAACGCACAAAATAATGTATTAAATTTCTTGCCCGACATATTTTTTTAAACATTTTCTACAAATTGGAGATTTTGCTCTTTAATATTAAAACCCCTGCGCCATATCAAGCAAGCTCACTTCAGTAAATTCTCCAAAACTCAACTGAACGAGGAATTACGTAACTAGCGTTTCTGCAACTTCCCTTTATTACTACAAACAATTGTTTTGCTTAAGGGTCTGTAAAAGCTAAAAATGTTCCTAGTCATTTTACTGCACCGGCGTACGTAGAAACACTAACTATAATTTCGTAGTTCCAGTGATGTCAACTATGTATCAACGTGTTGCTTACAGAGTAACTGTTATGTTCTTGAGGCACTTGTTTTGATGACTAATCAACGCTATAATATAGAAGCCAATCATATTGCAGACATTTGCTTTTTTCAACCAATAACAGCAGTATATCACTGAATATTGGGCACCCTGCAAAATATTCACAAAACAATGTACGTACTCAAAAACTAAATAGCCTTGTTGCGAAATATCGCTTATCAACGATATTCTGTTCTAAGTGATATCGCTAGGTTACATAAAACTAAACACCAACAAACTGTGTGAACAAGGTTTGGCTTGCGTTAACATTTTTAAAATGTTGTGTTTTGAAAGTATTCCGCTGAATTTAATTGAGGATGAATATTAATTGTTGGATTATTTTTCAATAAAGTTAATTGTTATGTATTAATATTGTTAAATAGTCGTCCCAAATACCACTCGAAGTGGATATATTTTTATTAATATTTTGCCACTTCCATTAAAATTATTGGAAATTTCACTCAACAAAATCACACTTAAATGTCACTATGCCTTTGGCTCGTGACATTTTTTATATGATTTTCACTACATTATGGCAAAAAGAATTTTTAAAGTAGTTTTAATATTTCTCGGTTATCTAGTTGAGGGCTGGTGTTGCGTTGTACAATACGGACCTCTTCCATTTACGAAAGAAGATATTTAACTTTTGGCAAGTGCAATTTTAGTTTAAGAAGATGAAAGAACTTTTATCAAAATAACATTTTCTGATAGATTAATGAGAAAAATATCTTCTTTCCCATGATGTCATAGCCAACTATGAGTTCCACATAAAAAAAATACAACTTTATGGTATAACTCTAAATTTAAAACATTTTTTGAAAAACCGACTATGCCACTGCATTCTTATCAAAAAATTGCATGAAAAACAAAGAAATTGCTTTTCTCGATTTTTATAAATAAGCAGAATAGAGCCACAAAACGAAGAGTTGAAAAATAGAACTTTTGTTTATAACTTGAAAACAAAAGACGATAGTCTATTTTGGTTTTCATCATTAAGCAGCTTACCCCCTTCGTAAAAAATTATTACCGCTCATAGAACCGGAAATATGCCTCGGAGCTGGACTGATTTAAACTTGAGGACCCCTGCGAGAAAAAGGCTAATGAACTGGAGAAAGAACAAACTTAGAATTACCACTTGGAATGTCATGTTCTGGACAACAAGGGACCAAGAAATAATCAATGAATTAAAAAACAATAATATCGAAATATGCTCCGTCAGTGAAACAAAAAAGGAAAAAGAAAGACAGAAATTGAAAAATATATCTTTAGATATGGCGGAGTCTCACAAGAAAAAAAGGACATTCAACATATAGAAAATGAACAATAATCAATGACAGAATATTGCACGTCACAATAAAATCCAATAACGAAAGTATTCACTTCATAAGTGTCTATGCACCCGGCATAAGCAAGGAACGAGGGGTTAGAGAAAATTTCTATGAAGAATTACAAACAGTAGTCGACAAAATCAAAACACAGGACCAAATCGTGATAATGGGATACTTAAACGCCAGAATTGTGAACGAGCCACTAGAAAGCATAACTCAAAGATTCAATGAAGAAACTGTTAATGAAAATGGAGAACTGCTAAAAATATTCTGCGCAGCAAACAAATTGAGAATTAACAACACATTTTTTTACCACGATATGGCGTATAAATATACATGGCAAAACTCAAGAGGACATCAATCGGTGATAGATTATATCATCACTAATAGAACGTTCACTCTCCACAGATGATAATGGATGTGAGAACACTTAATGCAGCTAATGTGGGCAGCAATCACAAGCTGGTACTTTGCAAAATGAGATTAAACATCCCCATCACGCCAAAACCTAAACCCCAATGCATACAAAAATTCAATATTGAATCTTTGGAAGATGAGAGTGTGAAACAGCTATACAAAAATGGATTAACAGAGAAAATACAACAGAATCCAATCAATAGAGAAGATAACATAGATGACTAATGGAGAACTCTAAAAAATAATATTCTTGATGCAGCTAACAGTCTTAGGAAAAAAGCAGGTGAATATTAATGGAACAAATAAAACACCATGGTTTATTCCAAAAATTAAGGAATTATGTGAACAAAAGAAAGAAGCATACATTAAGTATATACGGAACAGAAACCAAGAAAACTGGATACTATATAAAACAGAACGGCATAGAGTATGTGCAAGAATAAATAAGAGAAAAGAAGGATACTGGAAAAGATTCACAAAAGAGATTGAGAGAGACATGTGCGGAAGCCAGAGGAGGATATGGGGAATGTTAAGAAGAAACAAACAAGAAATCACGGATACTACACAGACCAATAAAATCAATGCAGAAGAGTGGAAAACATATTTTGGAAACCTATATAAAGAAAACGAGGAAAGCGAAGAGTTGCTGATTGAGGAAGATGAAGAAGAAGAAATCGATGTAGAATTAAAGTCTGTGCTGAACGCTGTTCGAGCAAACATCGAGCTGGCTTGTCTTTCTTAATTTTTCCAAATTTTTATTTAAATTATTGCAATGGCCATATGCAATATTTGCAAAAGAAATGTGCATGCTAAATCCCCGGGAATTCAGTGTCAAGGAAAGGGCAGTGCTTGGTTCTACATTAGGTGTGCAACGTCTTCCAGCTGATGAGATTGCTTCTTGTTCAAAGAAAAATATGCCTTGGGTATGTTTCAACTGCAGGGAAGATTCCACTCTTTCCATAATATTGGAGGATTCCCCTATTTCCGATGCACCTGGGAGTTCAGAACTACTCGATGGCTCTGAAGGCGTTACCCTTGGCGTTTTGTTTTCGATGATGAAAAAAATAGAGCGTAAGTTACAAGAACTTAGGGAAGACAACAAAGCATACAACAAATCGGTCCAATACTTTTCGGGTAGATTTGACGATTTGGAAACGAAGTGCAAGAACATCGAAGAAGACAAAAAAGGTAAATATTGTCATGAAGGAAAATTCGCGACTTAAAACGTTGGTTGCAAATTTGAGTGCTGGACTTGACAAGCAGGAGCAGTATTCTCGGTTACCCAACCTTGAAATTCACGGTGCTCCTGAGCGAAGAAGGAGAACGTGACTGATATCGTGGTCGACATCGGAAGAGTTTTACAGTGTCCTATCGAAAAATCTGACATTGATCTCTGCCATAGAGTTCAGTCGAAGGACTAACCACGCATGCAGCTGCAAAGAAAAAAATCTGGTGTGATACACGCACACAACTTCCTTTTACAGTGATCTTATAATTGGGCAAAAATTTGATTTTAAATTTTTAAGCATTTGTCAAAATTTTTAAAAAATTACAAATTCTACAAAAACGGTGCAAAATAGAGCGTTAGGTAAAGAGACAAATGTTCTTTATAATTCCAAGCTGAATTCAAAAATGTAATAATATAACGGGTGTTCTATTTAAAATAGGAGTTAATAAAAAAAATAGAAAAAAAAACAAAAGAAATCCAGTTTAGAAGTATTCAACTGGAAAATCACCTATCTCACATCAATATACTTTAAAAATATAATAAAAATGAGAAGTTTGAAAAAAATCGTTAGAGCCGTTTTTGAAAAAATCGAAAAAAACTAAAAAATCACAAGAGTAAACACCTACTTCCGGCTATGCGATTTTTTTCAAAAGCTTGCTGTCTCATCTACATAGTACACAAAACTTATATATGAAGTTTCAACGCGATAACTCTTTTCGTTTTTGAGATATTCTGTTCACAGAAACACACACAGACAGACCAATGAAGAAAAATATGTTTTTTGGGTTCAGGGGACTCTAAAACGTGAAGATCTGTTGAAAACTCAATTTCGAATTTTTGGGGTAAATCCAATACTTCCTTTATCGTAAAAGGAAGTAAAAAGAGAAAAGAAGGATACTGGGAAAGGTTCACAAAAGAGATGGAGAGAGACATGTACGGAATCCAGAGGAGGATATGGGAAATGTTAAGAAGAAACAAACAAAAAATCACGGATACTACACAGACCAATAAAATCAATGCAGAAGAGTGGAAAACATATTTTGGAAACCTATATAAAGAAAACGAGGAAAGCGAAGAGTTGCTGATTGAGGAAGATGAAGAAGAAGAAATCGATGTAGAATTAAAGTCTGTGCTGAACGCTGTTCGAGCAAACATCGAGCTGGCTTGTCTTTCTTAATTTTTCCAAATTTTTATTTAAATTATTGCAATGGCCATATGCAATATTTGCAAAAGAAATGTGCATGCTAAATCCCCGGGAATTCAGTGTCAAGGAAAGGGCAGTGCTTGGTTCTACATTAGGTGTGCAACGTCTTCCAGCTGATGAGATTGCTTCTTGTTCAAAGAAAAATATGCCTTGGGTATGTTTCAACTGCAGGGAAGATTCCACTCTTTCCATAATATTGGAGGATTCCCCTATTTCCGATGCACCTGGGAGTTCAGAACTACTCGATGGCTCTGAAGGCGTTACCCTTGGCGTTTTGTTTTCGATGATGAAAAAAATAGAGCGTAAGTTACAAGAACTTAGGGAAGACAACAAAGCATACAACAAATCGGTCCAATACTTTTCGGGTAGATTTGACGATTTGGAAACGAAGTGCAAGAACATCGAAGAAGACAAAAAAGGTAAATATTGTCATGAAGGAAAATTCGCGACTTAAAACGTTGGTTGCAAATTTGAGTGCTGGACTTGACAAGCAGGAGCAGTATTCTCGGTTACCCAACCTTGAAATTCACGGTGCTCCTGAGCGAAGAAGGAGAACGTGACTGATATCGTGGTCGACATCGGAAGAGTTTTACAGTGTCCTATCGAAAAATCTGACATTGATCTCTGCCATAGAGTTCAGTCGAAGGACTAACCACGCATAAAGAAGACCTTCTTGCAGCTGCAAAGAAAAAAATCTGGTGTGATACACGCACACAACTTCCTTTTACAGTGATCTTATAATTGGGCAAAAATTTGATTTTAAATTTTTAAGCATTTGTCAAAATTTTTAAAAAATTACAAATTCTACAAAAACGGTGCAAAATAGAGCGTTAGGTAAAGAGACAAATGTTCTTTATAATTCCAAGCTGAATTCAAAAATGTAATAATATAACGGGTGTTCTATTTAAAATAGGAGTTAATAAAAAAAATAGAAAAAAAAACAAAAGAAATCCAGTTTAGAAGTATTCAACTGGAAAATCACCTATCTCACATCAATATACTTTAAAAATATAATAAAAATGAGAAGTTTGAAAAAAATCGTTAGAGCCGTTTTTGAAAAAATCGAAAAAAACTAAAAAATCACAAGAGTAAACACCTACTTCCGGCTATGCGATTTTTTTCAAAAGCTTGCTGTCTCATCTACATAGTACACAAAACTTATATATGAAGTTTCAACGCGATAACTCTTTTCGTTTTTGAGATATTCTGTTCACAGAAACACACACAGACAGACCAATGAAGAAAAATATGTTTTTTGGGTTCAGGGGACTCTAAAACGTGAAGATCTGTTGAAAACTCAATTTCGAATTTTTGGGGTAAATCCAATACTTCCTTTATCGTAAAAGGAAGTAAAAAGAGAAAAGAAGGATACTGGGAAAGGTTCACAAAAGAGATTGAGAGAGACATGTGCGGAAGCCAGAGGAGGATATGGGGAATGTTAAGAAGAAACAAACAAGAAATCACGGATACTACACAGACCAATAAAATCAATGCAGAAGAGTGGAAAACATATTTTGGAAACCTATATAAAGAAAACGAGGAAAGCGAAGAGTTGCTGATTGAGGAAGATGAAGAAGAAGAAATCGATGTAGAATTAAAGTCTGTGCTGAACGCTGTTCGAGCAAACATCGAGCTGGCTTGTCTTTCTTAATTTTTCCAAATTTTTATTTAAATTATTGCAATGGCCATATGCAATATTTGCAAAAGAAATGTGCATGCTAAATCCCCGGGAATTCAGTGTCAAGGAAAGGGCAGTGCTTGGTTCTACATTAGGTGTGCAACGTCTTCCAGCTGATGAGATTGCTTCTTGTTCAAAGAAAAATATGCCTTGGGTATGTTTCAACTGCAGGGAAGATTCCACTCTTTCCATAATATTGGAGGATTCCCCTATTTCCGATGCACCTGGGAGTTCAGAACTACTCGATGGCTCTGAAGGCGTTACCCTTGGCGTTTTGTTTTCGATGATGAAAAAAATAGAGCGTAAGTTACAAGAACTTAGGGAAGACAACAAAGCATACAACAAATCGGTCCAATACTTTTCGGGTAGATTTGACGATTTGGAAACGAAGTGCAAGAACATCGAAGAAGACAAAAAAGGTAAATATTGTCATGAAGGAAAATTCGCGACTTAAAACGTTGGTTGCAAATTTGAGTGCTGGACTTGACAAGCAGGAGCAGTATTCTCGGTTACCCAACCTTGAAATTCACGGTGCTCCTGAGCGAAGAAGGAGAACGTGACTGATATCGTGGTCGACATCGGAAGAGTTTTACAGTGTCCTATCGAAAAATCTGACATTGATCTCTGCCATAGAGTTCAGTCGAAGGACTAACCACGCATAAAGAAGACCTTCTTGCAGCTGCAAAGAAAAAAATCTGGTGTGATACACGCACACAACTTCCTTTTACAGTGATCTTATAATTGGGCAAAAATTTGATTTTAAATTTTTAAGCATTTGTCAAAATTTTTAAAAAATTACAAATTCTACAAAAACGGTGCAAAATAGAGCGTTAGGTAAAGAGACAAATGTTCTTTATAATTCCAAGCTGAATTCAAAAATGTAATAATATAACGGGTGTTCTATTTAAAATAGGAGTTAATAAAAAAAATAGAAAAAAAAACAAAAGAAATCCAGTTTAGAAGTATTCAACTGGAAAATCACCTATCACACATCAATATACTTTAAAAATATAATAAAAATGAGAAGTTTGAAAAAAATCGTTAGAGCCGTTTTTGAAAAAATCGAAAAAAACTAAAAAATCACAAGAGTAAACACCTACTTCCGGCTATGCGATTTTTTTCAAAAGCTTGCTGTCTCATCTACATAGTACACAAAACTTATATATGAAGTTTCAACGCCATACCTCTTTTCGTTTTTGAGATATTCTGTTCACAGACAGACAGACACACAGACCAATGAAAAAAAATATGTTTTTTAGGATCAGGGGACTGAAAACTCAATTTCCAATTTTTGGGGTGAATCCAATACTTCCTTTATTGTAAAAGGAAGTAAAAAAGAAATCTAATGAGTAATCAGTGTAATCTACCTGGTGAATCTTCAAGAATATTCTTAAATGAACACTTATCACCTTCAAATAAGGCACTTTTTGATAAGACTAGGGCTAAATTTCATTTGTAGAAAAACACTTGTCAGCTAATTGTTTAAATTTAACATAAATCAATGAATATTGTAAAAATATATTTCGACTTAAAAAGTCTTCTTCAGTCGACATCTTTTTAAAATTTTCTGTAAGTTAATAGTTATTTAACCAACAAGTGTGTTAATGAAGGCGATTAATAATCGAAACTGTTTAAAGCACGAACGAGCGATAGCGAGTGAGTGCCTTTAATAGTTGAGATTATTAATTGCCCATTAACAAACGAGTTGATTACAACATTTTTTCGTTGACCGCAAAATCTTTTTTTGTGGCGAAAAGTTTGATTAATACAACTAACCTCCATGCAAAATACCATCAAAACGTCAAAATCATAAAAACAGTTAATTAATGAAAAAGAGTGTATTAATCAAAAACAGTGTAGTAATAGATCTATTAATCCATCCTTTTTTAAAAAACAGTTAATTAATGAAAAAGAGTGTATTAATCAAAAACAGTGTATTAATGACGTCTATTAATCCATCCTTTTTTAGGAAAAATAGTTCATTAATATTGAAATTAACAAGCGGTCAACGAAAAAATACATTATTAGATTGTTAAAATCACAAATTATGACAGTAGGAGAGTGGACGAAGTTCTAAAAAACCTCAATAATGCAAAACGTAGTACCTTTTTAGTCAAATGTTCCAGTTATATATTAGTCCTTGTTATTTTATTAATAATTCTTATATTCAAATTAGCTGTATCCCATTATGGATTATTATCAATGCTTACTTCCCTATTGAAAAAGAATATTAAAATTATTTAACCTCAAAATGTAATTAAAGTGAACTTACTATGTTTCAAGGAGTTTAGAATTATAAGATTTTTAATTTATTAGCACAAATGGTTAAGAAAAATCATATCCGTTTTGTTGTAGTTTAATATTTTCAAATGTTATGCAGAAACACGCTGACATCCTCAGCGAAATAATGGAAAAGTTGGAGTTTGGGTTTCTTATTAATTATGCCCCATGTATTGTAATAATAATAATAATAATAATAATACAATTATGTACTGTTTAGGAAAGACAGAAAAAACACAGTATTTTCCGCAAGTGAAAGTGAAGGCGGCGGGGTTTTGATAGCTGTCAAGAATGATTTAAATGTGATTCATCGAGAGACTTGGTCTACCGGTGCAGAAGACATTTGGATCTTCATCATCATCATCATCTATCAGCTCAAAAGGCCTTGAAGGCCCGTGGCTACAATCTTCCTCCATTCCTTTCTATTTCCGGCTCGTGTCTCCCAATTATCGGCTATGTCCATGCGTGCTAGGTCTTCCATTACGTCCTGCATCCACGTTTTTGGTGGTCTGCCCTTTCTGTTTCTGCCCTCTGTTTCCTCTTTTAAGACCCTCTTTGGCACTCTTGTCTCCTCCATTCTCGATAGGTGGCCCAGCCAGCGTAACCTTTCTTGTTTGATTATAATCTCAATTTCGGGTTCTCGGTACAGTTCGTAGACCTCATCATTGGTTCTTCTCCTCCACTCTCCCTGTGTTTTCACTCCTCCAAATATCCTTCTTAGCATTTTCCTCTCCCACCTTGCTATTTTACCACGTACTTCCTCTGTCAACACCCACACTTCACTCCCGTACGTCACTACTGGTCGTATCACCGTTTTATAGATCCGAACTTTAACTTCCCTTGATAATGTCTTGTTGTTTAGCACTGAATTCAGCATTGCCCCGCACCTTGATCCTGCCGCAATTCTTCGTTGTATTTCCTGATTTATGTCTTTGTTGCTGCTTATATTTACACCAAAATATATAAAGTTTTGCACTTTTTCAAAGTTGTATTTTAGGTTTTGTTGGTTGTCCAGTATAGCAAGCCCATTAGTTCTGGGATCGTTGGAGTTGAGGATCATGTACTTCGTTTTACTCTCATTTATCATTAATCCGAATTTTCTTGCTTCCTTTTCCAGGCGTTGGAATACCAGTTTTAACTCCTCTTGTGTCCGTGCCATAATTGTGAGATCATCAGCGTAGGCTAGTATCTGGTAAGGGCTATTTATGATACTCTTATTGACCTTCACTCCACTTCGTCTGATTGTTGTTTCCAGGGCCAGATTGAATAGTAAGGGTGACAAGGGGTCCCCTTGTCGTAGTCCTTTCTGTATCCTGAATTTGTTTGACCTTTCTCCTTCAATCCTCACCCTACTCTCTGTCCCTTCTAATGTCATTGTTATCAGTTGTATAATCCATTCTGGTAATTCCATTTCACTAAGTGCGATTAATAGTTCCTTTCTGCATATATTGTCGTACGCTTGTTTAAAGTCGACATACAATATGTGGACTTGCTTTCCTTTCTTTTTCATTTTTTCTTGTATAGTTTTAAGGGTGAAGATATGGTCTGTTACTGATCTCTGCTTCCGGAATCCCGCTTGATATTCACCTATCTCATCCTCCACAAGATCCTTTAGCTTGTCATTTATTAGTGATGCTAAAATTTTATACACGACACTTATCAAGGAAATAGGCCTATAATTTTCACAGTCCAGCTTATTGCCCTTTTTATAAATCGGAATTATTATGGCTTCACTCCATTCTTTTGGCATTTTACAGGTGGTCCAGATTTGCAATATGAGCTCATAAATTTTCTTTTCTAGGGTTTCACCGCCGTATTTTATTAATTCTGGTTGGATTTCGTCTATACCTGGGCTCTTGTTGTTCCTCATTTTGTGTATCGTTATTTTTATCTCTTCTAGTGTTGGGAAGATTTTGTCGGTTATTCGCGATTGGTTTCGTGCATTTTCTTCTTCTGCTTCCTCCCCGTGCTCAGCAAATAGCTCTTCATAGAATTCCACCCACCTTTGCGCCACTTTTTCGGTACCAACTATCAAATTGCCGAGTTTATCTTTACACATGGATGGTTCATGTAGGTGTTCTTTTTTTGTAAAGCTTACTTGTTTGTAAAATAATTTCATGTTCTTTTTACTGTAGTGTTCTTCTATAATTTCAATTGTTTTTTCCTGCATTCTCCTCTTCTTCCTCCTGCAAAGGCTTTTAAGTTTTCTCCTCTTTTCTTTTAGCTTTTCTTTGTTTTGTTCAGATTTATAGTTCATCATTTCCATTTTAGCTTTCTTCAGACTTTTCCATGCTTCTCTGCACTTTTCGTCAAACCAATTATTCTTTTGTTTTATTTCTTTGGGGATTCTTTCCTCCGCTACTTGCTTTATAATGTTTTTAAGATCTTCCATTCTATCGATGTGTCTTCATCTGTCCTTCTCAGCTCCTGTTCCAGTTGATTTATGTACTCATCTCTTACTTCCTTGTTACTTAGTTGACTCAAGTGTAGTTTTCTCTTCTGTTTTCTGCTGCCTTTAGGTTTGTGTCTTACTTCTCCTTTTATTACTGCTCTCACTAAATAGTGATTGGATGAGATTTCCGCTCCCCTGCGGCTTTTAATATCCATGACTAAGTGTTGGTGTTTTGCCTCTACGAGTATGTGGTCAATTTGATTTACTGTCCTTCCATTTGGGTGTTCCCAGGTGCCTTTATAGATGTCCTTGTTCTTTTTGAATGTAGATATTACTCTCAGGTCTCTTATAGCTGCAAAATTAATTACTCTCTGTCCGTTTTCATTGGTTTTATGATGTAAGCTATGCTTACTTGCTACTGGGTAGTTACTATCCTCCTTGCCAATTTTGGCATTATAGTCTCCTACTACCAGTTTTATATCATACCTTGGTATAGAGTCATACAGCTGTTCCAATTCCTCGTAAAACTTGTCCTTAATTTCATCTTCTGTCTCCTCTGTCGGGGCATGAACATTAATTATGCTAGTTTTTCTCATGCCTTTCATTCTAATATAGCTAATTCTTTCGCTTGTTACTTTAAAATCTATTACATTTTCCACCGCTGAGTTTAGAATCAGAAATCCTGTGCCCAGTCTGTTTTGTTGAGCTCCTCCCTTGAAAAAGATGTAGTCTCTGCGCTTTGTTATGCTTTCACCTTTTATGTTGGTTTCCTGTACTGCTAATATGTCAATTTGGTATGCTTTACATTGATCCTGTAGTTGTAATAGTGCCCCTTCATAGTTTACTCCTGTTACGTTGCAAAGCCCCAACCTCCAGTTCTTGAGTCGGTTTTTGTTATTTTCCCTGAGGATATTTGTGTCTGTTTTAATATGTGTTATGTATTTCTTGTGTTTTCGTTTTGTCCCGATCCCCAATTCTCCTAATCTTTTCTCTAACCAATTTTCTAATTCCTTTCCACATACTTCTGCGTTGGACAGTTGTTTGAGTCTCTCAGGGGAGTATTTCACTTTGTTTGTCCTGTTCGTATTTGCCTCCTGCTTGCGTGATTTTTCCACAAGATCCTCTAGCTCCTTGTAAAGTGCTTTCCTTTCCTTGTTCCTCTTTTCTTCTGCTCTTGCCACTTCCTCTCTTAGCTCTCTTATCAGCGCTCTTTGCTCCGCTAACTTTCCTGTACTATATTCTAGTTCCCTCGTATAATTCTCTCTTATTTCACTTATTTGCGCCCTTTGCTGTTCTAGTTCCGCTATGCACCGGTCCAGTACTTCCTTGTTGCTCATTTGTGAAGATTTTTGTTTACCTCTTCACCCCTATCTTATCTTTTTACCCCACTTTATACACTTTACTTGGCACTTCCTTAGCTCCTGTATCACAATCGACACATTTCTCCTTTCAATTCCTCTAAAAACCCCACTATTGCCCACTTGCACTCTACGCCACTGCTTTTATAATGTTCCTACAAAATGCACCAATCACGGCCCGCTACGTTATGGCGTGTCTCGTGACGTTTACGATGACGTGCACGCCAGCTGTTAATAGCCCAAGAGCCAGTGGCAATTCGAGCAACGGACGTTCTGTAAAGCTAAAAATTTTTTTGGTGATGAGTTATAGCATGCCAAGTACATATACAACGACCTGGCAGACATCAGCCCTGCACGTCATCATCCCTTATGTTTTTGAAATTGTCAATAATATTAAAAAAAAAACTTGTCGCTGTAAGCTTCAAATTTTAATATGTTTTAGTTCATGCATTGTGAAGTAGGAAAAAAAATTGACAGGCGATTTCGATGAGCACTAGTACCTGACAGGTGAGTCGAAAGATGTGCAGTATATAGGGTTAAAATAAACTTTGTTCTGTACATTTGAAATTTTTACACATGTTTAAGTGAGCGATTTAGAAAACGTGTGTACAATGCCAGGCGGTTCTGGTTAGCATATGTCTTTGACAGGCGACGGAGAAGATGCTATGTGACCCCGAGTGAGAGACGAAATTTTTCTTACTTTTTCATAAAATTCGTTATCTTCGCCAAATACCTTCAGGGCTTGCATCAAACCTTCTGTTTCTGATGAATGCACTGTTTGAAACCGCCCTTTTACTCGTTTATATTTATTTTGGCAAAATACACAGAACTTGTCAACGCTAGTTTCACTGACGGAGGGTTCACTAGATATTGATGCTTCGCTTTGCTCAGTAACTACTGAAGGTGTGATCTCCTCAGTTTCGATATTTGACATTTCTGTAAGAAAAGATATGATACTAAATTATTCATATTGCAAGAAATGAAATAAATTTCAAAGTATATTCAATAGTTGGCATAATAATAATAAAAAATATTATCATGCGATAATTATCTTGTAACACAAAATAATTTATTTACGAAAATAATAATTATTATTAATTATTCGCTTCAATCATAGATTTTCACATTAATTTCAAAATTATTGTTATATTACTTATTACTATTTTGAAATTAATAATTGCTAATATATATTTAGTAGTGATTGAATTTCTGTCAAGTAACCGAATGAAAAATATGCTTAATTAAAAGATCAAACCTAATAAAGGATATATAAGTCAATAGAAAAATACCTGATGATGATGCTGGTACATTCGATGGAATTGATGGTTCACTCGGGCGATATTTTTTCATCACAGCCAGAAAGTTTTTATAACACTTCTCATGATAACCTGTACTAGCATCAACCGCCTCTGGCAAATAAATGTTATAGACTTTGTTATTATGTTCTTTTCTTATTTTTAATGTGTACTATGTAGATCCCACTTCAAGCTTTTGAAGAAAATCGCATAACCGGAAGTAGGCATTTACTCCTGTGATTTTTCAGTTTCTTTCGATTTTTTCAAAAACGGCTTTAACGATTTTTTTCAAACTTCATATTTTTATTACATTTTTAATGTGTATTGAAGTGAGATAGGTGATTTTCCAGTTCAATACTTCTAAAATGGGTTTCTTTTGTTTTTTTTTTCTATTTGTTTTATTAACTCCTATTTTAAATAAAACACCCGGTATATTATTACATTTTTGAATTCAGCTTAAAATTCTAGAGAAAATTTGTCTCTTCACCTAACGCTCTATTTTGTACCGTTTTTGTAGAATTTGTAATTTTGAAAATTTTTGACAAATGCTTAAAAATTTAAAAACAAATTTTTGGCTAATTATAAGATTACTGTAAAAGGAAGTTGTGTGCGTGTATCACACCAGATTTTTTAAATAATAATATCTACTTGATATGCACAAACTAAACTTCACAATTAATATTAATATATAGTTTAAATTACAAAATTTAAAATAGTGTATAACATAGAACGCAGTAATTCGTAGTAATAAAGCAAAACACGACTGTACAGTTTACAAGAATGAATTGCAACTGACTAAATTTCTCTTTCAAAATCTGTTTATTTATGGAAGCAGGTATAAGACCCTTCAAACTTTCCGTTAGACAAACTGTCTCACTCGCGCCATTAAGTTGACATTACGTCTATCACTCGCGCTCACATAGCATCTTCTCCGTCGCCTGTCAAAGACATATGCTAACCAGAGCCGCCTGGCATTGTACACACGTTTTCTAAATCGCTCACTTAAACATGTGTAAAAATTGCACATCTTTCGACTCACCTGTCAGGTACTAGTGCTAATCAAAATCGCCTGTCAATTTTTTTTCCTACTTCACAAGGCATGAACTAAAACATATTAAAATTTGAAGCTTACAGCGACAAGTTTTTTTTTTAATTTTATTGACAATTTCAAAAATATAAGGGATGATGACGTGCAGGGCTGATGTCTGCCAGGTCGTTGTATATGTACTTGGCATGCTATGACTCATCACCAAAAAAATTTTTAGCCTTACAGAACGTCCGTTGCTCGAATTGCCACTGGCTCTCCGGTTATAAGTGGTAGACACCTTATCAGCACTGAATTCTCACCAATTTTCGGTAATTTCGTCGCTGTTTGTTTACGCGGCGCCCGAACTTAACACTAACTCCAAATTTCACACTTTACTTCGTCCTCTTTCACTGTTCACCGTTTTTTAAAGGTCGTACTTTCGTTGTAAACTCGTAAATTTGTTCGCGAGTCAAGGTTGCCAGTTTGCAATTTACTTGACGTCACTCTCACACCCCCATTTGGATCTTAATTAAAATTAATTCGTCCTCAACTTATCTGCACATATGTTCAGTTTATCTCAGACCAGCCAAACATCCTGACATAGCTTTACGGTTTTACGATAAAGTTTGTTCACTTATGTCTAGTAATCTCAATGACAAATTTTTAATAACTGGTGATTTTAATTTGCCTGCAATAATATGGAACCAAAGTTTGGATGGTGAACTTACTTTAGAATCAATTGACAAAAATAGTTTAAATTTTTTGGATTTTAAGAGTTTCTCTAATTTGTCTCAATTTAACTTTATAAATAATTTTCACGGAAAAACTTTGGACTTAGCTTTAAGTAATATGACCAGTGTTATTGTATCTGCTTTCGATGATTCCTTGGTATTAGAAAATTCTTATCATAAAACATGAAAATTAGATTTAAACATAGAATTGCTTAAACCTCTTAAAGTACATAAAACACAGTATTATACTCTAATTAGTGCGGTAAATTGGAGCAATTTTTTTTACACCTAGATTGTGATAACGCTGTAAACTCTTTATATGAAACTTTAAATTATATTATTGTTAATAACGTTCCCAAGAAACGTGCTAAATCTACGTTATTCCCCAATTGGTACTCTCGTTCTACAATATCCTTAATTTAAAAAAAGCATAAATATCATTCTAAATGGAAGCTTTATAATCGCATTGTCGATTATAATACATTTTCGTCTCTTAGATCGGCTGTAAAAAAGAGCATAAAAAAGAATTTTGCAAAATATAAAGATGCTAGTGAATCTGCCATTCGTATGAATTCAAAGTCTTTTTGGAATTTTTCGTCATCACTGCGATCTCAAGACGCTTACCCCCCCAAATGCTTTCGTTATTTAGATATGAGATCAGACAATGGACAGGAGATTTGTGAATTGTTCAGTGATTACTTTTCATCTGTGTACGAACCGTCAGATCAATCTTTCATTGATAACACTACGATCTTTCCAGAACTTCAAGACCTAAAAAATTCTACTAACCTCTGTGGTATTTCGATAGCAAAGGATGTTATTTTACATAAATTAACTTCGTTAGATTCAAATAAAAATGCAGGTCCAGATGGAATCCCACCTCTTTTCACCAAAATGTGTGCGACTTCACTATCGTGCGACTTCACTATCGGAACTTCTATTTATAATTTTCAATAAATCGATAATTGAGGGTGTTTTTCCTGCCTTATGGAAAAAAGCATACATAATGCCTATTTTTAAATCTGGTGCAGAGATCTTGTTACAAATTACCGTCCCATCTCAAAACTTAGCGTATTCCCAAAATTATTTGAGAGAATTGGTAAAGACCTTATGTTTGAAACGTTCAAACATGTAATAATTTCTGAACAGCATGGCTTCTTCTCAGGGCGCTCGGTTCTCGCAAACCTCATCTGTTTCTCAAATTTTCTGCACTAAAATGCTGATAATAATGTGCAAGTGGATGTTGTGTATACCGACTACACTAAAGCGTTCGATAAAATTGATCATGCAATTCTTATTAATGGTTATTCATCAAAATTTTTGGGTGTGACTTCTGGTGTCCCCCAGGGTAGTCATTTGAAGCCGCTTTTATTTATCCTTTTTATAAATGACATCAAGTATTCTATAAAACATAGCCAATATTTGTTGTACGCAGACGATTTGAAAATGTATAAGGCTATAAATTCTAGTTTGGATGCCGATAAGTTGTAAGTTGCAAGAAGACTTGGATTCTATATCAGAAATTTGTAATTCTAATAAATTACAGCTTAACCTAAAGAAATGCTTTAAACTATCTTTTCATAGGAAAGTTTTTTTGATTCTAAACTCAATTTCCAGGCTCATGTTTTACATATTTCTTCAAAAGCTCTAAAAATGCTAGGTTTTATCTGTAGAATTGGTAAATTTTTCAAAACCATTTTGTCATACAAGATATGATACTACAGTCTTGAATTTTGTAGCCCTGTTTGGTATTCGTTCTATAATATTTATATAGATCAGATAGAACGTGTGCAGAAGAAATTCACGAATCACCTAACTTATAAATTTAATCGACAACTGCAATTATTAAATTACGAATCCAAGCTAAAAATGTTTGGCATGTCTATTCTGTCGGGCAGAAGAGTGATCAGTGGCTTACTTCTTCTCTTTAAAATTGTTAATAGCTTAATAAATTGTGAATATTTAGTAAGTAATTTAGGGCTCAACGTTTCGGACTATAGGCTTAGAAAACCATTACTGTTCTGTGAGCAGGTGTATGTTACCAACCTTGGTTGGCTCCTTTGCGAAGGTTGCCTAAAACTTATAATTCTGGGTTTTATAATATTGAATTGTTTAATGTTAGCTTATCCACTTTCGTTAATTCAATACGTAGTAATTTACGCAACTGAGTTTGTTTTTTATATTAGTACTTATATTAAATCTTTTTCTTCTTTGATTTTGTATTAGTTCTCAGCTACATTTAATTTTATATTTTTCTGTTATGTATTAGTGGTGACCCGTTTTTTGGAACTGCGGTCTTCTGTACATTCTGTGGGTCGCCCTCTATCATGTAAAATAAAAAAATTAAATAAATAAAAGAGGAGTCGATAGAAAACACTTTAAAACATCTGAAAAATAAAAAAATCCCAGACCTTCGACAACAGAGTGGGATGCAAGATATAGAAAAGTAGGTAAGACAATGAAGGAAATATTGGAATAAGCACATAAGTAGAATGGATGACAAGAGACTTGTAAAAAATGTGAAACTAAACCACCCTGTCAGAAAAAATCTCAGGGTAGACCACCGAAGCGCTGCAAGGAATGTTGGGACATCTACATCCGAAGAGGCAACAGAATGTTTAAAACAGGTAGTAGCGTACCTACAATGGTTATCCATATTAAAAAGACAGAAGAAGACCATTAAGCTTTTCTTGAAAGAAGAAATCGAGGATGAGGGGTTCATTTTTCCATATCTTTTATAGTTCTCAAGATTCCTTATGAAAACGTTGAAATTTGCTCATCCTGTACATGATTTTCACAATTACTTTTAAAAACTTTAAAATTCGTACAAGTATACTCTATTCTTGAGGTTCTTACTTTTTTTCGAGATTTCCCATTTTTAAATTGACAACTGTACAGTAACTTGACTTTGACAGTTTGAAGCCCACTGATATTATTGTATTATACATATTATAATCAAAATTGCTCCATTACTCAATTTATATTTCTTAACAACCAATCATAACATTGATGACATTTTCAATTTCATGCCCTCCATATTCTCGGTACGTGAAAACAACTGTAGTATAATAACAAGTATTATGAAAAATTCCTAATGTCAATAAAAACACACCTTTGTTATTTTGATCAATGCGTAATAGATTATTAATTCGTGACAGAAAACAGAAATATAATGCAAAATAAACATGCCTAATTATACAAAAACAATATGACGGGAATAGAAAATAAAATAATTAAACAACTAAAAGAAAAGGTCTCCCAATTATCAATGTACATTCTAGTTAAGAAGAACTGCAAAACGTACATAGACATAATATAAATAATAAATAATTTAGAGTTCTCTATATGCCACCGATTTATCATGTTATGTTTCATATGAAAAATATCAATATGGGATGATATTCTGTATTGCATATTTAGATCACAGATAGTGGACATTAGAAATAATTTGACATATACTTAACCTTTAATGCAAGGGATGCTCTAAATAGCACATTATTTATACCAAGACATCCTTGATCTACGCCAATTTAACTATTCTCCTCTTCGAGCAAGTTTAGGAAATTTAGTGGATTGTGGCAGACATGAAAACAAAAATTTGACGTTTTCATTGGTGCCTCGAAAAAAAGGACAAGGAACAGAGTTTAAAGTTTGCAATATTCTTAAATTTAATTGGAGAAGGATTGAAAATCTATACTTTCATTTTGGTGAAGACACAGTAAAAACTTTAGAAGCCATTAAAGAAAAATATGATGCTATTTGTAAGCCTAGTAAGCACACTGTATTTGACAAGTTTAAATGCCTCAGTCGTTCGCAAAGAGAAGGTAAGTCCATTGACTTGTATTTAACCAATTTAAAGAAGCTGGCAACAAATTGTGAATTTAGTGATCAGCACAAGAGCCTTGTGCGGGATAGAATTGGACAAAGCCGTACAAGAAAGACTCTTCGAAAGCAAGAGGGCTTTACATGTGGCCGTAATTGTATTTAAAAAATTAAAAAATCGAATATACAGTGTGTCTGCGGATTGAGTTCATATAAGGTGTAAATGACAAAACATTTTCGAGTTAGATGTTAATATTCTAGGAATCGCTCCTGCTTGTTCTGAAACCAAGATTTTGAGAAAATCACTCAAATTAATTAATATACAGGGTGTTTTTAGAACCGATTTTTAAAAAATGACCAAGAATAAACTACCTTTATTAGAAGAGATAACAAAAAAAAAGTATGAAGAAAAGTTGTTTAGAATTAAGAGTAATATCAGATTCTCAATCAGGGTTGCCAGATTGGGCTACTTGTCGCCGATTGGGCTACTTAAAATTACACCAGGCGGCTAAAAATTGTAATCGGCTACAGGCTACTGGTTTGGGCTACTAATTAAATGAATTGGCGAAATCTGGGCTACTTGAAGTGTGTGATTTAATTATTACGTCTTTTATCATGATGTATGAAAATATAGTAGGTAAAAATTATTTCGACCGTATTATACAAATTCTTTAATTTTACAAATGTGGAAAGATATCATGAATTGAATAGGCACTCAGCTGTGCACTGTTTTGCTTTTGAGCATGCGCTTAACAGCTTAACTTAGCAAGGCAAGTGACCGCTGTGTAATCGTCTATTATTCTTTCGGGACTTCCCAGTGTCCCAGTTTGCGAATTTCAGATTTTCTTGTTATATTATCGTTGTTTGTGCATTGTACAATAATAATTATTGATAGATATAGTAAGTACATGTGAATTGAAATGGGAAAGTACGGGAAATATTCGAAAAATTACAACAGAGAAAGTGGAAAAGGACCCTCTCTTCAAAGGTTAGTGATTAATATGCGCGCTATTTTCAAGGAAATTCATTTAAAATTAATTATACTTCACCTATTATTGTTCATATACTTATAGGCTGGTTAGAAGAAAGTAAGGTGAAAGCAGGAGCATGTTGCAAAATCTGCAAATCTGAATTGAGGGCCCACAAAAGCGACCTTAAAAAACATGCAGAAACTGAAGTACATAAACGACAACTTAAGAAGTTTGCATTTACATCGTTGGGTGAACAAAAAACACTTGATAATTTAGGTAAAATATTTATTATGGGTACAGCAATACCTTTAAATTGTTATTGGTACTTTTGTAGGTGTTGTTACTGTGGCAAGTATTTCAACAGAACTGAAACAAGAAGAATTAAAGTTAGCTGTTCATGTGGCTATGCATTCAGCAATTAGGAGTGTTGATCACCTAACAGATATTGTAAATACTCTTAGAGTAACAACAACCAAAATTAAACTTCATAGAAGTAAGTGTTCTGCACTTATAAAAAATGTGATATCTCCAGCCTTAATGACGGAAATTGTGAATGATGTTGGTTCATCACCTTTTTCATTAATTATTGATGAATCTACAGATGTACGAGTAAATAAGTACATGGCAGTGTGTGTGCGATTTTATAGTTACAAGTCACTTAGTATGAGGACTGAATATTTGGGAATGTATGAAGTAACGAGAGCTACAGCTCAAGCATTATTTGAATCGTTAAAATGAGTTTTAGAAAATATTAAACTAGATTATAAGAAAATGATAGGATTGGGTACTGATGGGGCTAATAACATGGTTGGTAAGTTTAATTCCTTGTATACAAGACTAAAAGAAGATGTACCTCAATTGCAGTTAGTTAGGTGTGTATGCCATTCACTTCATCTGTGCAGTTCTAAAGCTGTTGAACAGTTACCAGCACATTTGGACTTTTTAATCAGAGAAAGCTATTCCTGGTTTTCTCACAGTTGTTTAAGAAAATTAAACTACCAAGCCGTGTATAGCCTTATAAATAATGGAGGAAAGCCTCTTAATCTAAATCAACCAGCAAAAACAAGGTGGTTAAACAGATACCAATGCATAGAAAAAATAATAAATCAGTGGGTTGAACTTAAAACTCATTTTGAAATTTCTGGTGTGAACGAGAAATGTTACACTGCTCAGACACTAGCAAACATATACAAGGACAACAGAAATTATTTATATTTACTGTTTCTAAAACCCATTTTGAAAGAATTACATGACACTAACGTATTATTTCAAAGCACACATGTAGATATTGAAATTGTTTATGAAAATTGAAAGACTTTATTAATTTCAGTATGTTCTAGAATATTAACTCCTTTGTATCAGATCCACTTATGCAATAAGAACTGGGATATGCAAACTTTAGAATCAACCTTAAATAATGAATTGGCATTTGCTGCAATAGATGCAATTGATTATGGGTACCCTTTTCACAATAAATTAACAGAGTTGAGAAACACTATTTCTGGAAGTGACATTTATAAGTTAAAAACAAACTTTTTTAATTTCATGCAATGTTTAGTTAAAGAACTTTTGCAAAGAATGCCAGAAAACATTGCATTACTAGAAAAATTAAAGTATTTTTTCCCAAAATTTTGTCTCAATCAAATGCGACCTAAATTTTGTGAGCTATCTTTTGAATTAGTAGATAGCGAAGAAACTATTGACCTAGAAAATCAGTGGCGAAATTTATTGACTATAGCATGGAATGAAAATGGTGATATACCAACGGATACAGTGGTATTTTGGACAGGTGTTTTAAAATATGAAAATGCTTTAAAACAAAGATGTTTTAAAACCTTGGCAGAGTATGTATTAAAATTACTTTCTGTGCCTATAAGCAATGCTGTTGTTGAGTGGGTATTTTCAGTGATGAACGCTGTAAAAACTAAAGCCAGAAATAGAATGCATTTTCAAATATTGGATGCTTTATTAAGAATTCGGCTATATTATTATGCTCAACAAAAATGTTGCATACATTTTTCAGTTTCAAACGAAATGCTTAAATTATTTACATCGCAAATGTATTTAGACTTAAATAATAAAAGTGATGAAACTGGAACTACTTCTAACTGTAATATTGCCAGTAACTTTACAACGGAAAATATTATGGAAATTGTAGAATTTCTTGAAGATGAATGTACCTATAGTAGTGATACTGTCATTTATATTTAATCTATGTTTATGTCCTTTCTCTGAAAATAAAATGTGTTTGAGTTTTTGTAAAATTGTAATTTAATTGGTAAATGCGTTGACAGAACCTACTCACTTTTTTTTTACAAATACAGCATAAAATTTAATTTTTAGTACTTATTTTTTAAAATTTATAAATTAATTGTATAATGTCAAATACAAATCTATACACAATTAAAAATTCATACAGATATATTACATATTATTACAAATTATCTTATTACCCGCCAATGTGAGGCTACTTTGGGCTACTTTTGTTAGTTAGGTTGGCTACATAAGGTAAATAAAATCTGGCAACCTTGTTCTCAATTTTCAGACAAATCGGCCTACTTTGCATTTTTTAAATATTTTTTGATTTTTTATGCCAACATACTTTTTATCGTGGTTGTAGGAAGCACTTTAACTGGTTCATAAACTAAGATGTTAAAAAAATAATGGAGTGCCTCCTACAGTTACGATAAAAGGTATGTTGGTATAAAAAATCCAAAAAAATTCAAAATATCAAATTCGGCCGATTTGTCTGAAAATGGAGAGTCTACCATCACTCTTAATTCTAAACAACTTTTCTTAATACTTTTTTTGTTATCTCTTCTACTAAAGGTAGTTTACTCGTGGACATTTTTTAAAAATCGATTCTAAAAACACCCTGTATATTAATTAATTTGATTGATTTTCTCAAAAACTTGGTTTCAGGACAAGCAGAAGCGATTCCATCTAACTCGAAAATGTTTTGTCATTTACACCTTATGTGAACTCAATCCGCGGACACACTGTATATCTTGTATTTATAATGATCCTAACGACCTACCGCTATCGTACATTGATTGTTCGTTTGCTAAACACCACGACAGCCACATGCATATTTTCCTTGCTTTTGCAATGGGTCTAGTAATCTGCCATAATCTGTATAAAAGTGAGAATATAATTCCTTAAATTTTGAGCCAATCATCATCTCTTAAACTTAAGACATTAGTCCAGTCAATAGAAACATAAATTAGGGCTTACCTTGCAAAAGGTCAGGCAAAGTTCTAATTTGGCATACTTGTAGAGTCGCATGTCCTAATCGACATACTAAGTTTGCGACCTTGAAAGGGCGCCGCTCGCAACGCCATCTTGCTAAACAGGTACCAAAAATAAGTTTTTCGTATATATCTCCTCTCCTCTGCCAACTAAGCTGAAAATAGTTATTAGAAGAATTGTAGGAAACAACATTGCCTACAACTTTTGTCTGAAACTTTTTTTTGTCAGATGAATAATTCATGAGTTACAGCTGCGTAAGGCGGAGCAAATTTTCGAAATTTGCGAAAACGCTCCACTTTTCGTCGAAATTTCGGTTAATATCTGTTAATTGTTATCTAATTTAAGTTTTTACTCATGTGGTATCCCCAGTAGGGCTAATCCACGACTTTACTTACGTCTTCGAGTTCTTTTAGATGCCTTAGATGGTAGAGATTGTCTGATTTCGACATCTTCTTGAGAATCGCTCTCATCCTTTTCTGATTCTTTTTCAGCGGTTTCATCGTCATCGTATTCGTACTTTTGGAGTTAATGTAGGAACTTCATTTTTCCTTGGTTGAACAGAGAAGACGTAGTGTCACAGCCGCTGAATGCATTTAAAAACAGTATGTTGTCTGCCACTGCTTTTCCATGCTGTAGACTTTGGGGAGAGTATATTTTTTCTACTGTCTTTTCTTTTCCTGGCTTTCGGAAGTAAATATTGGGATGGGTTCTTGCTAGTGTTGTTAACAGAACTAGAAGATCTATGTCTTCTCCAACTATGAAAACGGAGTCAAAAGATGAGGACATTCTGATCTGCATCTTCTGTAGCCGGTTTCACTGTGAAATTGAAATCCTCGAATTTCTTCTTTAGCATCGGAATCAAGCGAATTTTATTTTTTTCGTTAGCTAGAAATCGTTCTTGCGAAACAGTTGGAACGATCGACTCGTCGAAATGTACGTCTGCTGAAGTTTGCTTTTTTGATCGGCGAAGTCTTTCTGCACTTTTCGTGCTCTTGGTAGCCGCATCAGTTGGATATCCGTCAAAAACAACAACTGTATTCGAAGCGTAATGTCTTTGGACGTACTGCACGTAATTTGATCAAATCGATCCGAACGATTCGTTGCGACGCCATACCACTCTATGCAACAAATATCCATCATCTATGACATGAACGCTGTTTCTGAATTGAATGCTATCTACAAGAGGAGAGAATGCTTTGTTTTTTGTGTGTTAATGAAAAGGTCTAGGCATGCAGAGTACCAGGTACCCTAGACACCGACTGCTTATAGTCATATGGTCACAGTTTTAAAGTGACTACATTCGCACTGTTGTGCGAAAATAAGTAAAAACTTGAATTAGATAACAATTAATAGATATTAACCGAAATTTCGACGAAAAGTTAAGCGTTTTCACAAATTTCGAAAATTTTGCTGTAACTCATAAATTATTCATCTGACATAAAAAGTTTTCAGACAAAAGTTGTAGGCAATTTTGTTTCCTATAATTCTTGTAATAACTATTTTCAGCCTAGATGGCAGAGGAGAGGAGATATATACGAAAAACTGCTTTGTGGTACCTTTTTAGCAAGATGGCGTTGCGAGCGGCGCCCTTTCAAGGTCGCAAACTTAGTATGTCGATTAGGACATGCGACTCTACAAGTATGCCAAATTAGAACTTTGCCTGACCTTTTGCAAGGTAGAATGTCTCTATTGACTGGCCTACATTGGCCAATACGACTTTGTACCATACTGAAGTGAACATGAAGTCAAAATATGATGCTCTGATTTTAGGTATTTGTAAACGTCAAAAGTGAACAAAAAGTAAATGTCAATTTCTGCATAATAGCCAAGTCTATACAACCCATACTGGGATTGGAAGCGTGTCAAGAACTACAGTTGATTCATACAGCGCAGAGTGTAAAAAAATTCCTATAATAGATGAGTTTCCTGACGTTTTCAATGGTAAACTAGGGATCATTTCATTTGAATATGAAATTAAATTAAAACTAGAAGTTGTAAACACAGGTAAAATCAGAATTTATATGAATTCTAGATAATTAAATAAATACATAAAATGGGACCACTATTAAATTTAAACACAAGAAACGGTATTTGGAGAATTACCAGGAGAAAAATATTTCATAATGTTACATGCTTTGTCAGCATTTTTACAAATAAAGTTGAACGAAGAAAGGTCAAAGTTATGTACAGTGGCTACACCATTTGGGAGGTATCAATTGCTTCGTTTTCCTTTTGGTTTAAGTAGTTCTTCAGAGGTGCTTCAACGTTCAATTAATACAATTACTGAAGAATTTTAAGGAATAAGTACATTTATGGAAGACGTTCTAGTTTTTGAAAATTTTGAAGCACAGCATAATAAGAGAATTATACAGAGAGCAAAGGAAAACAAACTTAAATTTAATAAAAACAGTTGATGCAACAGTGAGTGGATCGAGTGCAGTTATTTTATAAGATGAACATTCAATTGCATATGCATCTGGAAGAGTGATTGTTAATGATTGTCAACGATTTAATTATTTTCTTTATTGTACAAGTTTGATACCAAACGGATCATAAACCACTTTTAGGTCTTATCAAGAAACTGCTGTACACTTGTGTCACCCAGATTAAAAAGAATGATACTGAAACTGTTAAGATACCAGTTTGATTTAAACTACATTCCAGGTAAGAAAATGTTTGTTTCTGATGCTGTATCTAGATCAAGAAGACTATATTAAAGAGACGTAACTTGCGATGATGGCTGTGCATAAAAGCGGCCCCAATGCCGGGGATAGCCGTCGCGACTCTGTCGACAGCATGTACTATCTTCGATCATTTTCGTTCGTTTTCGCTGCCGTTCGAGAGCTGGAAGTGAGCTAAATCAACCTGTAATTGCGGTTAAAAGTCAGTTTACGGCTGTTTTTCAAGTGTGTTATTAATTGTTAAAACATGGTTTGTAAAATCTGTAATTTCCACTTACACTCAGCAAATATTTGACATTGACAGTTCACGAGTTTTGTAAATAAATGATAGTACACGACAACCGCCATATTTGTCAACTTTTAGCGGTCCGCTTCGAAACGCGAATTATTTCTCCTTAGTACAGTCTTCTTGATCTAGATCAACAGCACCTGCAGATCAGGGTATCATTTAAACAGAAAGCAGCTAATGTAGCATTTTGGCCAGGTATGTCAAAAGTTATTGGGCAAAAAATACAAAATCGTGACATCTGTCAGAGATATTAAAAATCAAATGTCAAAGAACTTTTAACAGTGAATACTACAATATTCCAAAACAAGATTTGCCATTCTCTGCACTAATGTTAACGGAAAGACCACTCAAATCCCAATTCCCTACAATAAACCTAAAACCAGAGTTGAATGTAACAGAAAAGAAGAGGTAATTGAGGAAACACCTGCAAAAACCAGTTTAATATGCAACGCTTTCAAATAGAACATAAGTTTACTTAAACCCGGGAAAAATATTTATATTAAAAGAGTACACGAAAGTGGACACCAGGAAAAGTACCTGTGGCAACAGATTTTCCAAATACTATGTTCGAACTGAAGATGAAGCTTCCTACTGCAGGAACAGAATACATTTAAGACAGGATTGAAACAGAAAACAGGATCAGAATAAAACCACCAACACTAAATAATGATTTGCAGTTACAACGTCGACAAGATCTGCTACAAGAAGTTGACCAGAGATCATCGGGATGCAAGAACCAACGTGAATTCCTGAGATAACCTTTGAAATAAAATTTAAAGTGTCACCGAAAAATCGTTCATCAACCCCATTATGGAGCCCAGAAAAAATATTCAGTTGCACGTTAGATTAAAGACTATCTTGTACATACAAAATGTAATATAAGAGACAAGTTTGTGGACTGCATTTAATGTGATTATACTTAAAAGTCAAACTTGACATTTGACTATTAAGTGACTTATAGCACAGAATAAACACCTAACGGACTCAGAAGCGACAATCTCTGTTTGGCAGATGTCTAAAAATCAGAGCGCAGCCATGTTGCCAGCGAATATATTTGTGTTTCCATGCATTGGTTTTAATGCAATTTGAGCGCAATTTGTACATGAGTGCATTAAAAGGTGGTGTGCAATCATATGTAATTTTTTGAATATCCCGCTTAAACTACTCGCTTTCAATATGGCCGCCATAGCTGAAATGGGCTTCTAGAACATTAAAGGCGCCGTCACGAGTGTCGCTTCTGAGTCCATTGGGGGTTTATTCTGTGCTTATAGTTCCATTCATACATTAGAAAGTATACCATAGCCGCCCGTGATTGAAAGACTTTTTGATCACCCGTTGTAATTTGAGGGAACACATGGTGTAATGAATACAAGGTGTAACGTTCTGCAGAATGGAGGTATTGTGGGCGGAGCTTCAAATTCAACCAATGGTAAAGTCCATTTTTTTTCTATAATAATTTTCAAGGTCAACTTTCTAGGGAATAAGTTGCATTCCTGCAGGGTCCCTAGTTTTAATAATGTTGGTACATAGATTTTTAGTTTTTTTCTTCCACTAAAAAAATGATTGTAATTTTGACAGATATGTCATAATAGTGGGTAAAACGAACAGCATAGTAAAATATTGCAAATTTATTAATTATTAAACTTGCAATATTTGAAAATAAACATAATGAACGTTTGCAAAGTTAAAGGTAATTGTAATTAAACGACAAAATGGAAGAATAATAAATTTTGACATTCAAAATTGACACAACCATAATTTAGGGTTGCCTAACACGGATGTTTCCAGTAGAACAAGCTACAGAATTAGTAGGTGCAGCTGCAGCAACTGGAAAATCAACCTCTCTGATAAAGAAAATTTGTAAGAAGTATTCTACAACAGGTAATACCTAAAAAATAAATTTCATAGGAGTAATTAAAAACATAATTCAGGTGATACCTTCGTCCTTAATTTTTCCAGGTACTGCGTTAACATCTAAGGGAAAAAAACTGCAGGGAGACTTAAGAAAATAATTTTCGATGATTTCGATTTGGAAGTTTTGCGAAGAAAGGTTTACTAAATGTACACTGTGGTATATGTGGGAATTAAAGAGTTTGACCATGTTTTATATACCTGGTGACAATGAAACTACTACCCACGGCGGCATTTCGAAACGGCTTGAGATAGAAATATGCAATTCGGTATGTCGATAGGGTTGAAAATTGTTAACAATTGTAACATAAAAACAATTAAATGTCGTTTCATGTTTCACCGGAAATGACCTTGACTTTGTTATTTTAAATGGACACCCTATATATTTTCTCTTTTTATGACTCTGAACAATTCTAAATAACTTTTGTCTAACATATCCCATGTCTAAAATTAATAGTTTTTGAAATAGAGCTGCTTAAAAATATGCCGTAATTCCTATTTGTTTGTATTTTACGGAAAAACGGAGTAGGCCAGGACAGAGGTTGCTATGGTTTTTAAAAACAATTGAATTTTGACAAGTATTTTAAACCCTATCAACATACCAAATTGCATATTTCTATCTCAAGCCATTTCGAAATGCCGCCGTGGGTAGTAGTTTCATTGTCACCCAGTAATCTAATAGAATATTTAATTTGTATAATCTCTTAAAATAAAAGTTTAAACTTCCTACATTTACGAATGTTTATATTTTTTCTATGGAGTGTACTTGTGAAACAAAGCTAGTGCGAGCCTCCCCTACTCAAGCTTTCTGTGTGCTTGGTAGCACTATATGTGGTTTGTGGTGATTACTGTTCGAAACTCGAGTCTCGACCTTCCCCGGAGACAAAGATCTGATGGAAAGAATTTTATAAGCATCCATGGCCACCTAAAATTGCGTCTAACATCTGATTCTGACACAACAATTTGATTAGAATTAGTGAATTTATTACTTGTCTTACTTTACTTAATCCGAAGTCTTTCTACCGTTACGTGTAAGAAAAAAACTACATTTTAATTCATGAAGAAATATAGAAAAGTGTAGCTCGAGCTTCATAATACCCGAAATTATCCGTAATATTCAATACCCGCATAATTACCCACAAATGTCTGAAATAACCACATTTTGGGTTATTATCCGCTGATTAGCAATCCTGTAAATGAGCTCTGTTGCTTCCCCACTTACGTACATGCTAATATCTGTCGGGCTGTCACATATTTGAAAGACTGTCTAAAATGACTTGCTTGATAATTAATTTTAGGTATTAAAAATCGATAAAGTAGAACGGTTTATAAGAAATGAGCTGAAAATAAATATAACAGTGAAAAAGGCTTGGAAATTCAATAGTAAAGAAAATAGTGGTAACAGAGATGAATAATTTTGAAGACAAAAAAAGGAATACTTAAGAAAAAGAGTGAATTAAGACGTAAATTCATCGGAAGAATTTATAACAACATAGAGTGATAACGTGATAAGACAGGGTGGAGTATTAAGCCTCTGCTGTTTCTAGTATTAATGGATAAAATACTGCAAGAATGCAGGACTACCACACAGCAAATGTGTATAGGTTATAGGAACTTGAAACTAGTTTTGCTATCGGAACTTATTTATGCGGACGACCTAGTTATTATGTCAAAAAAACAGAGAGACATTTACAAGGAAAACTCATCAAATGGAAGGAGAAATTAGAAGAATACGAATTGGTGATTAATAATGATAAAACGATGGTGATGGCAATTGGCAGAAGGAGGAATGTTACAATAGTTTTAAGCAAGTACCTCAAGTTGAAAGCTACAAATATCTAGAGCAGGTAATAAGCTATAACGGACATCTAGAAGTTGAACTTAACAACCGCATTAATTCAGCAACAAAACAATACTATTCCATAAGTAAGACCATAATCAACAAGAAAGAAATTTCAAAGAAAACGAAGACTATTGTGTACAACAGAGTTTACACCCCAACTTTATGCTACAATAGTGAAAATTGAGTATTGACAAATAGACAGAAAAGCAAGTTACAAGCTGCAAAAATGAAATTTGTGCGTAGAATAACTGAAGTTACAAAAATTGATAGATTCAGAAATACCGATATCAGCCACAGCTTGAATATTCAACCCCTCCAAAAAAATAATAAACTAAGATGGTTAGGACACCTATAC
This sequence comes from Agriotes lineatus, assembly GCA_940337035.1. Taxonomy (NCBI): domain Eukaryota; kingdom Metazoa; phylum Arthropoda; class Insecta; order Coleoptera; family Elateridae; genus Agriotes; species Agriotes lineatus. Next base: position 49,832 of record CALNHX010001560.1, read on the forward strand.
AGAATGAACAACAGTAGATTGGTTAAGACGGTTAGGGATGTGCGGTACTATCCGATATTTTGAAGTACCGGTATTTTGTCTTCCGATACTCGATATTTTGTACCAATATTTCAGTAAATGATATAATACGATACGATTTATTTTTAGTCAGTATCGTTAGGACCGATTCAAGGTTTTTGCCGTCTGCGTTCCAATAACTGATCTTTTAACCATTCATTTTTTTTTTATTTTTAACATAAAAATTAATGAAACAATCTCAATGAGGTTGTTTGATATTTATATGTCATGTTCTATGAAAGTAAGGCGACATGGTCGAACATCGATAACTTTCAATAAGTAATTTTCCCTCTACAAACTCGAGAATAAAAATCAAAACAAAATCATTGTTGAGCGGAAATCTTCCTGTTTAACATGTGTATGTACTATACTTCGGGTTTCGGCTAGTACAACAAAATCGTAACTGATATATTCTAAGGAGAATGACAAATTCTGACGAAGTGGAACTCTTATGAATTCCAACAAATTTTGCGATGATTAAATATCCAATAAAAACTTCTTTATTCAACTTAAATATTTATAACATGCTGCTTTATACAATTGTAGTGTTTATATTCAAAATGTATGCTACGTTTAGGAAACTAAACTTTGTTAGAAAATATGAATGTGTTTCAGTTATTATTTTCGTGTTACTTTTTAAGTTTTTAAGCGTTTATAAAAATTAGTATACTATTTAATAAATGTATTTCTAATACTGATTTTCGAATTACTTTTTGTTGATTTCTTGATTGTTACTGTCCCTACAGTTCTATTTGCTGTACTAGGACTCGAAGGTTCGTATAAATAAACCAAGAAAATATCCTGGATCGAATGTGTACCCGTATACGAAACTGCCCCGAACCAATACTTTTAAATCGATACGATACGATTCTACCAGGTCTCTTCGGTGTATTGAACATCCCTAAAGAGGGTATGGGAAGCAAAAAGCGAAGGGAAGAAACCAAGAGGCCGTTCACCAACATCATGGAACAACTAACTATGTTGGGGCTATTTTACATGAAAGAGGCACACAGTGGAACGAGGCAAAAAGATTAGCCTTGGACAGGAAAAAATTGATTGAAATGTACAATAATACTTAAATGCAATAGCTTCGTATGTGCACGTGTGTGTGTATACTGCGTGAATGAATGTCGCGACACTGGAAACGGTAATGAGGTCAAATAGACTAAGAAGGAGAAGAAAATCGATAAAAATTTATAATTTTAAATATAATGCATTGTCAAAATTGTCGTAAACTCATTCGGAACAAAAGTGTTATTACATAAGTAAATCATCTTTACTTCGGTAAGTATACATTTTGTAGAAACCTAACTCATACAAAATGCAAGATAAACATAATTTTGTAAACAACAATTTAATTATTGTACATATGCAAACAGTATATTACTATGAGATGTAAGTTTATTTAGCTTCCAGGAAAAAAACATTTCCAAAACAGAAGAATGTGTCGTATCAAATCAATACGTTTTCAGTAATAATTTATCAACAGTGTAAAAGGTTAAATACTTTTGAGTGAGTGAAGTGTTTTATGACTGTTAACAAACGTTTCCCATGTTAAAGCGACAATTGTTTAAATTCATACCTGAATCTAATCTACAGAATCAGAAAAGACATCTTGTCGCTATTCCATCAGATGCTACACTTGAAGTTCTGTCGAGATTCTGAAAGAAGAAATTCATATTACTAATGCTTGCAGTTTGATTACTTACTGAAATATTATTAGGCATTTACGAATATTGTACTGTTATACAGTGCATCTGGCGGAATATGCAACACAAAGAACTTATGTTAATTACAAATTAAAATTAAATGGAATTATAAACAAAAACGAACCACGAATTATAATATTTATAGTCAAAATTGAAGTATCTACTTCGATACATAACTTGAGTAGAACGATGTAAACGAATGCATTTTATTCAAGCAGAAAGACTGATTTGACAAAGCATCGCTGCACTAGCTCAGACCACGTAAAGGCAACGCTAATCCTTATCAGAATGTATTAGGTACTGGCGTTTCCCTAGGTTGCATATGCCGGCAAACACACTATTTTATGATACATACCAGATACACCGCCTGTAAATCCGAAAGTTTGCCGATTTTAGGTTATATTACAGATATACTGCAAGTAAGATCTGAATGTCTTTATACAAACTCCTGTAACGATAGATCATTTCACCAACGATTGGCAAATTGTAAATACCTATATCCCGGTTTAATTTTCGCAAATATCTAATTTCAACATTCAGAAACATTAAGGAATTAATAAGTAGCGACACCAACATAATTTATGTTTATTATCTATGATAATTTTTGGACACCAGTGTTGCCAGATCGAATAAACATTATTATCGTACGACAGTAGTAAAAATTATCGTACATTATCGTACATTTTATCCTATTATAATATTTTGGATGGTACATAACCAAATATAACTACAAGAATGAAATAATTCTGAAATAAATCCGATAATCGAAAATGCCTGCGGAATGCATTTTTTGTGAAAGATGCAGGTCGAAAGTGGGCATGTGGAAAATAGGTGATGTATGTAATCAGCTTATTATCATAAATAATAACAGCACCGAATTAAATTTCAGCACCTTGTGGTTAATACTGGTTCAGCAAAAATATCTGCACGTAACTGTCATATCGATGATACGGTCAATATTAGTACTCATCTGACAAATTTGTGAGAATTTTCAAGAATAGCCAAATTATCGTACATTTTGCCATTATCGTACATGTGCTATCGTACATCGCACGACTGGTAATATTATCGTACAAAAACGATAATTATCGTACATCTGGCAACACTGATGGACAACAACTAATTACATCAAACTTGGGCATGCGCAGTAGATTAGGCGACAGATGTGATCAGCGGCTCCAAACCAATTCACCAACAAATCTGTGTCACTTGAACTAGCATCACTGGCGTTTTCGTTGCGACTTCTATTATTGGGCATTCAAACTAAAAGCCGATCAAAGGCTGCAACCAACCTAAACAAGCTATCACCACAAACAGCATCTTTGAACCACTCATAATATAATAGTTATTTATGTACCAAGCGAGTTATGAAGATGGTTATGCCCTTTCGAGGGCGACAAGTTTACAAGCCTGAGGGCCTCTGGCCCGAAGGTTTATAAGTCCCACAAAGGCTATGAACATCAAGTAATGCCTATGGTGCATAAGTTTTATTTTCCACTTTAAACACGCAAATAACTTGAAAAGTTGCCAGAGCAGAAAAGACTGCTTTATAGACCTCGTATCACAGGTATAAATAACAAATAATAGATCAATAGAAAATGTAGCTATTTAAGTAACAAGGAATGTAAGAACCTATTAACATTTGAGGTAGGCAAGTACAAGCCAAGGCAAAGCCGCGGCTTGTATGCCGAAAATGTTAATAGGCGATACATCCCGAGTTATCTTATTATATTTTTCCCACTGCTTATCAAAATTTTCCTAGATTTTTGAAAAAATCGGTTGGTTTGTCACCTGTCACCAGAATTGATTTTCGTAAGTCGTGTTACCTGTGAGTGTCACATATCATATAAACACTTGCAATTATAAACAAAACGTCTAAGTCTGCATTTTGCGTTGTTAATTTTATTATCCTAGGAACTTAATAATAATATTAAGTTCCGTTGTCAAGGGAAAGCAACAAACAAATATAATCACCGACTTACACGTTTTGTTACTAAGGCTGTATCACTGACTTACATGATCAGCAGCGGGAAAATAGAATATTACACAACAAGTTTAGAAAAGTAAAGCTTTACTAAACGAATATAACTGGATTGAGTACGAGCGAGCGAAGCGAGCGAGTAACTTAAAAAGCTATATAAGTTTAGTGAAGCTTCACTTTTCTTGAAAAGTGTGTATACTATTTTTTCGCATTTTGTATCAGTATTTATCAGCAGACAAGCATTATACCACATGTCCAGTAAAAAAGGCGGCTGTGAAAATTCAAACGTATGAATAATATGTTGGCGGCACTGTAAGTCTATGTCAAATTTGAAGTTAGTAGGTTATATTTTGCGTCAGTTTTGACACAGACTAACGCAAAACCTAACCTGCTAACCTCGAATTTGACGTAGACTTACAGTGCCACCAACATATTATTCACATTTGACAATGACATTACCATATAGGTAGTAAAGTGACATTTCTATGCACCAAACTGTCACTTTATTAAGCGATTTTGAATTTAGTAAAATAGCAGATTATTATACAAAATGCGAAAAATAGTATATTATGATACTAGTGTATAAGTACGCCTTTAAAGCACGTGCGCTAGTGCTTTAATGGCTCTTATACACGTGTATCATACGCTATTTTTTCTACGATCGTAACAGAGATATAACAACTTAGTTCGGTGACACTTTTTCCGTCACATTGTGTTAGATATTCTAGGTTATGTTGATATTCAAACGTACGGCATAGCGTGTTTTAATAAATTATTAAAACTAGAGTCCCTGTATATAATAAGAAAGAGTCGAGTCATTGGTGCAACCCATTGTGATTGGTTGGATCCACAAACCAAGGAGTACTTGAATTTTAAAAAATAATATAATAATCACATTATATTTGAATTTGACATAAGCTATTCAAATGCCTTATTTTAGGTTATTTTGACATGACTTTTGACGTTAGTTCAAAATCGTTCAAAGTATATTCGTATTATTAGTGACAAATAATTATTCCAAAGGCTCAGTTACATTACATGGGAACAAGTAACTAATAGCCAGTACTAAAAGCGAGTGTTTTAACAATGCGTTTTTTTAGTATTTTGCATAAGTAGACAGTCCAGTTTAAGCTCTAAAATGAGTGGTACTAAACACGCTCGTAAACGAATACTGAAAACTCTTATAAAATGTATGTGCCAGGAATTGGTAAAAATACTGGAAAGATGAATTAGTTCCATGAAAAAGCATGTGGATAAAGAAATGTCGTGCTAGAAGGAAGACATGTGGTGCTTCAAGCCTTCTCATGAAAGAACTTTCCCTGAAGTATATTGAAGAATATCGAAATTGCATTATCATGACTCCAACATCTTTTGATACTGACCTAATGAAAATTGGACTGGTTGGGTCTACACGGGTTTAGTGTGCATAGTACGGCTGTTATATTTCGTGCAATTATAGCTCTCCTCTTGCACTTGAATTTTTAGTTGTTAATTTTTAATTTATTGTTATATTCTTATTATTTATATTTTTTGTTATTTAAAAACTAAAAGTTTAGGTTCCTTCATTGAATAGAAATTGTTGAAAAAATGATTGTAAGTAAATACAGATTTAGACGGTTAAAATTCTTTGACAATAAAAACATTTTTATTTTATTGTAAAATGTGTTGTTGCTGCTACGGGCATTTCATAATATTGCAGTAAATATGAAAGAAGAGTTTAATGAAACTATCGATGTAGAAGATGTAGCCAGTGATGATAACGATGATAGTACAGTGGTTGATGATGGTAAAGACTTCAGGAAGAGGGATCATTTATTTGTAAACATGTTTCCATAATAGTCTTGTAGAAAACGTAGAAGTAATATTGAAATGTTTATATCTACATAAATAATAAAATAGTTAAATCTATTAGGAAATTTAATTTTTTTCTCGTTCTTTTAATTTGAAATATCTCTCAAGGAGTTCACATTTCCTTTTGTCAACTAAAATCGTTCATTCCAGCAATTTCATTTTTTCTTTATGCCTATCCTCTCGTCGAAGTTGTTAACTTTCTTCTCAAATAATCTTTCTTTTTGGTGTTCTCACTCCCACCACCTGCTTTTTTTAATTTCTCGGGGTAAGTTCCGCAGATGCATTTGTGTATTCTGTAGAATGTGTGTTTGCTCGGGCAGGTAAACTTTCTTTAGAAGTGCCAGTAGAAGAATCTGCAGAAAGAACATTAAAAGAATGTAAGCTACAAGTTTGGTTTTTGTCCTACTAACTGGTCCATTCCTTGCAAAGATAAGAAACGGGTAGGCTTTCGTTCAGTCTTATTACTGTTAGTTTTAAAATCAGAATATGATCGCAGCAAGTTTTTCTATTTTAATCTGCAGGTATCGGTGGTCTTCTAAAATGTTTTCCAACTCGCTGCTTATAGAACTCCAAGCATCTGTTTTCTTTTTGGGGTTTGGATGATTGATTTCATTTAAATGGTTTTCCATTGTAGTTATAACCGCAAGAGTTTCGCTGTAAGTCCACTTTGAACTCTCAGTAGCAATGTGAGAATCTTGTTCCTCTACATTTTGCCTTCTTACGTTGCCGGATGTCATCAGAGAAGCTTAGAGCTTGTCGGTCAGTTGAAACTAGAATACTACTAAAAACGTAAACTGACAATGCATTTTTTGCGTTTGACATATTGACATTTGTGTTTGAAATATTAGCCCACCATGTTACATGTTTAATGTAAAATCAAGTGGTTTTGATTTGTGGATCCACATGTCTCAACTCTTTCTTATTATATACAGGGACTCTAATTAAAACACGCCTCCAACGACAACGTGCGAATATAGCTATTAAGGCAACTAGTGTTTTACAGAGGATTTAAAAATCGAGGTCGATCATGTTAAAATTCGAGCGAAGCGAGAATTTTATGATCGACCGAGATTTTTAAACTGTAAAACACGAGTTGGCTTCAATATTTTTTCTACAGCCGAGGAGTTTGTTAGCTTAAATGCCCTAGGGGCTTCGCCCCTCTCCAAAGCGGCCCTCGGAGCTCCACCCCTCTCCAAGGTGGCCCTCGGGACTCCGCTCCTCTCCAAGGGGGCCCTTGGGGCTCGGCCCCTCTCCAAGGGGGCCCTCAGGGCTCGGCCCCTCTCCAAGGGGGTTCTTGCAGCTCCACCCCTCTCCAAGGGTGCCCTCAGGGCTCCGTCTCTCTCCAAGGGGGCCATCGGGCTCCGCCCCTCTCCAAGGGGGCCATAGGGGCTCGGCCCCTCTCCAAGGGGGCCCTCAGGGCTCGGCCCCTCTCCAAGGGGGCTCTTGGAGCTCCACCCCTCTCCAAGGGGGCCCTCGGGGCTCCGCCCCTCTCCAAAGGGGCCATCGGGCTCCGCCCCTCTCCAATCGAACACCCGGGGCTGCGCATACAAATCGGTCCGATATAATAACTGTACTTTTAATCTTCACAAATAAGGTTTTATAAACTCTTAAAGTACTCCGTGCTTTAAATGGAATGGCGTGTTTTATAGACAACATAAAGCACGCCGCATATGACCCTTGGAAACAGTTTAAAATCACGGCTGTAGAAAAAAATTATTATATAACCGTACGGGACAAGATTAGCACTCTCAATCTTTTTTGAATCTGCTATTCGTCATCTAAACGGCTTGGAAAAAACTGCAATAATTATTTTCAACAGCATCAGATGGCGCCTCGTTAAGAATACGCGGTAAGGTACTATTTTTTTTCTACATTTATACCATATATATCTTAGACCTGGTCTAAGATATTTATATATATATGATTTATACGAGCAAGCTTGTCCGCCATTTTGAGTTACTGAAAGTAACGGAAAATTCAAATTCTAGTTACTTTCCAATTAGCATACGGTAAGTCGAAAAAGCAACGATCATGTCATCTAATTTTATCCGTCTTAAAAAAGACTGGTTTTTAAAGAAATAAAAAGAAAGCAGAAAAAATGAGAACAAAAACACTGTTACTTAACACGCACGTGGTTCAAACTAGAGAACTTTAATAGTACTTCAAACAACAGTGACGAGTGACATAACTCAACAGAACTGACAGATACAGTTGACAGCATAGAACAATACCTACATATGGTATATAGATTTCAATAATCACACTTGGATGAAAACTGTAATCATAATTAGCATCATAATGGAATGCACCAAGATTTAAATCAGCGTGCAGTATTCGTCTGGATCGAACAGTGCGTACTCGAACGGTTTCCAGTCTTGCTTCGTTGACAGACGACAGAACGCACGGTTACTGGTCAGCGCAGCCAAGGGCTTGGCGCTAAAGTCCTTGTGACACAAAATCTAGTGGGATAAGCTTGCCTGGTCTACAAAGTACTCTAATATAATATATAAGAGAGTACCGCCATTCTTTGATCCGAGAAAATGCCGCCATCGCCGCTATGTTTATTCCCATCAGAAATAACTGATTGAGTTATGTCTAAATTTTACTTGAAATTGGCAAGACTGTAAGTCTATGTCAAATTCGATGTTAGCAGTTTATGTTTTGCGTCAGTTTGTGAGTAAAGATTTGGATTGCCAACAAACGTCACGTTGACGGAATTGTGTTACAAACCTCAAAGTCACGCATATATCAGAGGAATAAACATGGCGGACGTGGCAGTACTCTCCTATTTATACTGGCTCTGTTCATTATGTGCAGGCCATAGTGTAATTGTACATTTAATATAGATGGTCATAGGTAGAGCTACCAGTAGTCGACCGGTTGCGGTTAGACAAGACTAAAAATGGAATCTGCTATATTTCCAATGTTTATCAACAATTACGTGAAATAGATTTCTGTATATCATTGCATATTTACATTTAAAATGTATTTTTGCATTTGGGCGATAGGGGGTACCACAATTGAGATAATCTTAGAGTCCCTGTATATAAAACTATAACAAAGTCCTTTTCACAGCTCGGTGGTTACTACACAAGGCGAAGAATTTGACTGGGAAAGGGGTTATAGTCAACACCAATCTCAGTACTTGGGCAACGATTACAAGAGCTATTAATGGTTTGTTGAAATAAAACCACTTGATGCTAAGGTCGACAAGTTTCGAAATATATTTATTCCATTCTCAAGACCTAACAACTTGCGGCACACAACCGAAAAGGCACATGTAGTTCACAAAACATGTGACTAGATTTCAAATTTTAAATTTACAAAAGCAGTACAGCGAATGCAGCATATCACACAACAAAAAGTAATGCTAGATTTGGTGACAGGAAAATCTAGCATTACTTTTTGTTGTGTGATATGCTGCATTCGCTGTACTGCTTTTGTAAATTTAAAATTTGAAATCTAGTCACATGTTTTGTGAACTACATGTGCCTTTTCGGTTGTGTGCCGCAAGTTGTTAGGTCTTGAGAATGGAATAAATATATTTCGAAACTTGTCGACCTTAGCATCAAGTGGTTTTATTTCAACAAACCATTAATAGCTCTTGTAATCGTTGCCCAAGTACTGAGATTGGTGTTGACTATAACCCCTTTCCCAGTCAAATTCTTCGCCTTGTGTATAAAACTATATACAGGATCTCTAGATAATCTCAAGGTTACTAAATCATTCATATCTTTGTTATAAGGTACCGCCAACGGTGCAAATATATATTTTTTTGACTCTTTTAATTTGGGGTAAAGCTATCAATTGTTTCACTCTCACTCTCACGTTCTTACAATCTGTCCTTTTTAATTTGGGGGAACAAAATCTTGGAATGAAATGGCGGCACCAGTATTCGCCTTACCCATTTTTTCTTGCATGTTTTTGGATTTTGGGCGTGTTTTTGTTTGAAAGTGGACAAATCATCTCGAATATTAATACAAAACATTAGAAAATATATTATTCAAATTTAAAAAATACATAATTTTCTTTGTAAACATAATAGTTATTTATGTATTAAGAGCGTAATCAATAGATTATAGCACGAGGGAATGTTTAAAGCTCGACGCGAAAGCGGAGAGCTTTAAATTTCCCGAGAGCTATAATCGTGATTAGGCACGTGGTACATACAAAGTTTTATTTCATTTTAGTCCTCAAAATGGACAAAATTCAAGGATTCAGTATTTTGGCTACAGACTACTGCGTTGTCGTTGTGCTGGCGCTGTGCATTTCTGGTGTGCTATGGTTTCTATGCAGATTGTTGGTGTTGCTATACTACATTGTTGGTGCTTGTTATACCGCTTAGCAACTTTATAGGCCCTAGGGCTATAAAAGCCATTTTACGCCCTCTATCGAGTGCCAATAAACAAGATTATGGTTCCAAAATGAAATAAAATAAAATTACAGACGCAGGAAAACAAAAAACCTATTCATTCTCAAAATGCAAAATAGAACACACTGAATAGTTGCTTCATAGCATATATTGCATACAGATAGTCTCTGGCGGCAATTTCCTCATAGAAATGTCCTTTGAACGTTGTACATTTCAAATGGTACCAGCGGGTGCACTCATCACAACCAATATTTTTGAGATCATTGTCTTCTGTATCTCTGTATCATTAATTGAGTCGATGTCTCATGAACTACACTTGATAAACCTTCTTCTTTTGTCAGTTTTATTTCTCTCTAAACCATTATTTTGTTCTGGTAATTGTTCATTATTTAGTACATTCTCATTACTAACAAAACCATTATTGCTGTCTGGTAATTGTTCATTACTTGCTATATTCTCATCATCTTCTTGTCTCACACATCGTTTTATTTTTCTTTTCTTTGTCATCTTTTTTCGCATATCAAGTTGCTTGGCTCCCTTTTTTTTCTGCGCTTGTTCTTTTCTTGCCCGAACAGCGTCAACTTTTCTCTGCTTAGCATCTTCCTTCTCTTTTTCCAATTGCCTCCACATTTCAGATGATATTACACTTGGCACTTTTGGTGCGTGTTTGTTCTTCTTGCTTTTCAGTATTTTCTTGGGTTAAAACAACACTTGACTACAGATATCGGCAGTTTTTGGTGGAATAATAACTATACTTGAAATTTGCACTTTACTGGATGAGGAGCTTGTAAAAAATCATCTTTGGATTCATTATTGGACAGGAACACATTTTAGTCTTTTGCATTTCCAAAGATATTACAGTTTCTTGAATTTCCTCAGCTGGACAAACGAAGTTATCAGATGAGGTAGCTTCTGACACGCCATCTTTAGATTCGTTATTTGATATGAAAACATTCTCAGTCTCTTACAGTAATGCACTATTTGTTTCCAAGGGTTTTATAGTCCCTTCTATTTCATCTGGTGGAGGAACAAGATAGCCAGCATCATCAATATCATATATCTGACCATTACAAAATAGGGATACAGTTGGAAGATCATCTATGGCGACGGGTGGAAGAGCATTATTTACTGTTTCAAATGGGAGATTATTTTCTGTGGTCTCCGGTATTGGTGCAGGAGAATTCTCTTTTTGTCCAATGTTGCCTATAAGAGAACGTTTCGATTTTGATATCATCATCATCATCAATTTCAGCGTGTTTTACTCCATCTCTGGATATACGCCTCTCCAATATTTTTCCACTCATTTCTATTGCTCGTTTTTGCCATCCACTGCACTCCCGCCACTTTCTGGATATCATCTCTCCATCGTGTTTTTGGTCTTCCCGGGTTCCTCTTGGTTGTCCGTGGTCACCACTCTGTCACCTTCCTGGTCCATCTTCCGTCTCCTGTTCTCATCAAATGTCCAGCCCAACTCTACTTCTGTCTTGCCACATATTCTGCCACGTCTATCACCCTTGTTTTTCTTCTAATCCATTCGTTCCTCTTTCTGTCTTGCAGCCTTACATTCAGCATCGATCTTTCCATTTTCCTCTGTGCAATCCTTAATTTCTCCATTACTCCTTCATTTAAGCTCCACGTTTCTGCTGCATAAGTCATAGTTGGTAAGACACACTGGTTAAAGACTTGAGTTTTGAGGTGTTGTGGGAAGTTGGATTTAAAAACACTACTCAGTTTTCCATATGCAGCCCATCCCAATTGTATTCATCTTTTTACTTCTATTTCCTGATTGTTTTTCTCAAAGGATATTTTTTGGCCTAAGTAGGTATACTCGTTGACCACTGTCACTTCCCTTTCGTTATTAAGCATAATTGGCATAGCGTCGTTCATATTTGACATAATATTCGTTTTTGACGCATTGATATTTAGGCCGTAACTTCTTGCCGAGTTGTTCAGATCTATTATCATTTTTTTCAGGTCTTCCATATTTTCTGCGAACAGCACAATATCGTCTGCGAAACGAAGATTGTTCAAATATTCACCATTTATATTAATACCGATGTTTTCCCATTCTAATGTCGATTTTGATAACTCCTCAAAAATTATGTGTACATCAACTCCGCTTTCTTCCAAAGTACCCTGAAGGTATTAATTGTTTGTTCTGTAATCTCATAATTGGTGATGGATGGAGTGTTTGGATCAGTTATAACTTGAAGCGTCGTATTAGTCTCCGGCAAATTTTCCAACACATTCTGAACACATTAATTTAGTGTAATCTACAGCAGCGCTTCTCAAACTGGGGTCCGCAAACGCAATCTAAGGGGTCCGCGAGTTAAGCCCTAGAGCTATTATAGATCATAGGAATAGATAATATGGATTTATAAAGGTTGTTTTTTTTGAGGCGGAGAGCTTTAAATTGAAATAAAACAGAAAAATGTTTTTAATAGCCATGAAATTGGCTTTATTTGAAAGATAATTTTTTGGCATTACTGTTTGAATATAATTTCGGGCATGTGACCGCCGCGGCTGGAGCGTACATGGCGTAATATGGAGGTCCAATTTTCACACACTGTTCGCAGTAAATTAGGCTGTATTTCGGCAATAACGCCTCGAATGTTGGCTTCCAAGTGCTCAATTGTTTCCGGTGTATCGGCGTAGACATGCGACTTTACATATTCCCAAAGAAAATAATCTAATGGTGTCAAATCGCACGAACGAGGTGGCCAGTTAACAGATCCATTTCGAGGATCTGTTAACTAGAATATTTCGTGGATTTGACGCGATGTTTATTGTGCCCTTCCCTAGGGCGTTAATCTTTTCGCCATTCCCGATGATGATCATCAATGACCGATGAAATTCGTCGAAACTGCTGAACAAATCTCTCCGATTAGTCGTATGCTCAAAAGCACCTGAATCAGTTATCCATTCATTCTCGTTTCCAGGTCGAACAGAATGACCAATAAATGCCACCGGATTTCTTTCAGATGCAGTTGACTTTTTCGGACACTCCTTTGCCAAATTGTGTTTTGATTTTCATGTAAAACAGCCAGAACAGTCCTTGCGTCGGTGATCCTTTTTGCCGCAGGTATAACAACCGCTATTCTTCCATTGTTTGCCTTTCGGTCTGGATCCCTCGCCCACTTTCACTTTTGAAAATAAGGCGAACTTCATCACTTTAATTTTCACTGTTTCGTTTTGTTAATCGCTGTCCTTCTGTCAACAATCTGGTTGTCAGATTTTCCAGAGTCTTCCTAGTTGAATCTGTGGAGCTCCACGCACTGTGGAAATGGCTGAACTCTTGAGGTAAAACCGACAAAACTCTCGTTAAAAGCATACTTTCCGGTAAAGTACCACCAAGATTTTTCATCCTACTAACTAATAGCTCCAGCTTAGATATATGTTCCGTTACAGACTAGGCGCCATTCCACTGAAATTCGGAAAACTGCTTCTGTAGTAACGACAGCGATTCTTCAAATTTCTGTTCATAAATAGAGTGCAGCTTTAACCACATTGCAGACGCATCCTCGCATTTCATTAAAAATTGCAGGGGCTTTGCTTCAACAGTTGTTATGAACAATTTTCTAGCAAACCTATCTGCTTTCTGCCATTTCGCCACTTTTGTGGCAGCAGATCAGTTTTTTAAAAGTGCTTCTAGCGCACCATTACAGTCCAACAATGTACGAATTACAAATTGCTACTGTGGCCAATTACTTTGATCACGGAGCTTCTCTACAGGCACTTTCTCCATATCCATAGTAAACTTGGCAGTCCCACAACTGCACAAAAACAAAGTCCACGTCTACACCGAATCCAACCACGAACTATAAACGAAACCGGAACGTCAGAACTAAGCGCAATCTGAGCCCATAACCTGTTAAGGTTTTAGAAATAAAAGACTCGGGTGTTACTTAACATTTGCTTACAAGAGACTGCTTAAAAACGACCTACATATCGGCGGTTTATGAGGATACCCATAAACCTAGTATCCAAAACATTTGGCACACAGCAGCGAGTGCAAAACCCAGTCACCAACCCAAGGTTGAGTTTTCTTACAACTAAACGGCATAATAAAAGCGAAAGTTTTAAAACATCAACAATTTCAAAGTTCCTGTTGTCGCAATGCTTTGTTCTAATTGGTCAGTTTTAAACGAACCTGTCCGACTACTGGAAAATTGGCACGCTGTTTAAAATTATGCTCTATAAGACTAGTTAAAGGCAAAAAATGCTCAATACGTCCGACTACTGAAGGCCGTCGACTTTAGGGAGTTCTACCCTACACAACATATAAAAACAACGAAGTGGCCATTTTGGATAAGTAATGTCGAGCGGTTTAAGTTACACAGTACAGCCATTAAAGTGCGGGGTAAACGTATGTGTTACCGTGAGCTTGTCAAATTAGTGTAGTTACAGCAGTTTGAAAGAGATACTAAAATTCTAGCGTAAATTTCGCGTAAACCGTAAATTGACCGAGTGCGGATCCTGACCGGGTAGGCTGAGGCCGAGGCTATCGCGTGCTCGCCCGTATCGCATGCAAAATGTTTGACAACCGGACATCCAGATACTATAGCGACAGCTGGACGACGAAAGAAAGTAAGCGAAAAAGGAAGGATGAACTAGCTGAAAGTTTAGAAGCTGACGAAATATTTAAGAAAAATAAGAAAACAGCCAGGTCCCCGATTAAGGGAAATAAAAAAGATACGGACATGGAAGAACTGAAAGGAATGTTGGCACAGTTGATGAAAAATATAGGCGAAATAAGGGACGAACAAAAGGAGTATAGAAAAGAAATCTCGGAACTAAAGGAGGAAAACAGAAAGCTAGCGGGACGAGTAAATGCGTTAGAGCGAAGGTTAGAATCGGCTGAAAAAAGAGAGAGAAGAAACAACATTAAAATATCAGAAATCGTGTGTGCACCGGGAAATGAAAAGGAGGAAGTAGATAAGCTTTTAAGCACCAAACTAAACATTACAGTAAAGTCAACTCAAGCAAGGCAAATCAAAACGAGAAACAACAAATCGTTCATAATAGCAAAATTAAAAGATAGGGAACAAAAAAACGAAATTATGAAAAACAAATATAAGCTAAAAGGGCCAAACATCTTCGTAGAAGATAATCTAACAGCAGAAGAGGCTAACATACAAGCAAAGATTAGAAGCATAGCGAAGCAAGAAAAATTGAAAGGAAAGGAAACTAAAGTAGGCCACCAAAAAATCATCATAAACGGAGAAGAATTGATTTGGGACCTTACCGCCGACAAGTTGGTAAGAAAAGAGGAATATACAATCACAAAAAATCTGGTGTGATACACTCACACAACTTCCTTTTACAGTGATCTTATAATTAGTCAAAAATTTATTTTTTAATTTTTAAGCATTTGTCAAAATTTTTCAAAAATTACGAATTCTACAAAAACGGTACAAAATAGAGCGTTAGTTAAAGAGACAAATTTTCTCTAAAATCTTAAGCAGAATTCAAAAATGTAATAATATACCGGGTGTTCCATTTGAAATAGGAGTTAATAAAAAAAATAGAAAAAAAAACAAAAGAAACCCACTTTAGAAGTTTTCAACTGGAAAATCACCTATCTCACGTCAATGCACATTAAAAATGTAATAAAAATGTAAAGTTTGAAAAAAATCGTTAGAGCCGTTTTTGAAAAAATCGAAAAAAACTGAAAAATCACAAGAGTAAACACCTACTTCCGGTTATGCGATTTTCTTCAAAAGCTTGCTGTCTCATCTACATAGTACACAAAACTTATATATGAAGTTTCAACGCCATACCTCGTTTCGTTTTTGAGATATTCTGTTCACAGACAGACAGACAGACAGACACACAGACACACAGACCAATGAAAAAAAATATGTTTTTTGGGATCAGGGGACTCTAAAACGTGAAGATCTGTTGAAAACTCAATTTCGAATTTTTGGGGTGAATCCAATACTTCCTTTATCGTAAAAGGAAGTAAAAAGTAGAAAAAAGAAATGAGGATGGATACACGGAGACAACCGCGAGGATCATGGAAATGAATATGGCAAATATTACTAAAAATGTTGCGAAAATTAGGAGATGTACAAAAATTGGGCAATGGAATGTGAGAACTTTAAACCAGGGGGGAAATCTGGCGCAAGTTATAAAAAAATGGACAGATATCACATTGATATATTAGGAGTGAGTGAAACGAGATGGAAGGGAAGTGGGGAGATGATAACAACAGACAACTACTGCTTCCTATATTCAGGGTTAAAGGGAGAAGATGATATACATGCACATGGAGTGGGAATAATTCTAAATGCAAGATTTAAAAATGCACTAATAGAATGGCAACCGATATCAGAGAGAATAATAACGGCTAGGTTAAAAACGCAGAACCAAAGAGTTACAGTAGTGCAGTATTACGCACCAACAAATGTGGCTGAAATGGAAGACAAAGAAAAGTTCTACAGTCTACTCGACAAATCAATCACCAAAAATTAGCAATAACGATGTGAGATTTCAATGCCCAAGTGGGGAGTGAAAACGAAGACCTGGAACATATCATGGGGAAACGTGAAATAGGCACACGGAGCGAAAATGGCTGGCTACTGATAGTTATGTGGAAACCATGAGCTCAAAATTGGCGGAACCTTATTTGAACACAAAAAGTGCCACAAAGTAATATGGGTGTCCCCTGACCAAAGATCAGAGAACCAGATAGACCACATCTGTATAACTAGTAAGTGGAGGAATACTCTCTCAGATGTACGCAATAAAAGAGGAGCTGATGCAGATACAGACCATCACCTGCTGTTGGCAAAGATACGCTTCGAATTCATAAAACATAAAAAAAATTACGTAAATATTAAAAACAGAACGTATGACATAGAGAAGGCAAAAAACCCGGAAACGATGAACACATTTATAGAAAGAGTGAGACGAAAAGTAGGAGGAACGAATCAAACTATGACAATAGAGGAACGATGGCAGAAATGTAAAAGTGCATTTAATGAGGCAGGTGATGAAATCTTCGGTATTAAAAGACAGATTCGCCAACCAAAGAAGAGTTAGTGGAGACGATCCAACAGATGAAAAGCGGAAAGTCTCCGGGAAGTGACCAGTTAACAGCCGACTTATTGAAGATTGATGTAACACTTACTGCCGATATATTATACCCCCTAATGAGAAAAATATGGGTAAAAGAAACCCTCCCCCAAGATTGGAAAGAGGGATTTGTGGTCAAGGTGCCCAAAAAAGGAGATCTCCAGTGTAAAAATTGGAGGGAAATCAGTCTTTTAAGTGTGCTGAGTAAGATATTTTACAGAGTAATTTTAAATAGAATAGAACGAACCCTTGACATAGGACTAAGAAAAGAAAAAGAGCAAAGCGGATTTAGAACTAGGCACTCTTGTACAGATAACATCAACACAATTAGGATTTTAATAGACCAGTCACTTGAATATCAGGCCCCACTACAACTGCTGTTCATCGATTATGAGCGAGCTTTCGACTCAATTAACAGGGAATACATCTGGGCAGTGTTGAAAAATAGAGGACTTCCAAGTAAGATTATAAAACTAATTAGAGCAGGATACGAGGGATGAAGCAGTAACTGGAGTGAGGCAGGGCTGCATTTTGTCACCCCTATTGTTTCTAATTGTTATGGATAGAGTTATAATAAACACACTGAAAGATAAAAGCGGAGCATCAACTGGAGCCTAACAGGAACATTGGAGGACCTGGAATATGCTGACGACGTGTGCTTAATATCGAAAAAAACGCAACATATTCAATCAAAACTAAACAGTCTTCAGGAAAAATCGCGAAAAGCGGGACTAAAAATTAAGCAAGAGAAAACGAAAGTGCTTAATATTAACCTAACAACCGCGAGTGACTTAAGAGTGACGGATGACCCCATAGAAGCGGTGCGTGAATTTGTGTATCTGGGTAGCATAGTGTCGTGTGAAGGAGGGTCTCTAACAGATGTGCAACAAAGAATAAACGAAGCAAGGGCAGCTTTTTCGATCATGGGGGGGCGTATGGCGGTCAGGCAATATCAGTGAGTCAACAAAGCTAAAAATCTTCAATGCGACGGTTCAGAAACATGGTGCGTAACTAACAAAATCAAAATAAAGTTGCAGTCATTTGTAAATAGGTGCCTAAGACACATTCTACGGATGTGATGGCCAGAAATAATTTCTAACGTAGAGTTCTGGACAAGAACGGGACAAGAAGATATCAATAATGAAATGAAAAAAGAGAAAATATGACTGACTTGGACATACATTAAGGAAAACCCGAGAAGAACCATGCCGAGCAGTACTGGAATGGAATCCGCAAGGGAAAAGGAAGACAGGACGACCACGAAAGACCTGAAAGAGGACTGTTGCAGAAGAGAGCACGAAATCGTTCGCACAGCTAAAACCAATCGCAGACGACAAGCAACAGTGGAAAGAATTTCTAACCACCCTATGTCCCCCCGGAGAATAATGGGAATCATCAATGTCGAGCGACCTACTCGACATATCTGATAGTTCATACGTGTGTCAAGAGATGGCACACGAATGATGATTTCGAAATTATATTGGTCGGTTGTGGAAATAAAGGAATGCGCACGATTAGACGCTGCACGCAATTACCCGACTCTTCCCTACATTTCATATCATAAAAAACAAGGTATATAAATAGGAAACATACTTATATGGTGAAATAATATTTATATACAGAGACAAATTATGAACTGCGGGCACAGGTAAATCAAGGCAAATTTACGGCTTCCTAAAAATGCAGCAAGACCCATGGACAGTCGATCTAGGTACTCTGATATTAATTCACGAGTCATCTACGTCGATTGTTGAAGTAATTGTTCAACACAGACGACGCATTCATGCATAGTGTAATTTTTGTAAATGAATTATTATATCAGAGATAGGTTGTATGAGGTACTGTGTTAACCTGTGATTAAATTCAGATAATAAATTTAGATTTGAAAAATAGAATTCTGAGAGATTAACAGTAAAGTAAAAGAAGGTAGTTCACAAAGCAAAACGAATTCTGAAAAAATAAACAATTTACAATAATTTCTTAATGACTTCTTTTATTTGTAAAATCCGTCCGTTTTGCGGACTACAAGTACATCTTCTGTAACTTGATCTAAAACTTAAAACTAGAAATACATGCCAGGGAAAGTAACGCTCAAGTGAGAATCAGTAAAAAATCTGTAAAGGGCTTTACCCAGAACTTCCCTTGCAAGTGCAAGTTGTGACACTAAAAAATATATTCACGTTCTTAATAATACTGAAACAATAAAAGAAAACACTTGCTAATGCGAATTACATCAATTTCCAAATTTTCAAAAGTAAAACTATGTTATATCGTCTGCCGTGTTTGCAGTACATAAAATCTTTCTGTATGTGAATTTATTGTAATTGATTTTAGTTGTTAAATATCATCATCAAAATAATATTGTATATTATTAAAACTTCCGCTGTCAATTATTGTAATTGTTATTGTAAAGTGGACAATTTGTCTGTGAAATTTGAAATAAGTAAATAAATAAATTTGATCAGTGTTTTGCTGATTATCCCTTTAAATAAAGCATCTTGGAGACTTACTTACAAAAAAACGTCTGAATTTAGGGGTATGAAGCAAGACGTCTTAAGAAAGCTCATTAAAAGGGCTTTTCAAAAATACACAAGATTTAAATTTACAAAAATTTACAGTGGCTATATACAAGACAGTGTGGCCATACGATTGTTGGCCGCCATTTTCAGGAAAATTGGAGCCTTTAGAAATTATTGAACGTTTTTGGATGGTCATTATTTTGGCCCTAGTTTTTTGACTATTTGATGTTGGTTACACGTGCAGTGTTATGATTTGACGTTGACATTATTGACACGTTTTGCTTTGAGGTTTTGAGGTTATTTAAACTCAATTAGAATCAATCTAAGCGCACACACCAACGGAAACCAAATGGAACTAGAGTATATTAGCATATCAGTTTTTTGGGCAATAGATGATGAATTTTCACTCGCTTGCGACGCTAATTAATTATTTGACACTGACAATTTAGAATTTTGGCGCTAGTTATTTTAACTAGTTGATGTTAGCTACACGTGCAGTGTTATGTATGGACATTGACATTTTTCATTGGCGTTCGTTAGTGGTGCTTTAAGGTGTCGCATGAAGTTTACAACCGGTTTCAGTTATGGTAGTTTACAATACAGCTTGGTCTTGTACGAGAAATCGCCGCGAACGGACGTCTGACCGCAGTGACAGTGATAACCGTACCCCAAGTGATAACGTATCAACAATTAAGGTGAAAATAAATTTTGTTTCTAAAATTAACATATAATAATAGGAATACAGGCCTTGAGCCTCGGATTAGTATTTCATACCTAACAATTAGCTAGCATTAATGACAAACACTCCAATCAAACCTCTTACACTAATATACCTCGGTAATCAAACCATCCCAATGGAAACCAATCATACAGTATTACCTAAACGCAGCCTAGACCTTGATTCGACATCAATAGATCCTGATCCAAAAAAACGATACCTTTTCGATAGCGGAAAACTCTTGGCAAATAATAAATTTGCAGCGATACAACAGAAACAAGAAACGCAATAATCTACCTCACAACCAACAAACAATGGCAAATGCGCCACAGAGCCCACTAAAACAAAAATTCCACCAGTGTTTCTACATAACTCTAGTAATTATCAAGAAGTAATTAAAGACAAAAAACATTGCTAAAAAGGATTTTACAACATCCTTAAAAGGAAGTGAACTAAAAATAAACTTAGAATGCATAGACGATTACCGCCAACTTACCAAATATTATGACGACCATAAACTGGAGTATCATACATTCCACAACCCTGAAAATACTAAATTAGAAGTGATTATTAGAAACGTCCTCATATCCTTCAGTGAAAACGAAATACGCCAAGAATTAACCGAACTCAAACACCCAGTAAGCAAAAAACAAGCTTGCTAAATAAAAATAAATTACCGATGCCGTTAGTTGTAGCTGAATTGCCACTTTCTATTGAATCCAAAAACATCTTTAATTTAACAAAACTCGCACACTGTGTGGTTAAAGTAGAGCCACGCCGGAAAAACAGCGACATACCCCAGTGCACAAAATGTCAGCGCTATGCGCACACTAAAAATTATTGTTTTCTACAGCCTCGCTGTGTCAAATGCGCGGGCAATCATCACTATTCCCAATGCACTAAAACTAAAGAAGAAAAACCTAACTGTGTGAACTGTGGAGCCGAACACACAGCTAATTATAAAGGTTGTAGCTACTATAAACAAATTAGTCAATCCAAAAATACAGCTTTCACACGAAGAACTCCTAATCACTTATAATAATGCAGAAGACTAAAAGCCGTGTTTACACAACTAAAAGTACCATAGTTGCATTCCACCATTTCTATTTTCGGGTTTTTGTAAACAAACTTCCCTTAACTTTTAATAGCGATATTATCACAGAAAACAATTATTTATTATGCATATTTTTTGTGTTTTTTAAAACTGTTGACAGCTTCAAAGGCAAGTGAATTTTGATTAATAATAAAGAGAGTTACTGAATGCAACCAACGGCCGAAGCAGTTTTAAGCATATTAAATGTGTCTCTGACTTTGATGTTTACACATAACCTAAAAATTATTTTGACTACGAAACTTTATCAAATTGTTAATCGCTTTGACTGCGCTGCAAATATACCACAGATTTGGCGTTGTACCCTGCATACGGGCTGATTTTCAGGTATGCCGATCAACAAAGAATTTACGAGGAAAAACCATTTGTTTCCTTTATTATAGCGACATATTGAAGATTACCACAGAAATACCGAAAACCATGAGCTATAATTCAACAACTGCTGCTCAGCAACATCCTGAATGCTAACGCTTGGAAGACATCTACTTTCTTTGAGAGCATGAAACGTTGCAGTAAAAAGGGTTGGCGTTGTACCCCGATGTCAGTAATGAACCTGCATACGTGCTGATTTTCAGGTATGCCGATCAAAGATGAATTACAGGAAAAATAACAATTTGTTTCCTTTATTATAGCGACATTTACTGCAGTCATTAGCAAGAAGGCGGTATCTACAGAAAAATCGAAATTGAGTTATTGGTATCGTTGGAATTGGTACAAAATTCCAATCATTTTAGATAAGTAACGAATCGATATACTGGGAGTAGAGATTACGGCCGCACACATTGACTGCAGTCATCGTCTTGGTAAAATAGGCGAAAATCGTCCTATTATAGTAAAATTCGTAAGTCATAATACAAAAAACACTGTTTACAATAATAAAAGGAAATTGAAAAATTCGAGTATAGTTATCAGAGAGGACCTAACTAAAAAAAGGCTCCAGCTGCTTAAACAGGCTGGTAAGAAATATGGTGTAAGGTGTGTGTGGACATATGGTGGCAATATATTCGCTAAAGTGAATAATACAATTACACGTATACCTATGAATGCTGATTTGGGGAATGATTCATAAATTTATTTTCATTTTATTATATTGCTATTCTAATATTGACATTTTATTTTAAACGTTTGGTCGTTATTTTTATACGTAGTTATAAATATTTACCTTAGTTATCAGTTGTGACTTTTAAATTTGCAAATATTTTTACTATCAGCGGAACTCCGGCGAGTCGCCAGCGAGTCGCTGGCGAACGACTATGAATACGGGTGTTACAATTGCCATTACATTATTTCATGCAAATAAATGATGTTAATAAGAAGGTTGCATTTCTAAATGAACAATTACTTTGCCTTTTTCATAAGCATGCTTCTGTCAAAACAATGAAAATTACAAAAAAGAAAGCACCTTGGATTACTGATAACGTAAGATTAATGATGAAACTTAGGGATAAAGCTAAAGCTCAATATTTAAAGAACAAGACAAATGGCAAGTGGGAGTATTACAAGTCCTTAAGGAATCTAACTACGCGGGCTATAAAAAGTGAGAAAAAAGCTTATTTTAAATTTAAATTTTCAAATTCGGATTCTAAGGCTATGTGGAATGAACTAAAGTCATTAAATATATCAGCAAATAAGAAAAACGAACTACCTACCCACCTAAGTAAACCAAAGGAAATTAATAACTATTTTCTAGATAGTATAACAGGAATTCATAACAATAATGATAATACCTTAAATTATTATAGAAATAATACCTTTTCAGATACTATCGTACCAATGGAATTTACTCTTGTAGATTGTGACATTATAACTTATATACTAATTAAAATAAAAAGCAATGCTAAGGGTTCTGGCGAGTTAACTATACAAATGATAAAATTTTGTTGTCCACATTTAGTTCCATATATAACTCACATCATTAACACTTGCTTATATGAAAATATCTTTCCATCTCAGTGGAAACTTGCATTAGTAACACCTATACCAAAAATAAAAGATCCTACTGAATACAAACACTTGAGACCTATTAGTATTCTACCTACAGATACCAAACATAAAAGAATAAAGTTGTTTGGTATCTGTGTATGGCTTTAAGTTTGACATGTTGCCTGCACACTCTGTGTTTGATATGTGTTACGTCCTGTGAACCATACGATAATGAATGATGATTCTACCTACACCATCGAAGATCCTAGAAAAGATAGTTTCACTTCAGTTAAAGGAGCATTTAACTCAAAACAACATCATTCCTACTAACCAGTCTGGATTTCGGGCGGGACATAGCTGTGCAACAGCTTTATTAAATGTAACCGATGATTTGCTCGAAGCTGCGGACCAAGGCAAAGTATCAGTGTTGATATTGTTAGATTTCAGCAAGGCATTTGATACTGTGAATCATTCAATTCTTTTGTCTATTTTGCACTATGTTGGTTTCTCATATGGCGTAATAGACTTTTTTAAAAGTTATCTTGAAAATCGATCACAACGTGTTCTGCTGCCTTGTGGTACATCAAATCCGAGACTTGTACCAGGTGGAGTGCCGCAGGGATCTGTGCTTGGTCCGTTACTTTTTTTAGTGTATACATCTTTATTTCACAAACACATAAAAACGTGTAAATTTCATATGTACGCTGATGATACATAGCTTTGCCATTCATTTACTATATCTGACTATCAGCATGCATTTTTAAACAATAACTCAGATCTTCAAGAAATTGCTAATATTATCTAAAAATCATTCACTTTTAATTAATCCTGCAAAATCTATTGTCGTCTTATTCGGTAATGCTAAACATTGCCAAGAATTAAAGGAAGTTGTTAACTTACAGATAGATGGAGTTACTATACCGGTTATGGAACAGGCACGGAACCTTGGACTGATGGTAGATAACACGTTTAGATACAAAACCCAAATTATGTATAATATTAAGAAAGCTCATATGAACCTTAAACTTATTTACCCTCATAGAACTTATTTTTCAAAAGAAATTAAAATTCAGTTTTGTCTAATTTTACCTTTTGCGCCGAAGTTTACGGTTCATGCTTAACTAAAGATAATATAAATCAAATTCAGAGAGTGCAAAATTCGTGTCTCCGACTGGCATATGGCATCAGAAAATATGATCATATTTCTCATAAATTGCAAGATGCAGGCTGGTTAAATATGGCAAATAGACTAAAACTGCTTGCGGCCACGTTATACCACAGAATTGTTCTGCATAAGAGACCAGCGTACCTCTATAATAAAATTACTTACCGCACAGATATTCACAACATAAACATCAGGTATAAAGGAACCATAACACCACCAGTTCATAAAACTGCACTATATGAACGCTCCTTTACGTACCAAATAGCAAAGGTATATAATAATCTTCCTATATTCTTGAAGGGTCTGTCTGTAAATGCCTTTAAAAGAAAACTTACGATCGAGTTGCTACGCCAACAATAATTTATTTATACATTTATATTTATGTTACTTTTACAACTGTGATACGATGTGTTACATGCTACTTTGTTATTATTTCTTCATAGCCACGACCAACTGTCGTCGAATATTGCAAACCCAGTATAATCTTGTAAAAATAAATTTATTTTACCAAAAGTTGCTAGAGTTTTTAAATACAATGTTTTAAATGTTTCAACAATTATTAAAATATGAAATAAAATGAAGCTGGCAACATATCAGATTGATAATTTGCAAAAAGTATTGACCAAATGTGTTTTGTGTCAATGATTTAATGTCACTGTAATGTCAAAATTTAAAGATCATTTGTAATGTTTAGTAATAACGAATATTGTGACATGTACCTCATTCTTGGTGAATGCAATGGAAACTTAAGAAATGCTGCTCTAGAATATTCGTTGCGTTATCCCAATCGTCATCCCGATAAAAATGTTTTTCAGCGGCTTGAGCAACGTATGCGGGAAACTGGTCGTGTTGAATTAAATTACAACCACCATGGGCGACCACGAACAACCAGGACTGCTCAATTAGAAGATCAAGTTGTTGCAGTCGTGGAAAATCAACCAGGTATGAGCAAACATGGAATCGCCCAAGAGCTTGGTATAAATTGCAGTTTAGTGCATAGAATTTTAAAAGGGGACAATTATCACACTTTTCATTATTCAAAAGTTGATGCTCTACAAGAAAACCACTTTCTGCAAAGAACGAATTTTAGGCAGTGGTTGCTACAGCAAATTGAAGCAGATGATGACTTTACAAAAAAATTATTATGGACGGAGGAAGCAACTTTTACTCGAGGGGTATTTAACAAGCACAACAATCATTACTGGGCAGTTGAAAACCCCAATGTATTTCACATAAGAGGTTTCCAGCAACTGTTTGCGCTAAATATTTGGGCAGGCATATTAGGTACCTACATCATTGGACCATTCTTTTTACCCAATCACCCACAGCACCAGCAAATAAACAAGAGCTACGCAATAGAATAACTGCGGCTGCTGCTACAGTAACACTAGAGATGTTAAACCGGGTACATAGCAATATTAGAAGAAGAGCGCATGCTTGCGTAGCTGCAAATAAGAAAATTTTAAACATTTGCTATAATAATTAATGTTTTTTTATGCGTTTAGTTGTAATTGTTGCTTTCTTGAATTTTGTATTGTTTCCATAGTTTCAAAAAAGATTAAAATACTTTAATTCCTTTTGTTTTAGTTTAACCTCTAACAGTGTTGCCATTTTTTTTCAAACTTTAACTGCTTATAACTTTTAAACGGGCCATTATATTACATTTGCAGTTAAATATATTAGCTTATTTAGACACGCTCTAGCTCCTCTTGAATATATGGTGCGGTATTTTTGGAACACCCCGTATTGGTATAGGAATATAAAATAAAAGTAAATAAATGTTTTAATCGATTTATTTATCACTTTAATTGCAGTACTGTAAAATAAATAAATACAAACATCATGTTTTTAAAAGCACGACCGCTGCGATATGTGAAAAGCGCAGGTCTATTTTTAAACGATCAAATTATGCATTCCGACTATCGTATGTCATGTCATAATGCTGCCTTCCTTCATCCATCAAAACAATCTACAGTAATTAAATTCACTGACATGGCAAATAAATATGACTTAACTATTGATAAAAAATAGATTTAATAACATGAAATAACATCTTATGGTCAAAATTTATTTAAAAACAATTTAAATTCAAACACATTTAGTAAATTTATTCAGAAAATGTATAATGGATACAAAAACATTGCGCTTCCATACTTTGACCAAAATGATTTAAAAAGATATTTTTGTCAACTACACGGAAAAATTGCATGTTCAACACATTGGAAAAGTGATTCTTCCATGCTCACGTAAAACTTTTATATTCGCTGAAAAACTCTCACTTTTCTTAACTTGTAGAACAATCTACTATTAGTTCACTAGCGATTTAAGAAGAAAATTAACTCGCTAGCATATAAACATTATAAACAGTTACTTATGGTTGCTATTATAGAGATAATAATAATAATGCCAGTTTAAAATGACAAAGAAATAATAATTAATCGAGTTATTTACCACATTTATATTTTTATGACGCTCAACGCCTTAACAGCTTAAACCTGAAAAGAAACACAGATTGTAGGCAGCTGAAAATTATTTCAGTGGCGTAAATAATTCTCACATATAATCTCATAAGAGCATTAATTCTTTCCGGATTTTTTTTACTGCGTGTCAACAACGTCGTAGTAATTAGGACGCCTTCCATAGGCGAGCGTTTCCTTTCCAGAGACTTTCCATTTGAAAATTTATTTTTTGGAACTTTCCTTACTGCCAATCTCTAGCGTGCTTTTAAAACTTTCTTTAGTGCAACAAAAGTTATTAAATTCGTCCTACATTTTAAATGCGGCATATGCCGCGGGTTTCAGCTAGTAACTTGAATAATCCAAAAATTCACCCACAAAGACCAAACGCCTCCAGTACAGGCAATATCACATCCAACAATACATACCTACCTGAATGCTCTTAAAAACTCCAAAAACTCTATTGATAACAACTCAAATCCTCAATCTACGGAACAATCATCAAATCCGTTCATACAGCAAATACTACAAATAATCTTAGATTTAATTACTCCACACATTGCCACAATAAGAAACTTCTTCATGTCAGCAATCCCAATGTTATTCATCAATGGCAAATAATCAGAAACTAATCACTAATTTAACAATAACAAATTGGAATGCAAACGGTCTAAAAAATCAAAGATCATTATATATAGCCTTTTTGGATAGACATAATATTGACATCGCCTGCATTACTGAAACTCACCTGATAGAAAATGAAAAATTCAGAATACCCAAATATAATATATACCGTAACGACAGGAATAACTCCTATGGTGCAGGAGGAGTTGCGATAATCATTAGAAGCACCCTAATGACATATCCGACTGGCATAGAGGAACTGATAACCCTCGAAGCCATTGCAATTAAGCTCAGAATGTTAGACAACAGTACCCTTAAAATTGTATGTGCATACAAACCTCCAAACAAACCATTAATCCCAACAGATATCATGGCAGTTTTTGAAAAACAACTACCAACTCTGCTCATAGGCTTTATACAAGACAGTGTGGCCATAGGGATGTCTTCGCCGCTATTGGTCGACGCGAATATCCGCCATTAACAGGCAAAATATTTAGTTACTTCTAAGTTGTTCTCAAAGAGGTTGATAGAACCTGTGCATTTGGTTGTGGAAGAAAATAAAACCTTTCAAATCTGACAATTGTAAATTGTCAGTGTCAAATAATTCATTAGCGTCGCAAGCGGGTGAAATTTTATCATCTATTGCCCTGAAAAACTAATATTCTGCACAGTATTTAAATGTGACAATTTAGAATTGTGCTATTGTTGTACCTAATAGCACAAGATGCGTTCGACTTTGAATGTATGATAAAGAGATTACATCGGTGCTGCGATGAATGGGGCTTTAGCATAAGTTTAGAGAAAACGGAGTATCTATTTAGTAGTCAACTCGGAAGCACAATATGAAGTCTTAATCAATGAAGATGTCGATGTCGTAGTAAGACAAGTAAAAATGTTTAAATACCTCGGTGCTACAATACAATCGATGAAAAAGGTTTGGGAACAGAAGAGATCAAAACTCGAATAGTACAAAGTAAGAAGATAATGGGATGCTTGAAATCAATTTGATGGGACAATACTATCTCTAACAAAAAAAAAAAAGAATAGATGAAGTAATGTGGTAGAGGCGATGCTATGTTATGGCAGTAAGGTATGGACTGTAGGAGCGGAAATGAAACAAAGACTAAACACAGTTCAAATGGACATAAAGCGCAAAGGTATCGAGACGAGATAGAGTGACGAACGAGGAAATAAGACGCAGAATGGAGGCACCAGAATTTATTGTGGACAAAACTGAACGGAAAGCGTTAAACTGGTTTGGTCATCTGATGAGAATGGAGGAGACGACGTGGCCTATAAAGATCTTTAAATGGTCGCCGCCGGGTAAGAAAAAAAGAGGTAGACCACACAAACCGTAGAATGAGGGTATTTGGAGAGCCATGGAGGAGAGAAACCTGGAAGAAGACCAAGCACAGGACAGGGAGGTTTGGAGACAAGGAACAGGAAGACGACACTTAGCTGTATTGTAAACTACCATAACTGAAACCGGTTGTAAACTTTATGCAACACCTTAAAGCACCACGAACGAACGCCAATGAAAAATGTCAAACGTTCAAACATAACACTGCACGTGCAGCTAACATCAACTAGTTAAAATAACTAGCGCCAAAATAGTGACCACTCGAAAACGTTCGATTATTTCTAAAGGCACTGTATATCTCTACGCTCAAACTTGCCTGAAAATGGCCGCCAACAATCGTATGGCCACACTGTCTTGTATATAGTCACTGTAAAAATGTATAGAGTCCCTGTATAATATTAAAATAATCTTGTCACGCAAGGATTATTTGTCAAATCAAACAAAACTGAGGGTTAACAAGCGAAAAAAACTTCGATGAGGAATCTATTTGACATTGGTTCCACATGTCCCAACTCTTATCTTACTATATACAGGGACTCTAAAAATGTATAGAGTCCCTGTAAATTTTAATATTATACAGGGACTCTAAAAATGTACAGAGCCAGTAGATATATATCTACTGGCTCTGAAAATGCATAGAGTTACTAGATAGAGAGAGTAACGCGATTGGTATCGCCAATGTATTTGGCTCATAAATGGCGGTTTGTAACTTTAGCCACTTCCAAAGACGTGATTTCTCAACTTCCTGATTTTGCGCCGTCAAGTGATTGGCTAAATTTTGACATTTGACGTCGGACACTTGTCACTTCACTTTTCAGTTATGTCAATTTGTTAACCTTCGGTCTTCGTTATCTTTTTGAGCTTCGGTAAATCGTAAAATGCCAGGATGTTGTGTGCCTTTTTGTAAAAATCGCAGCTAATCTGGTTTTCGACTGTTTCAGTTATCACAAGGTGACTTTAAACAAAAAAGGCGTAAATGGTTGGCATTTATGTTCAGGAGCTCGTATTTATGAAGTAAGTCGATATATATTCACATATATTAGCAGATTACAACAGATTTGCAATTAATCTGAATCGTTAATTAATTGTTCTTTAATAACAGGCACATTTTGAAACAACCCAATTTGAATCCGACAGACAGGATAGAAGAAAACTTTTAAAATGGAAAGCGTGATTGTGCACATTCAAATGTCCCGCCAATTTGTGGACCAACAATGGCCGACTTTCGTGTTACTCTCTCAATCTAGTAACTCTAAAAATGCATACAGTGCCTTTATATAAAGGCACTGTAAAAATGCACACTCGCGTGCGCTATCTGCTGACAAATTTGCAAACTATATTGCAGTCTTATTCCCACGGAAATTTAAATATTCGAATATTGCTTAGGAACAGACTCAAAAAATTCTTCCTTCATATTTGAAAGATTACATGTCTAGTAGCGGTCTCTTTCACAATGGGTAGGAAATGTTTTCTTTGCCATAATAAAGATGCACCTTTCTTTCAAATACCAAGCGAATTAGAAATTCGAGAAAAGTGGCTCAAATTCTTACAAAAATTTTGTGGTAGGTAGGTACAACAAAAAACTCATGAACTTTGTATTTATTTAAACAACTCAATTTATATTATAGATATAAGTAAAATTACAAATCTTACAATATTGTGCACAAAGCACTTTGAAGAACAAGAAATTGATACTAGTTTTAAATATTATCGTTTAAAAAAAAAGGATCAGTACCGTCTATTTTTGTAAGTTAAATTGACTGTTTATTTATCACTTCCCATACTAGACAGTCTCTACATTTTAGAATTTTGTTAATTCACAAAGTCGTTCAAAATCCCAACCCAGGATCGAAAATTATGAACCAGTTTCAGTAAACTCGACATCCTCCAATGATGTAGCTACTCTTCAGAAACAAATCGAAGCTCTTACACTAAATTTACAAAACACCACTCGAAAATATAAAAATTGTTTCAGAACTTCAGGATATACAAAAATATGTCAATAACAATTTACCAGCTTTTGAATCCCTAAAGAAAATTATTGATGATGCAGAAAACTCAAACGTAAAGACTATTTTTGATGGACTGCATTCAAAATTATCCCAAAAAGAACCCAAAGTGGTCAGAATTAACAGTGCGAATGTGTACTGTTTGGAGGTTCTATTCTCCTAAAGGTTACGGATTCTGCCGAGAGAACTTGACTGTACTGCCATCAAAAACAACTATTTCGCGTTATCTTGGCACGTTTAATGGACAAAAAGAACTAATTGCACAACATCTACAGGCTGAGATTAATCCAACACAAAGGATATGTTCATTTATAGTCGATGACATGACCATAAAAGAAAAAATAAGTTATAGTCGTAGAGAAGATCGAATTTATGGTCTTGATACCTGTAGCACAAGTTTTGCTCGCAAAACTCTCATCATCGCTAACAAGATGTTATGTTTTGTGGAACAAGGATTGTCAAGCAGGTTTATCATTCCGGCAGGATATTTCTTTCACGCTTCGCTAACAACCGATGTTTTTTATTCTTTGACAATGAGCTTTTAACTGACTGTGGATTTATTGTCCTAAAAGGTGCGTACTGACTTGAGCATTTTACTCCGAACGAACCGAACGAGCAGAGCGCACATCAGCGAACCGAAAAAAGAGTCCGAGCGAAAGCTCTCTGTATTCGCAGTGTTCGATGCATTCGCCTGTGTTCCCGGACAATTTCATCAATGTTCGTCCGAATTTAAACATGGATGATGTGATCGTGGCAGCTGGCGATTTTTTCCTTATAGGTACATTCCCTAGTTATTAAGAAGAGAAGATCTAAGAAAATGTGGATGTCTTTTCAAGACATGAAAAGACGGCATTGCTAAGAGATATGGATAGTGGGCATTTCAAAAATTTTGCGCAAATGAGTGTAGAAGATTTTGAGAAATTAATAATCCTTGTCGCTCCTAGAATTGCTAACAGGGATAAAACATTTCGAAAAGCCATACCTGTCCAAGATCGTCTAGCTATTGCACAGCGCTTTTTAGCAACGGGAGACTCGTAGATATAGCAGCTTACAATATTCGTTCAAAGAATCGAGCTAGGATACGGAAGCTCTGATCTTCCGCCTTGCAGGCCAAGCTCCTTTATGGGGTGTTAGATTATTATATCCAAACAATGCATTACTGCTATAATTTCGGAAACATGTGCCGCTCTGATTCAGGAACTCGAGGAACAATTAAAGGTACCTAACATCTATTTATTAATATTTATTTTCTGAAAATCATATTAAGTCATGCAACTGGTAATCTACTCCATAATTGAAGTTCAAAAGAATAACACAATCACTTCGAATGATGCGAAAACTGCGAACGCTGCAAAGACACCGTACTGACTGCGCACCAACGAGCAACTGAACCTCTTTGAGCAAGCACCATTTACCGACAAGCGACGGATAATGTTTGGCGCGTTCTGTTCGGCTCGAAGACTGGTACAAACTCGTACTGACTAGGCGAATTCGGATCTGCGCGCTCTGCTCGTTCGGTTCGTTCGGAGTAAAATGCTCAAGTCAGTACGCACCTTTTAAGGCTTGTAACTGATAATTTTTCATCGAATACTGCACTTTTAAAAATGCTAAGTGGAGGATCATCAATTAATTCAAAATCAAATCGAACACCCGTTTCTTTCACCTTTGTCGTTTTTTTATCTTTTGATTTTTGCCATGCACTGAAAAACGCTAGGAATTTATTTCTGGATCGTCATCACAAGGAATTATCTCTTCTTCATATTTAAAAAATTATATAACCTACAAAAAGATCTACCAATTAAGCCTGTCCGTTATTTGACAAGAAAACACTTACATCCTACAAGTTTTGAGAAAATTAATGTTTTAAGAGCCATACATGTATTTACTCCTGCTGTAACTGCTTCATTAAAATTTTTAAAAGAAGCCGAAGATGAACGTTTTATTGGCATTGATCATGGTGTATAAAGAGAAGGTGTAGGATCTGTCTATACCGTGAGTGAACGGATGCGGTTCCGTTAACGCTCGAACTTAACGCAAATTCCAGCAGATGGCAGGGCATGACATACTCCCTATTTTTGTACAGGCGTATATGAAGTGCCACTAGTAATTGCTTAATTAGCGGTTAAAACTAATTATTTAACTGAAGAAATGGTCAACAATAAGTGCTTGGTAACAAACTGCACGTCTGGGTATAAATCAAATACAGAAAAGGTGTCTATGTTTAGTGCAAAAGATCTTTAGGTTAATTTTATGGAGTCGCGCCATTCCGAGATTCGATCGCCCTATTGATAAAAATAACCGTGTTTGTAAAAAACATGTTTAGCAAGAAGATATTATTAAATACTGGAAAGGTGCAGATGATATTATAATTGTAATTAAACGGCTTACTATTATTTTTTGTTGATATGAAAGTTAACCAGGCGTGGTTGTAAATTTCGCGGTAAATTTTTAGCCGCAAATATGTGTACATGCACAAAGAATCATTGAAAATGAACAGGGCTATGCAACCACATTATGACCCCACGCAGAAATATCGGGCTACTTTTATGGAAACGTGTGCATTAGATGAAGTACTTTTTGGATAACACGATTATAGTAGCTTTCTAAAAGCATTCTTTCAAATGTGTAACATGTGTTGCATAACCCTGTTCATTTTGAACGATCGTATGTGTACAATATGATTACATAATTAGTTATTCATTATCTATTTAATCGCTTATTTAATAATCTTGACATTCTCACACACTAAAATTATATTAATTGTTTTTCTTTGACAGACTTTTTGTGAAAAATAATTGTATTCTTCTTTTGTTTGACAATTTATTTTATGTACACAAGAAAAAAATTAAAACTTTGGTATCAAAAATATTTAAATATGTATATTAAATTGAGAATTCCCATTGTTAAAGCGAAATTACTGGGATATAGATAATGTGAATTTCATGAAAATATCCACAACTACCATAATTTGCTGGTAGCTCAACACATTGCAAAATAAAGCACTAGTCAAATACAACTGCATGTGGTTTTCTAAATTAATACTTAGGTATACTCAGGGGCGGAGAGTAGACGGGTGCACGGGGGCGACCGCACCCGATCACAAATTGTTACGGGTGCAACGCACCCGATGAATAAATTGTAACAGTAACATAATATTATTCAAAACTATTTATTTGAAATTGAATCAGCATGTGCTAGCCAGCATCAGCCACGGGGTGTAATGACCGAGCTACTACCTGTCTTGGTTGGGACTGGAAGTACAACTTAAAGCTTATCGCCTATAGGTATCGGCTTGGGTAACTACTACCTACCTAAATATTTCCAAGAATTCAATGTTGCTTATTTCATTATGGATATTTGCAATTAGCTGAAGTAAACGCCTTGGATTCCAAGTAGCATTTGTATTGTTCGCTCTACGTAGTTGTCTGCCTATGTAATGGATCAGTTTTTGAAGCACGAAAAATCCACCAGTGCCGGAGATGGAAATCCGCTTCAAAACCCATCATTTTCAAATCTCGATAAAAGAAATGGCATGTTATACATTGTAATTTATATTACCATTTCCAATATGTCAATCTGAAATATTGTATTTTAGTTATTTATTTATTTAGAAAAATAAAATCTAATTTTAATCACAAACTACATAACTTTTTGCTGGGATTAACTAAATTTAATTTTACCAATATTGTATTTTTGAAATTACATACATACCTTTAGGTATTGCGTTGCATACTAATTTAAATTATTATTCGTTATTTCATTAATTGCAAGAAATTTTTAGTTGCAGATATTGTCAGAAAAAGAAAATCCACAAGGAAACTTTTGCATAAGTGGTCTGATCAGTTTAAGTGGATTGATTACAATCTTCAGGCAGATAAAGTATTTTTTCTTCAAATGGCAGTAAAATGTGGCATTATACTCCTGGATTGATGATGCTAAACTGTCACTTTATTGCCATGCGGCAGCTAATATTATCTGCCGCTGAAGAGCGGCAGATAAAGTTATTATCTGCCGCTGACGAGATACAGTAATTTTCTTCGGATTTTCATATAAACGTTTGAAGAAAAAATGCTATATGTTATTCGGAGCAAAAGTATCTTTATGTGGCTCGGCTGTACCGTCCAGCCACGCCACATAAAATATAACTTTTGCTCCTAATAACATAATATACTATTGTAGGATATGCTTAGAGGCAGCAAAAAGAGAAAATCGTAAATTTGAGGCCGCTACCGTCTCCAACAAAAATGCCTGTAATAGTTTTTGTGTTAATGGTTTTTCTTCGTGGAATAAAGCAATAGAGAGGTTTATAGATCAATTTTCATTCCCAAGCAGTTGGTATTGTGGCGTGTAGTAAACGTGGTGTTAACGTCTTGGCTAGTCTTAATACGGAAAAAGAAAGCCAAATGAAACAAGCTAGAGTTGCTTTGATCACGTTTATTACCAGCTTGGACATAACTCGACCAGTAATGTTGGGACTAAAGCAAATGCACATTTAAAAATTCTCTTGGAGTTTGAGAGTATTTTTTATGAAAACTTTTATTGTAGTTTTTGAAAAGGTGGAAATATTAAATTGTTTACTACAAAAAGTTTCCCTTCATTTTAATGAAGCAGTTGTACTTTTAAACACAGTGAATGATGTTTTAAAGAATAAGAGACAACATGAGATTGAAAGTCTTTGGAGAGAAATTATTAAAAGTGCCGAAGTGTTAGGACTAGAAGAAGCGGTATTACCACGCAAAAGACAACTTCCTAAACGATACAACGAGGGTGCTGCTCAGTTTAATTATGAAACCCTCGAAGACATGTTTCGATCACTATTTTTTGATATATTGAATCAAACTATAGTTAGCTTAGATAGCTGATTTAATACGGCAGCCATAAATCATTTAAAAGAAATAGAACTTTTTAACTGAGGAAATTCGCATGGACAAAAAATATTTGAACTTTATAAAAGCGATTTTGAATATGATCGTCTTAAACTGCATCGCGACATGTTTATAGATATATGTCAACAACAGAAATTAGCATTGAATAGTTTTAGTGATGCAGTAAATATACTCACTGAAAAAACCTATTTAGTAGATGTAATTTCAGAGATGTACAAATTTATAAAAATTATTCTTACCATACCTGTAACTTCCTGTACAGCGGAGAGATCGTTCTCTGCTTTACGACGATTACATAAATATGTTACGTCAACTATGTCACAAAAACGATTAAACAATTTAGCAATATTACATGTGCATATAGACCAGGGTCGATAATTTTTGAAACCAAAAAAAATTATAGTAGGATGAAACCCATTGGAAAAGGAAGAGAATATATCAAAAATTAAAGGAAAAATAATTTACGGGCGATCTGAGGTCGGGAAGTGGAAGGGGGTGAGTTTTTAAGGGTTTAAAACGGTTTATCTCGATTTCCGTCAAAACTACAAGTTCTATGGAAAAAAGTTAAATGGCAAAGTTGTAGGTAATAAAAAGATCTACAACTTTTGTATTTACACTTTTTTCACATAATTTCAAAATTTATGTGAAAAATTCAAATAACCAAGTTTTTGGTTTTTTATTTTTATCTTTTACAAAAAAAATTTTTTTTTTACAAAATTTGGCTAGAATTTACCTTTTTATGTCCCAAACACACTGTAATTTTTTTGATTTAAAATATTTATTTTTTCACCTTATTTTGACTTAATATCGAAAAAGCACCCTAATTTTCAATCGAAAATTCTCACGTCAAAATATCTGCTTTTTTAAAAAAGTCGGTAGACGTTTTGTTCATTGAAATCGCTACTTTCTGATGGTGTAAAAAAATACACATTACTATGGTAAATGTTCTCAGAAAATCCAAAGAAACGAAAAAAACTCGAAACCGAAATTTTTTGAATCCTTCAAAAATATCGTTGCATTTCTGCATTGTTTTTCTGGTTGCGATACAGCATCTGGATTTGCCGGAAAAGGAAAGAAAAGTATCGTAAATTCATTATTAGACGATAAAAATTTGTCAAATTTGGTTAATATTTTTTATAAAAAAGATGCAAACAAAGAAGATATCGAAAAAAATGGATTACAATTAATCAAATCTATTTATAAATGTAAAAATGATAATATAACACATGTATATTTATATATTATGAGATTTTCTATGACATAGATGTAATTAGAATTTAATAAATCAACTTTTTTACTGAAAAAAATTGCAGCAGTCACATTTTTTAGATGAAATCCCCTTTAATCGTTAATATTTAGAACAACTATTTTCGCATGTTTTTTGCAATCTTTATGTTTTATGGATTTGTAATTTTTTTGTTTATCAATGTAACATGGAATCTTACGTTTTTCGAGTAATTAAAGTGTACATTTTAATAAATAGCTCAAAATTGTACATAACGATTAAAAATTTTTTTTCGGATTCGAGTTTTTTTCGTTTCTTTGCATTTTATGAGAACATTTACCATAGTAATGTATATTTTTTTCACAACATCAGAAAGTAGAGATTTCAACGAACAAAAAGCCTACCGACTTTTTTTAAAAAGCAGATATTTTGACGTGAGAATTTTCGATTGAAAATTAGGGTGCTTTTTCGATATTAAGTCAAAATAAGGTGAAAAAATAAATATTTTAAATCAAAAAAATTACAGTGTGTTTGGGACATAAAAAGGTAAGTTCTCACCAAATTTTGTGAAAAAAAATTTTTTTTTGTAAAAGATAAAAATAAAAAACCAAAAACTTGGTTATTTGAATTTTTCACATAAATTTTGAAAGTATGTGAAAAAAGTGTTAATACAAAAGTTGTAGATCTTTTTATTACCTACAACTTTGCTATTTAACTTTTTTCCATAGGACTTGTAGTTTTGACGGAAATCGAGATAAACCATTTTTTACCCTTAAAAACTCACCCCCTTCCACTTCCCGACCTCAGATCGCCCGTAAATTATTTTTCCTTTAATTTTTGTTATATCCTCTTTCTTTTCCAATGGGTTTCATCCTACTATTATTTTTTTTCACTTTTTACCATTTTCAAAGGCTTCAGCCCTGGTCTAATAAGGATGTAACAGATGAAATAGATAAAAATGATGTAGCCAACGAATTTATAAATCGAGCAACAGTTCGCAAAAATACGTTTTCACTTAAATAGTTCTTATGTATAGATACATAAGTATCTAGCTATTATATAGGTATAGGTAAGTATATAATATGTGATGTGTATATTATTTACACAAATTGTATTGTTTTCATTGTATTGGTTTAGTTGTATTTGTAATATTAATTGATTTACATACTCTTTATTTATTTCTTTCAAAACATAAAGTTTCCAAAATATGTATAAGGCACCCGATTGAAATTGCAAAACTCGCCGCCCCTGGGTATACTGACATTTATTTTGCCTTTTTCCTACATAAGCTACTTGCTAGCATTGTATAATTTCGTTTTGTTAGTAGGTATTGAAGAAGGTGCATCACTACTGTGAGTTAAAATAAATCGTGATAAAAATTGTAATGTTTCAAGTAGTATCTATCTTTACAGGAACCACGGGTAAATTCTGATGCTGTAACAAGCATTTTCCTTGGTTGCTCGAGATACTTATCTAAACCGGCACCTAATGAAAACGACGTACGAAAATTTAAATACAATTGTTTAAAAGAAAAACGAAAATAAGTTTCGCAGTTCTCAAGTTACTACCACTCTGATACTACGTAAACGATTTCAACTTTTTCGTCTTTGCTGTACATAGTTGTATTCAAAACCACAATTTTATGTTAAACTCAAAAAGTTAAAACGAATTGCTTTTAATTTGACATTTACAGCCAGTCTTATAAAAAAATAATTTCGAGTTAACTTTAATCCTTTGTTAAAATAAACAAAAACGCATCAACGTTTATTTACTTATGATTAAAATGTCATAAGCACTAACATTTTGATGCGATTTTGTTTATTTTAACAAAGAATTAAAATTAACTCGAAATTAGTGGTCTTTATAAAACCACTCGTTAAATAGTTTAACTACTGTTTTCACAGCAGACTATTCTTCAAAAACTGAAGCTTAAATTTGAAATGTAGTGTAAGTTGGTTGGTTATATTATAAATTACAATAAAACAATGTATTGAAATGTTTTTAAAAAATAAAAGTATACATAGCGCGTAAGTATACAAAAAAGAAAAATTCGCTCTATATTGTACATTGTTATTGTAAGAAAAAATCACAATAATAATTGTTATCCTTGATTAAGGCCTTTAACACTAATACTAAAACGTATTTTATACTCTTTGCTAATACATTTGCTTCTTATTTTTATTCAATTCCCAAATATGTGAATATAGTTTTCGTTTAATTAGGTACCTAAAGTTTGTTAACATTTTGATTTTGCTGTTTATACAGGGTGTTAGGTAAACATGCGGCAAAAATTCAAGGGGTTATTCCTTGGCCTATTCTAAGAATATTTTGTGGTGAACAAAATTTGCGACAGTAACAACACTTTATTATCAAAAAGTACATGTTAAGTTGCTCAATCTACAATAAATGTTCGGAATGACTTCCTCCAGCCTGGATACAAGCATTCAATCTTGATAAGCTCATTGGCGTACGCCAAACTTTTATTTACATTAATGATTTCAAAAAATATCGAATATGGTTGTCGCAAATTTTCGTCACCCTGTATCTTCGAAACAAAGGGGTTTTTCAGAAATCATCATAGGACAAAATATTCTTAGACTAGACCAAGAAATAACCCTTTGAATTTTTGCCGCATGTTTACCTAACACCCTGTATACCGATTATTATAAGAAATTTTAAATAAACTCATACATACATACATAATCTGTAATTCCTTATATCATTTACATTGTCGGGGTTCGTACTGAACTAAATTTTTTTATTTTGCTTAGTACAACATTCTTTTAAATCTGAATTAGCTAGTGTGAACCCGCAAATTACGTTACTGCATTATTCTCTACAAAGATCCACTCGTTTTTTGTGAATTACAATGTATTAAATAATATTTTGTTCATAACTTTCATTTAAAACTGTACAAAATATGGGAGTATCTTGAGTGGCGCCATCTAACGGAAAAGCGCTACAACTCGAGCGCTAACGGAACCAGTGAATTAGACAAATTTCTTCACCTTCTCCTTATACACCGTGGCCATGGAGGTTAGAGAGGAGGAGATGGAACGAAATGCGCCGATGTCATATTGAAATGGCACTATTTTGTGTGTCTAGTTCTTAGTGACCAAATTCCCCACTAGAGGCCCAAGTGTTGCAGTCTGGGCTAGAGTCCCTGTATATGAAAGAGTTGGGACATGTAGGGCGACTTGTTTTGGATCCACAAACCATGGAGTACCTGATTTTTGCCGATTTCAAACTTTATGCATACTTCTTTCAACTAAAACAACTGAAATATATCTTTGCTACATCACATGGTCCTTGACTTGTGGATCCAATGGCTCAACTCTTAATACATATAGGAACTCTAGTCTGGGCTACAGTGACTATATACAAGACAGTGTGGCCATACGATTGTTGGCGGCCATTTTCAGGCAAATTTGAGCGTAGAGATATACAGTGCCTTTAGAAATAATCGAACGTTTTTGAGTGGTTATTATTTTGGCGCTAGTTACTTTAACTAGTTGATGTTAGCTACACGTACAGTGTTATGTTTGGACATTGACATTTTCCATTGGCGTTCGTTCGTTGTGCTTTAAGGTGTTGCATGAAGTTTACAACCGGTTTCAGTTATGGTAGTTTACAATACAGCTAAATGCCGTCTTCCTGTTCCCTCTCTCCAAACCTCCCTGTCCTATGCTTGGTCTGCTTCCAGGTTCCTCTCCTCCATGGCTCTCCGAATACCCTCATTCCACGGTTTGTGTGGTCTACCTCTTTTTTTCTTACCCGGCGGCGACCATTTAAAGATCTTCATAGGCCACGTCGTCTCCTCCATTCTCATCAGATGACCAAACCAGTTTAACGCTTTCCGTTCAGTTCAGTCTACAACTGATTCTGGTGCCTCTATTCTGCGTCTTCTTTCCTCGTTCGTCACTCTATCTCGTCTCTCTCTACTTCGTTTCATTTCCGCTGTTACAGTCCATACCTCACTGCCATAACATAGCACCGACTCTACCATTACTTCACCTATTCTTTTTTTGTTTTTCTTAGAGATAGTATTGTCCCATCAAATTGATTTTAAGCATCCCATTATCTTATTACTTTGTACTATTCGAGTTTTGATCTCTTCTGTTCCCAAACCTTTTTCATCGATTGTACTGTAGCACCGAGGTATTTAAACCTTTCTACTTGTCTTACTGCGACATCTTCATTTATTAAGACTTCATATTGTGCTTCCGAGTTGATTACTAAATAGATACTCCGTTTTCTCTAAACTTATGCTAAAGCCACATTCATCGTAGCACATTCCAAGTCGGACGCATCTTGTGCTATTACCTACAACAATAGCACAATTCTAGATTGTCACATTTAAATACTGTGCAGAATATTAGTTTTTCAGGGCAATAGATGATAAAATTTCATCCGCTTGCAACGCTAATGAATTATTTGACACTGACAATTTACAATTGTCAGATTTGAAAGGTTTTATTTTCTTCCATAACCAAATGAACAGGTTCTACCAACCTCTTTGAGAACAACTTAGAAGTAACTAAATATTTTGCCTGTTAATGGCGGATATTCGCGTCGACCAATAGCGGCGAAGACATCCCTATGGCCACACTGTCTTGTATAAAGCCACTGTAGTCTGGGCTAGAGTAACTGTATAATAGGAGAGTAAAGCAAACGCGGTAAGAGTATTTGATTGGTTGGATCCCATTCTGGAACGTAAGATCCCATTGGAGCTCAAAAGTACGCGGCGGGCTTTGGATTTTTGAAATCAGAGAGTGACATTAAATGTGTCAAAATTATTCAAAACTGAATTTTCGAAAGTGAAACATAAAGAATTTTATTTTGTTATGACCCGGTTGCTCTATGTCTGAGTGTAAAAGACGTTTTGAAAATGGATTTTATTTACTTAGTATCCCAAATAATCTAGAGAGGAAAAAATTTGGTTGAGAAATATTGGGCGACAAGATTACGGCTGTAAAAGGCTAAGAATATGTGAACAACAAATCAATGGGAAGTTGCAAAAAGTGATCATAAAATACTAAAAAAGGCCAACACAGTTAAGTAAAATCCAAATACTGAAAATCATGTAGAAATTTCACCACCTGAACCTGAACC
Source organism: Agriotes lineatus (assembly GCA_940337035.1). Lineage (NCBI taxonomy): Eukaryota > Metazoa > Arthropoda > Insecta > Coleoptera > Elateridae > Agriotes > Agriotes lineatus. The sequence continues at coordinate 91,987 of CALNHX010001560.1, forward strand.
TTGTTACAAAAAGAAGTAGGTACGAGTCTCTGCTAGTTCAATATTCTAAAGCCGCGTCCACATTAATAAATATTTACGTTGTGCGTTGTATTTGACGCAAATTTGTGCGTGTGCGTTGAAATTAATGTAGATGTGGACGGTTCGCCGAACACAAACGCGCACAAATATTTTCGTGACGAACGACGCACGCTATCCATTGCCCAGTCGGTTTTTACTAGATTTGCGGCGCAACATTGTGCTGATGTAGACGTATGTTAGTAGTGCATATATGTGTCGTGTTGTATTAATTTTAAATTATTTTTAGGAATGAACTTTCTAATTTGTAGAAGGAAATTATTGATTAACCATGTCTTATTACTCGCTATTAGTAAAAAATAAATCTAGGGCATTTACTATAATGCACCATTTAATTCGAAAAAATAAAAATAAACTCAATAATAAAAAAGAAAGACGTTACTGAATGACATTTCATCTTCTGTTATTACTCTTTATTTCCACAAATGTTGCAAATATAAAACTTACTAATAATAAGAGAATGCACAATGGCGCCGCGCTGCAAATCGACGAACAGGCGGAGAGCCGACACACAACGCACAACACACATTTGTGCGTCGAAACATGATGCTCTTTCATTAAATTTGCGCCGCAAATAAGTGCGCTCCATTTTGAAATACAACACACAACGTAAATATTTATATATGTGTACGCGGCTTAAATTACGTAAAAATAATAAGAAATTAACCGAACTTTTAAATAAAACAAAACGAAACATTTATTTATTGAAAATACATTTAAAGAAAATGCTAACTGATGATCAGATTCAATCTTTAACAATCAAACCAAACAATTCAACAAATGTTCGAATGAAACTTTGGAAAAGTCTTTAAGATTAACATTTTCCTGTGGCACAACTGGGTACAATGATCTAAGGGATCTACTTTTTCCATCTATTCGCACGCTAAATTTTCATCTCCGTCACTTAAATTTTCAATCTAGCATTTTAACAGACTTTACATTATTCAAGAATAAACTTTCTAATTGCAACACCAAATTTGAAAAGATTGTATACTAACTTTAGATGAGATAGAATTAAAAAAGTAACACTACCAAATCCTGAAGAATAGTTAGCTTCCAAGGCTTTAGCATTCATGCTAGGTGAAAAAACTACAGGAAGCTTAATTTAAATTTTATATTGCATTTAGGGGGTATTTCAAGCAAATTGAAACAAACCGTTGTCTATTATTTCACAGCAGATAGCAGTAATGGAGCTGTATTGGCTGACATTTATTTAAAATTGTTGAACAAGCTACAAATATATGTCTTCAGCCTTCAAAATTAAATAACTAATAATATTAATTTATCTAAGCATGTAATTAAGTGTAGTTTTTTATTTGGCAATAAATTACTTTTTGCAATTTATTTATCTGTCGGGCTCTGAACTGGCTGCTTTGGAAGTTCGCCCTTTCTTATATTATCCATTTCGGTTCTGTTTGCAATGCAATCCCAGTGTCAAAATACACATGTTCTTTGGCGGGAGTTACGATATACATAATACTAACAGATCTTAACAAAACAAGCATTTAAATAAGTAATAAATCTGTAACTCCATTATTATTTCAACTATTCAAAATGTCGATTATTTCATCTCAATAGAACTATAATCAAATAAACACTCAAGCTCAAAAGCGAATCCACAATACTAAATTGATTTAGTCGGCTATGAACATTATGACTAACTTCACAGTATGGATCCCTAAATGTCATCGTTTGCTCTACTCTCCTATTATACAGTTACTCTAGTCTGGGCATGGATATATTAGTACAGGATACGTTCAGTACATGTAAACGTACGTCGAATCTTAAAATAACATATCACAGAGTTCGGTACCTTCCCCCATTTCATTCTAACCTGTATAACTTTATTTCTCTCTCACTCTAGACGTATTTCATACAATGTTTCGTACGCTTAATTTTGAAGTTTTGAAATGAAAACGTCAGAAGTGTCATTCAATTTCACAGTTTATTCTTCGAAAATTTAACTTGAGCAATGAGAACGTGCATAATTTGTTCTATTTCTTGTAATTCTTCAAGCGAAGACCTATCTTTTCACCGGTGTGTTAAGTAGATAGTTTGTTTAATTAAAACCTTAAAAAAATTATTTCAGTTCTTCTATTGATATTCGTATCCCTCATAGCATTAGGAAAGGAATGAATATCAAAAAAGTTCCCTATCCAAGCTTCAAAAAGGATGATTCCGTACAGTTTTTCAAGGCACCTAACTTCTGCATGAATTATGAACTGTAAAGTTGAGGTTAATGTTTCCTTTTGCTTCTTCAGCTGCTCGTCCACATTCTCGTGATGTTTTTCATCAAATTCGAATGTGAGAAATAACAGCAGTTCATGCAGATGTGTAGGGGTTGGAAAAAAATAGTAACTGTTCGTTACCATGCAACTGAGGTGCAAGCTCCAGCAAGCCATATAAATTTGGTTGCGCGTTCTTGTAAAATGAGGTGCAGGAAGAGATGTGATTGATCTCGAAGTTCTTAGTGATGAAAAGAATGATATTGAGGACTGTACATTATTAGAAGCAGAAGATTTATTTTCATATTCTTTAACATATTGAAACGTACAAATGGAAAAATTTCTAAATGATGGTAACATTAACTAGAATTTCAAATAGCAAAGTTAATTTTGATTCCGAGTGATATTTTTTCCAACAAATAAGTGGATTTACCACTACAGGGGCACCGCTATAAAAAAAAAACAAGCCAAAATCTCTACCTCATGGGTGGTGTGGAAAAGAGATACCAGTAAATTTAACTGTATTTTTCCAAAAAGTTTAAGTAGGTACTACTTTCAAAATTGGTGCAACAAAAATTTAATTTATGATTCTTGCAAAGAAATGTGCTCTACAAATTTACTTCCATCCATTTCTATCGAAAACCCGTTTTTGCGATATTGACCAGAAACTAAACGAGCGACCACATTTCGTGCTGTACGCTCAAACTTATTTTGCACTCTTGCTGCAGATTACACATGACACCTTATTGAAACTTGTATTTCCAATACGATGCACTTCGTAGTTAATAGCCAAAAACCAGTGCTACTACGTCTCAGAGATATTTTTTGAGACTACGGGTACCTATGTGCATCACTATTAGGTAGAGAATTTTTTTGATAATCATTCTTAATGCCATAGGGATATAAATATAAAAAAAATTACCAATTTTAAATTTTGGCTTGGACCAAATCATGGGTGGCTCGAGTACCATACTCCATCAAATCCTTGCAAGGCACATAAAAATGAAAAATACTAGATGCTTACTAATTTTTTCTGAAAATGGGTCTTTTTCATAATGCACAATCAAATAAACACGGCTATTTATTTAATAACCAATTTTTTTGGTCTAAAATGCAGAATCCGAGGCCAATTACACTGCTAACTCTTTTCCTTATAATTTTGGCTATGGTTAGTAGAGAAACAACATTAAATAATTATTAATATTAACAATAGCAGGGATATTGGCCTCGGATTCTGCATTTTCCCCGTTGTTGCATGTATCACAGTTCTGCTTCTTTTTTATTTATTTATTTATAATATTAGACGGCTGATCCAATAAAACATATCAATCGAAAACTAGAAGATAAAGAATTCTACTTGCAACACTTGCAAACTTGAAAATTTTACAGAATGAAATTACACAACTACAGCTATTAACTTAAATTAACCACTCAATTTGTCCAAGGCGTTTACTAAAGGCGCACAGACAACTGACTTGGGACGAGCGTTCCAATCTCTAAAAATTCTGTTGAATAAACAGAACTGTCGACACATTTTATTAAATCTTTCGCGCACTAGCTTAAACTCGTGGCCATGCAACCCGCACATTCTCACTAGTCACAAACCCTTCAATGACTACAGTGTAGTAACCATGGAGGATTTTATATGTTTCTATTAGGTCACCTCTTAAATGCCATTCAGAAATCGATGATAGCCCCAATACCTGCAGCCTGTTCATATGGCAGTTTTCAAATAGTTGGCGATAACTTGGTGATACGTCTCTGGGTGAGTTCAAGAGCATGAATGTCTTTAGCAAGGTAAGGCTTTCAAAAGCAGGACGCATACTCCAAAATTGGCCGAATATAGGTTTTATAAATTTTCGCTAAAAGTTGAGGAGACATGTTTTTAAAAGCGATTGAAACTAGGTAGGTGCTACTCCCATTTAAAATCCGACGACACGGTGACCCCAAGGTCTTTTTGTTGATAAACCGCCTTTATAAGCACATTGTTCAGAAAATACATGTAGCTAGGGTTGTGGTATCCTATGTGCAACACGCATTTTTGTTAGTTAAGCTCTAACAGCCACTTCGAACACCGTTCTTGCAGTCGCAATATGTCATTTTCTACCATTCTTCAAAGTGGTGCATCTTGTAAAGGACAAACTGAGTTTCAGAGCAAAGTAGTGTTCACAAACTTCTATTGTCACGATCATTAATTTCATTTCAGCCAGCCTCTGACAAGTTAAAACGATTAGACATGGTGACCTAAAAAAGTTATCATGAAAAATGATGCTACTTGAAAATTTAACTTGTTAGCGGACCTACCAGTTAAACTGTTGTTTACATGGTTTTGATTGCTATTATTATCAACCGTAAAACTCAAAAGCGTTAGCGAGTGAATATCTTGCACACCCTCTCATCAGGTGAGGTTATCAAGTGTTGACTGTTGAGGTTATGTTTTCTAATTTGTGTGTATTTATGCGATTACTTCTTTTCTACATTTTGTAGCATCTTGAGACCAAAAAGACTATCTCTGGCACCATGTAACACGAGTTAAATGTATTTTATCAGAATTTCTCTCAATAACGAGTCCAAGTACCTCTCTAAAGGATAGCGCTATACGTAATTCACGCATTGAGAGTGACAGAAATAGATGGTACGTCTTGTTCAACTATAACAACGGCACGCCGTATCTTGTACTTATATATCTGTGAGCATTGCTGTGGATTTTTATCGAGGGCAATGGAAATCAACCCTGACGCCGGGTCCGATTGCAAGACCGAGACGAATTCCAAATTCCTGCCGACTAATTGGGCGGCACGAGGGGCGGCGCTCACCCCGAGACCGACTGTTTTGTTTATTAGTGTTAAGACTCATAAAAACGAGAAGTTATTAGTATCGAGATTTCTGTTCAAATATTCATTCTGGGGTTTGACTTGTAGCTGAAAACTCGTGAAAATAAAGAGCAGTGGTTATACAGGGCGTGTTGTGTTTAATTTACCCTTTTAATCGAGATAAATCTCATATCAGAAGTGGGATCGCCTACGTGTGATAATTAGTTCGAGTTGTGTGTAAAAATGGAACAGTTAACGCAAATTTTGGCCGAAACTTTGAAGGAAATCAAGGAGAATTCGCATCGTCCAGCAGTTCCTATTCCTGTCACTGCCGTTGATGTTCCACGATTTGATCCAGCGGTAAATAACGACGGAGCTGCAAAGTGGTGTCAAGAAATTGAGAAATTAGGATCTACTTTTAAATGGACCGAAGTTGAACAGCTTGCACGAGCTTCCAGTGGGTTGGTCGGGGAAGCACGAGATTGGCTTTCGACGTGGGAGCCGGAGATCAAAAATTGGACGCAGTTCAAAGCGGATTTTGAGAATTTGTATCCACCGAAAAGGAATTTAAGCGAAAAATTGCGCAACGCCAGCTTGTATTCGAGTGATGCAGCCACTACTTACTGTGAGTATGCCAGACGAAAGGTCACTCTTTTAAAAACTTTGAATTTTAATTTATCTGATGACCAAATATTAGAAATTGTAATTGGCGACATAAAAGATGTTCATGTAAAAACTGCAGCTTTTAACAGCAACGTTCATTCAATCCCTGACTTGTTGCGTTTGCTTGACAATTACAAGCTATTTAAACGCGAAAATCTGTCAACCAAGCGTCCATACCCATTTTCTGAAACAAAATATTCCAAGTCAATGAAGCTCTGTTATAACTGTAACAAACCCGGTCATTTAAGTCGCCGTTGTCGCGAACCATTAAATTTAAAAGCCTCGACAAGCGACTCTTCAAAGAAAATTACTCCTCATCCTGTTGTTTGTGATTTCTGCGGTAAATTTGGGCACAATAGTGACAAATGTTTTGCAAAGGATAGGCGTGACAAAAACGTGACTGGCTCTAACCGCAAACCTAATATTTGACTAGGCGTGAATTATTTTTGTGTCACTTTGGACAAAGATTTTTCTACTATTTTCCAAATTCAAAATTTAAATGTTAATTGTCTCATTGATACAGGTGCCGAATGCAGTCTTATTTCGGAAAAAATATTCAAGAAATTACACTGCCGTTTGGAACCAAGTTACGTTATATTAAAAGGCATTGGTAGTAACTTGATTCCGACCCACGCAAAAACTTCCTTACTCATTGAAAAAAATGGTACCGCGTTTAAGGTTGATTTTTATGTTGTGGATGACTCCGCAATGTCACCAGATGTTATTCTGGGGCGTGATTTGTTAAATTATAAAGGTGTGAAGATTTGTACCGATTCGCAGGGAACTCGACTTTGCTTTGAGGACGATTTTGGATCAGCTGTTAAGAATATTAATCGAATTTCAATTTCACCCGAATTAATTAATACCCCATTAAAAGACAAAGATATGGTTGAGTTACTAAAATTATTGAGCGACTTCGGTGACATTTTCACAACCGGTAATTCTGTCAAAGCCATAAAAACCGCTAAGCTGTCTATTCGGCTCAAGGAAAACAAAATTATCAGGTACAACCCTTATCGAATGGCTCTGTGTGAGAAAGAAAAAGTCAAAACTATCATAGAGGACCTCTTAAAAAATGGAATAATTCGTGAGAGCAATTCGCCATACGCTAGTCCGGTCCTTTTAGTTCATAGAAAGGACGGAACTAGTCGTTTGTGTGTTGATTTTAGAGCACTTAATCGAATAACGATTAAAGACCGTTTTCCCCTGCCGCGGATTGATGATCAGATCGATCGGTTAAAAGGATGTCAGTACTATATCAGTCTCGATATGGCGGCGGCTTTTCATCAAATACCAATTAAAAAAGAGTCAATAGAGAAAACTGCCTTTGTTACTCCCGATGGACAATACGAATATTTGCGCGTACCTTATGGTCTTTCGAATGGTCCAGCCACTCTTCAGCGTGCTGTAAGTAATGCCCTAAAAGAATTAAAAGATAAAGATGTTTTTGTGTATTTCGATGATTTATTAGTTCCGTGCGATACCATTTCAGAAGGGTTGGAAAAATTAGAACGTGTTTTGCGTGCGTTAGCCGAAGCGGGTTTTTCGCTAAATATTAAAAAATGCCGATTCTTTGAAACCACTATTCATTATCTCGGCCAAGAAATTTCCAAAGAGGGCGTAAGACCGGGAAAAGCCAAAGTACAGGCGCTGTTAGATGCCCCAGATCCGCGAAATGTAAAAGAAGTCCGTCAGTTTATGGGTTTGGCTGGGTATTTTAGAAAATACATTCCAGAGTTTGCTTCGCGAACTGCATGTATTACTAAGTTAACAAAAGCTAATGAAAAGTTCGTTTGGACTAATGATCAAGAAATTGCAAAAAGTTATGTTTGTGCCCATCTTAGTAGCAGACCGTTACTGGTTATTTTCGACCCAAACCTCAAAACTGAATTGCACACTGACGCGAGTGCTTTAGGATTTGGTGCTATTTTATTTCAACAACACGATAAGCAATTAAAAGTTGTCTCATATTTCTCAAGGCGAACGTCAACAGACGAATCTAAATATAGTTCGTACGAGCTCGAAACATTAGCCGTATTTTATGCAATTAAACATTTTCGTGTTTATTTGTTAGGAGTACGTTTCAAGCTCGTTACCGATTGTAATTCTTTAAAACTCTCCCAAAATAAAAAGGATTTACTTCCACGGGTAGCGCGCTGGTGGATGTATCTACAAGATTTTGACTTTGAAATTGAGTATCGAAAAGGCAAATACATACAACACGTTGATTATTTCAGTAGGAACCAGACTCGAACTAAATTTAAATCTGTGAATGTTATCAGTACTAAGAATTGGTTAAAAATAAACCAGCTTAATGATCCTGAAACTCGGGATATTAAAACAAAATTAATGGAAGGGAAGCTGACCCACGATTATTTTTGTCAAGGCGACGTTTTGTTTAGGAAAATTAATCCGGGGCAAGATCCACCTATGTATCGTGCCTTTGTACCTAAAGGCAGTCGCCTTGGATTGTTACGCCTGTTCCACGACGAACAATGTCACATAGGCCCCGACAAGACGTTTGCTAAGATCAATCATTATTTTTGGTTTCCAGGAATGGCAAAGTTTGTGAAAAAGTACTGCGATCATTGTTTAAAGTGTATAGCTAGTAAACAGTATACTGGAGCGAAACAGGGACTGTTGCATCCAATTAATAAAATTCCAATTCCTTTTCACACTTTACATGCCGATTGCGTTGGGCCATTTCCTGAAACACCTGACGGTTACAAACATATCCTTCTACTTATCGATGCTTTTACTAAATATTTGTTCTTGGTTCCCTTAAAAACACTCTCAGGCCCAGAAATGAATAATGTGTTACAAATTTATCTTAATATTTTCGGAACTACTAAACGACTTATTTCTGATCGAGGCACAAATTTTACTGATAAAACTGTGAAAGAATTGTTGACAAAATTAGGGATCAAGCAACATCTTATAGCAAAAAGTGCACCCCGTGGCAACGGACAGGTGGAAAGATATGTTTCAACAGTACTAAATTTATTAAGGACAGAAATTCAAAATAAGTCAGAATGGTCGACCAGTGTTTCTAAATTACAAGTAACTTTAAATACTACTATTCATAAAACCACAGGATTTTCACCTATTTACTTACTAACCGGTCAAAACAGTAGTTTACCTGAAATAGAATCCTTGACAGAATTCATGTTGCCAAAAGAAACTAATACTAATTTGGAAAATGACCGAGCTCTGGCATACGAGCGTACAAAAAAACAAGCAGATTATTCTAAGCGACGATTTGATAAGACTAGAAGAACCAACAAAACAATAAATGTGGGTGACTTTATTTTCCATCCCTCCGGAAATTCGCATTTATCCAAGCTCGAGCGAAAATATGAAGGTCCGTTTGAAGTGCTGCAGCTTCTACCTAACGATCGGTTGGAAATTCAGAACTTGGCTACTACCCGGAAGAGAATAGTTGGGAAAGATATGGTCCGAACTTGGCCAGGAGAATTTTCGCCAGGAGAATTTTCCGACTAAGTATACAGTAACGGTGAGTAGAAAGGGCTGTGTGAGCATTTTGTGAAAATTCTGAGCATTGTTAAAATTGTGTGAATTCTGAGCATTGTTAAAATTGTGTGAGCATTTTGTGAAAATTCTGAGCATTGTTAAAATTGTGTGAGCATTTTGTGAAAATTCTGAGCATTGTTAAAATTGTGTGAGCATTTTGTGAAAATTCTGAGAATTGTTAAAATTGTGTGAGCATTTTGTGAAAATTCTGAGCATTGTTAAAATTCTTGCTGTGTAACTTGTGAGCATTCTTGCTTGCTGTGAAACTGATGAGAAACCAATTCGTTGAAAGCAGAACGCTTTACGGTAGTATTCTTTGTGAATGGAAATAGTAGTATTGGTTTTTACAATGGTTTCAAGCACAACGCTTTGCAAAGTTGCTGTTGATTATACGAGGGCTGCTGAAAGCACAACGCTTTGCAGAATGATTAACAAAAAAATGTTTCGGGTTGCTGTTGAAAGCATAACGCTTTACAGAACAAACTGTTGAAAGCATAACGCTTTACAGGACAAACTGTTGAAAGCTTAACGCTTTACAGAACAAACTGTTGAAAGCATAACGCTTTACAGGACAAACTGTTGAAAGCTTAACGCTTTGCAGGACAACTGTTGAAAGCATAACGCTTTACAGGACAAACTGTTGAAAGCTTAACGCTTTACAGGACAACTGTTGAAAGCATAACGCTTTACAGGACGAACTGTTGAAAGCTTAACGCTTTACAGGACAAACTGTTGAAAGCATAACGCTTTACAGGACAAACTGTTGAAAGCTTAACGCTTTACAGGACAACTGTTGAAAGCATAACGCTTTACAGGACGAACTGTTGAAAGCTTAACGCTTTACAGGACAAACTGTTGAAAGCATAACGCTTTACAGAACAAACTGTTGAAAGCATAACGCTTTACAGGACAAAAGAGAAAGGAGCTTACTGTTGAAAGCAAAGCACTTTGCAGGACGAAAAGCTGGGTATTGGATGTGAATATTGAATAGAAAATCGCTTTATTGATATGTTATTGATGTTGTGATGATTATGGAATGTATGAAAAGTTGATTGCTGTTGTCTTTAGGAGTAAAACTCGATGCTTCAGAGTTGTTTCTCCATTCCAGGTAGTTTGGTAGTTGAATACGAGGAGGACGACATCCTAGGTGATCGTTAATTCGAGAACGAATTCAAGCTTCAGGTTGGCCGTGTGAGCATTGCTGTGGATTTTTATCGAGGGCAATGGAAATCAACCCTGACGCCGGGTCCGATTGCAAGACCGAGACGAATTCCAAATTCCTGCCGACTAATTGGGCGGCACGAGGGGCGGCGCTCACCCCGAGACCGACTGTTTTGTTTATTAGTGTTAAGACTCATAAAAACGAGAAGTTATTAGTATCGAGATTTCTGTTCAAATATTCATTCTGGGGTTTGACTTGTAGCTGAAAACTCGTGAAAATAAAGAGCAGTGGTTATACAGGGCGTGTTGTGTTTAATTTACCCTTTTAATCGAGATAAATCTCATATATCTATGAGTCTGGGCTTGTTTTTGCCGCGAATGCAATGGGAACAGGTGCAATTTTGATTAATTCATAGAGGAAACGCTAAAATTTGTCAGCTAAACGTTTATATTTACCATTCATATTTATCATAAGCCCAGTTTTATGCATTATGAACATTGCCGACTTGTTTAATTCTTGTAAACAGAGTTTCCTGATAATATACAAACTGATTAAAAAAGAGCTGCATCTAGTTGCCTTTGAATTTTTCCATGTTAGTTTTTATGTGCTGGTATATTTTTTGTAGTTCTCAAATTAGCCAGAATTGTGAATCTGTTTAAGTATTGACACCTCTGGTTAGTTTGAGGACAATCATAATCATCATAATCATAATCATAACTCTATAATAAAGCAGAACACTTCCCAAGGTCAAACATATCAACTCCTGGTCTATGTGCAGTTAGGTATTGTGGGCGTTGTCTTGATATTAGCAGCGTTGCCAGACCTGGTACAATTCTACGAATCTGGTACATTCTGAAACCGTTTCTGCAAAAGTATATTTTTAAAACGCGCATGCATTCAGTCTGGCAACCCTGCATATTCTGACCCGAGTGGTGCCGACCTACCGATGCCAGCGGTGACGTAACCGAAGTGGTGGTTAAAGTTTCGAAATAATGAATTGGAGTAATTGTGGGGTTATATTATCTATGGAGTAATTCTTCTTCAGGTACGTCATTAAAATCATTTGATATAATATCCGCGAAGGGCGCTGATAATAGATGGCGCTACCGAAATCTAACTTGGCTGCTAAGGACGGGGTAAACCGTTGGGATAAACAACGATCGCCAATGTGATAAGCAATTACGTCATTCTCATTCGTCCTATTCGTTTGTGTTGACTTCCACGTGTTTAGCAGCGGTTAGTTTGTGAGTTTGTGTTAGATTTGAGCACCGATAAAGTAAAAATGCCCCTCGTAACACTGTGTGACATCTTCGAGTATGTGGAAAAAGGTACGAGATGCTTAAAGGAAGGTGAAGCAGTGCTGAATGCAGGACATGTCATTATGTGTGGCCTGAACAATAAAAATAATGACGAAGTTGATGCCCTGTGTTTGCAAACATCAAACCTAAGAGGACCACCACACTCGATTAAACTTATTTTAGAGTTGTGTAAGTTGTTCAGAAACTTGGTTGTTTTTACATAAAATTCTATTAATCACACCTACTTACAGCTACTTCCAAAGAATGGAACTGCAAATGCAGTTGTAAAGCAGGTGCAGGAGGCAAATGCAAACACATAGTTGCTTGTTTATTGTTTATTAACAGGTTAGTCATGCCCTGATGAAAATAATTATTTTTCCCACGCCCACATACGAAAGTGGCAGTTTCCATGTTATCCATATCGTAACGAACGTGTTTGTTATGAAAAAGTGCACAATTCTCAGTTATATAGTGCGCTAAATATGTAATTTTAACCTAAAAACTGCTGACAATACGTCATTTTAACCTAAAAGTTACTGAAAAGGTCACTTTAACCCAAAAACTACTGAAATTGTTAGTTGTCACAGTAAAACTGTCATTTGTTAAATTACAAAAATGTGTTTTTGTGGTCATGGGAAAAATAGTGTACATAACTCGCTTGAAAGTGTATTGTATGCCACTTTCGCAGCTTGCTGGTTATGTAATATACTATTAATGTATCAGTATGTTATAATTTTCTAGAAATGAATTGGAACAACTGAGTTGCACGGACGTAGAGCAAGTGTGGGGCCAAAGGAAGCTCACTATAAATTCTGAGCATGCTGATGTAGAAGCAGTATCAGAGTACTGCCACGTGAAATCCACCACAGCTGTAAAAGGCATTCATCACATTACAGAGGAAATGATTAAGGACACGGTACAAAAATTAATAGTTGGTAAGCAAGTTTGAATGATTACATTTGGATTAATTACTAACAAAATATTAACCCTAGGTTGTGCCTTTTCTTGTAATGAGAATAAGATTTAATTCTGCATTTAAGGCACTTACTTTTTTCAGTGGGTATTTCAGTACAATCTAAAATTATTCTTGTTGCCTGATATTTTTCAAAGCAGCGCGGCATATTACTTAATATTTCTTCCTTTGGAGGGAACCTTATAATTGGTTTTAAAAATAAACTTAATTTTTTTATTGTTGAACGAAAATAGGTCCGAGCAGCTTTTGTGCTGATTTGAAATAATACAGCTAAACTACTGAAAGTAAGATCTAATTTAATTTTCATTAGCGTCAGAAGAATCTGATTTTGACAGGATAAATTTGTGGTTGCAGATGAAACCTTTGAAATTGCCGTAACTAAAATGTTAAATACAGTTAAATTAACCACCCCTGTTAAAGTTCTGCATTTGTAATCGTTTTCAATTAACCTATCTACATTATACTTGGCAAATTCTTCGAAAGTGTTTACCTGAATAGATTTATCGTCATATTTTTCTAAACTCCACCGGATTTTCTTTAAAATAAATTAAATTAGAAATTACTTCCGAGTTGCTACTGCTAGCTTCTGTACTTAATTCTAAATCAGGTTCATCTTCACAAAACTTGGGAATCTGTACCAACTGTTTTCTATCACTACGATTTTTAGCTCGTGCACAACGTTGTTTTATAGAGTTTTTATTAAACACACGATCGTGGAGCCCCACTGGTAAATTCACTGAAGGCACAGCAGTCTTCTTCAGCCTGGGTAATTGATTGACGTGAGCTGCAAAAGATTGTACAAGTAGTTGTAATTCGAAAGAAAATATTTAGAAATGTGTTAGGTACTTGTTAATCTTGAATTTAGAAAAATTATTACGTGAAGAACTTGATCTTGAAAATATATGATCAATTTAATTACCTCTATAGAAGAAATCGTCGTCCTTAAAGTGCAAGCTGCACACTTTCATATGAGGTGAAACCTTTTTCCCCATTTTTAGCAATACTGCCCATTCCTTACGTATTGCTTTATTGGTTCTAGGAAATTTGTGCAAACTAATATCATTCTTGTACGTAGATGAACACTGCGGTACGCAACAATTGTTTTTACTTTTAGAAACACGTGAGGTAGTCGCCATCGCATTGCTTTTAACGGATAGCTGATGGCGTAAACAAACTTCTACCCCGTCCCGATTGTTTGCGAGTTTGGCCGCTTGGCGTCGTGTCGATCTGTGCCCTTCGCGGATAGTCATTCATGATACATGCTTTCCAGCATTTCACCAGTGGAATGACCAAATTGAAGGACGCACTTTGTCATCGTATGGACTTCACACTTCATCTAAATTGCTGGCGGATGGCAGTAAGAAACAATATTACAACTGTCATCGCTCTGTAAACTTTTTGTGTGTTCTAGGCAAATTAAAACAAGGTGTAACTTTTGAGCACATATTAAATGATATTCGTGATGCTGGATTGACGAAAGAGGAATCACAACAAATCCTACCTTTATAGAAGAAAGACTTGCACAATATCGCAAGAGATTTTCGTATAGATTATACACTCACCGGCACACTGTTGTATCGACAGCCTTATTTTTGGCCAAAACTGCAAAAATTAAAAGGTACAGTAAAAATGTCTAAATAATAATTCTCGATTGCTATAAGATCACTACATTAAATGCTAACTTTAATTTAGTTAAAATCAAGGTAAGCTCAGAGATACCGCTCGGCAAAGTTGGCTTTGCCTGTCAGTTGATCTAATTATTTTTTAATCACACAAATTTTTTGTTGTGCTTGCACCTAGATTTCTCTAGAAGAAATAATAAACCCAAACTTTTTTACGATGGACCCCATAACTAAATGTAAGTGGAATATTTTAGATTGGAAAAATTACCTTACAGTTTGTTACTTTATTTTTTACGAAATAAATAATCAAAAATGCAAAAGATATATTAAAAAAAAGTTCTGTTGTGGGCTACAAAAAAATGTCAACCCGAGTCATCCGTGGTTTCTGCGTCGCGATTTTTGCTGGAGTCTCTATTTTTGGAAAATCAATTTTTCTTTTGCCTTTAGCTGCCTTTTTGGTATATTTTCGATGTTACAAGCTTTCAAGTATGTGTGTATATCAGTTTGGGACAATTGTTGCAAATTATTTTTGTCTACTTCCACGTCTTTGATTGACTTAAAATTTTGCACAACTATAATTTATGTAATAATAAAATTTGGTGCCATTTTTATAAAGAAACAAAATGGCGGATCCAAGATGGCGGGCAATTTTTGTAATTTACGTTCAATTTGTACTAAAATCTGTGTATAGGGATTTTAGAGGTCGCTGATTAGGAATTTAACGTTGAAAATAGAAACTTTAAAATAATCGATTCAAGATAGCGATTAAATTTTTATTTACGCCACTTCAAACCAAAATCTTTAGGTGAATTGGAACAGTTAATTTTTTGGACTTTTTAACTTTTTACGTAAGTTAGTCTTGGTGAAAAAGCGTAAAAAGGATCAATAGTCTTTTGCATAATAACAATCCATTGTATCCAAGTAACTAAACTTTTTTTATTTTTCGTTTTTAGATGGATACCGCTTTGCAAATATGGAACTTTGTAATATTTGGGTTTCTGAAAAAAAATTCAATATCTAAAGACCACTGCTTTAGTCAATTTTTTTTGAGTCGTAGTAAACCTTACCAAGATATTGAAGAATATTACAAGACTTTTAAACAAAATATTCGCAATGTAAGCATACATACAGGGTGTTTGTAGATCGCTAGACAGCTCATAACTTCATTAATAATAGAGATATAAAAAGTTTGATGTTTACTCTTGTGTTTCAAAAACGGCTCAAACGATTTTTTTGAAACTTTACATTTTTATTACATTTTTAATGTGGATTGATTGAGATGAGTGATTTTCAAGTTGAATTTTAGAGGTATTCAACTGAAAAATCACTTATCTCACATCAATACACACCGGTTATGCGATTTTCTGCAGAAGCTTGCTGTCGCATTTAGATAGTACAAAAAACTTATATATGAAGTTTCAACGCCATACCTCTTTTCATTTATGAGTTATTCTGTTCACAGACAGATCGACGGACGGACACACAGACCAATGAGCAAAAACATGTTTTTTGGGTTCAGGGGACTCTAAAACGTGAAGATCTGTTGAAAACCCAATTTTCGAATTTTTGGGGTGAATCCAATACTTTCTTTATCGTAAAAAGAAGTAAAACCCGTCTGCAAAACTTAATAGTGTGTTATTTACTGAACGGTTAGTTGTATGTAAAAAAGCTTTATATTCTTTTTTGTAGAGAATTTCCTAGCCTTCATTTTTTGTAATAACTAAAAAAGTCATACGACCCATAGAAAGCGAGATATTTGCGAAAAACTTATTTCTGTGACATTTGACCTTGAATAACTCAAAATGCAAGCGCGATATTGATGGGAACTTTTGAGACATTATTTGTAATGTCAAAATAAAGGTGTATGCAAAATTTCAGCTCACTTGGATTTTTTCGGCAGATGCTGCGGTTGTCCGTCTAATGTAACTGGACTATCTTGCGATATTGTGCAAGTCAAAGTGTGAAAATTGCTGTTGATTTTGTTAATTCTGTTATTTTGTTATTGCTATTGTCGCAATTTTTGTGTGTTAATTCTGTTTTAAAATGCGCCATACCACAATGTTGAGAACGCCTCCGATTTATTGTGTCGTTTAGCTTAAATAAGGTTAACAATTTAATGTCAATATGATAGATGTCAAAAGTGTTACCAATACAAAACTTGGAAATTACTAGATTCTAACATTAGTTCTGCCATCTATGACCACTGGTTTGGATTCAAGTTGTAGTGACATCGCCATGGATATGCCATCTACGAGTGCTGGTTCAAGTTCAGACGACATCCCCATGGACATTCGAGCTATAGGTGTTGGTTCAATTTCCAGTGACATCGTAATAGGCACTGATGATGAAGAGGTTTGTATTTTTGTGAATTATATGTTACAATGTTATGTACCTATTTTAATTATGGATTGCAGCTATGGTGTCACTGTAGGAAACCAGACGATGGCGAACAAATGGTAAAATGTTATGACAGAAAATATAGAATAAAATGGTACCATTCAGCATGCCTACAATTAAAAAAATTCCTAAAGGAAAGTGGTTATGTGAACTCTGTAAATATACTGCTCCACAAATGAACTGGACCATTTGCATATATTGGTGTGTAGACAGCTTTCTATTCGTTCAAATAAAAGGCAGGAATGGCGCGAAACGTCTTTATTACTTTACATAAAACGTGGTACACATACCTAACCTTGCTTTTCGCAACGACCACCAGCCCAGCTCGACGGTCGTGCTGCCCAACAAAGAATGATCTCAAACATTTCTGCTTCCGCCTAACTACTACCATAATCTGCCGCTAGGTGATAGCAGCTAACTTCACTTAGGACAGTTTACACGGCCGCCCTGAGTAAAGCTAGTTTTACACTAATAACCCCCTACAGCTCGGCCAACCTGACAATAGATCGTCTCGATCTGTAGTTCGATACCCAACTACAATCTACTGACATTACTACGCAATTATAATGAACTTACATAATCAAAAAATTTACAAATAATTACAATCAATAACACAAATTTAACTAAGACTTAACTAAACTAATAATATTTACAATGGTTAAACAATAATCAAATCCATTGCCGTAACTGATCTGGGCCATACACAGATTCGTGGGGCAACTGGGTTACTTCAAAGCCTGGGATGTCACCAACTATATAACGATCATTGTCTAGTGCTTTCTTGATCTCATACGGTCCCTTAAATTTTGGTATTAGTTTCTTGCTAACACCACCGGTTGTGTCTAGATTTTTAACAACGACCAAGTCGCCTACCTCATAAACTGTACCTTCCCTTTTGGCCCTATCGTAATGGGTTTTATTTTCATTTTGCATCTTAATAATTGAATCTGCTGCCCGTTCCCTTAAAGCTATTAGATCGGTTGTTTTGTCTCGATTTCCTTCTATAAAAATTCTAATTGAATCATTAACCTGACCTACTTGATCTACCCCGAATAAGAGTTTGGCTGGTGTCGTGCCTATCGCTCGATTGTATGTATTGTTTAGTGCAAATTCTACCCCTGCTAAAACATCACTCCACTTCTCTGCCGAGGAGGTTAATTTAGAAATCATCGGTATTAGGGTCCTATTGCATCTCTCAGCTTGACCGTTAGCCCTTGGTGTATGGGTTGCTATTAGTGTGTGCCTAATTAGATGCTCATTCATGAATTCTTTGAATATGTTAGCTGTAAAAGCACTGCCCCTATCCGATATTACCCTACTAGGCCTACTATACGATCTAAAGTAGTTTCCTAAGCATTTCACCGCTTCTAAACTCTGAGTACTCTTGCACGCATACAGCTTGACAAATTTTGTGAAAGCGTCTATTACTAAAAAGATGTACCTATAACCTTTACTAGTTTTCTCTAATGGGCCTAAGTGGTCTATGTGTACTGTTTGAAATGGCACTCGCCCTTTTGGAATTGGATGTAGCAATCCTTCACCTTTGCCCGAGACTGGTGAATATTCAATACATTTAAGACAATTTTTAATGTGACTTTTGATTTTATTTGTCATGTCAGGAAACCAATATGTCCTTTGTACATATTCTTTTACTTTGTTAAACCCTACATGTCCTAGGTCATCATGACTAGCCCTAAGCACAGCAGACTCCATTGCACTCGGCACATAAAATAAACTTCCTTCGTTCTTGTATTTCCTAAAGACTAACCCATCCCGCAATTCATACCGTTTACTTTCTGTGTGCTCCAAACTTGTTCTGATGTCCCTAATTACAGGATCGTCTAACTGTCGAAGTGCTAAACTTCTCTCAAAGGTGTTGCTCTCCAACACTAACACACATCGGCTAAGAGCATCGACATGGCTCATTTTAACACCTGGCCTATGTTCAATTGTAAAATCATAATCTTGCAAAAACATAGCCCACCTTGCTATCCTCGTGTTGACATCCTTTTTAGCGAGAGTCAATCTAAAACTGTCACAATCGGTGATAACTTTAAAATGAATACCATGCAAGTACGGCCTAAATCTTTTGATCGAATAAACTACCGCCAGACACTCCAGTTCGTAACTGTGGTATTTTGATTCTACTGGGGTGGTGCGTTTACTAAAATAAAAGATTGGATGCAACCTCCCATCATCTTGCTTTTGAAATAAAATTGATCCGTACCCTACTGATGATGCATCACAATGCAATTCTGTCTCGGCTCTGTTATTATATATTGCTAGTATCGGACTGTTTTCTTTTTAAATTTTCAAATGATTGCAACTCCATTTCCGTGAATTTGAATATAGCATCTTTCCTTAACAAATCGTACAATGGTTTAGCTTTAATCGCGAAATTTTGTATAAATTTCCTAAAATAGCTTGCTAATGACACAAACCTTTTTACATCAACTGAATTTCTAGGCAACGGGTATTTTTCGACAGCACTAATACCTTCCCGGCTTGGTCTAATGCCACTATTACTAACTATGTAACCTAAGTAAGTTATTTCGCTGGTCAGGAATTCACATTTGTCTATTCTTAAACATAGCCCATTAATTGCTGCTAGGGAAAATACCTTTTCTAACATTTCTAGATGTACTGGTAATGTCTCCGTAGCTACAAGAATATCGTCCATGTAAACTAATACATTCCCTTCCCTGATCATATCTTTATAGATCTCGTTCACATAACGTTGAAATATTCGGGGGGAATTGGTCAAACCTAATGGGACGCGAGTGAACTCAAATTGTCCTAACGGGGTTATAAAAGAGGTGTACTTAATTGAAGTCTCTGCGACCCTGACATGATAAAACCCATCTTTTAAATCTAGCTTGCTGAAATAATTTTTGCCCCTCAACCTGTCTAAATGGTCTTCGATCAAAGGTGTTGGATAATTGTCCCTTTCCGTTATCTTATTTAATTCCCTATAATCTATACACAACCGATAGTCACCTGTTTTTTTCTTAACTAACACGATTGGACTGCAATACTCCGACTTACTGACTCTAATTATTCCATCGTTTAAAAGTTTGTCGAGCAACTCCTGTAACTTCTCCTTCTCGAGGTAACTCAGTCGCCTGGGCCCAAATCGGATCGGTTTATTTGATTTAACGGCAATGGTCAACTCCATATCGGTCTGTGGTTTAACGTTGAATTTCCTATAATAACAATTATCATATATCGCTTCTAATTTCGCCTTATAACTATAATTTACGTTTGCACCAACCTTCAGTTGATTCCTGTCTCCTTCGCAATCAGGCTGAATCAACATCAACTCGTTGCAAGCGTTTTTAAATGTCTCAGCTTCGTTGGGTACAGATTCATTTTTATCAATTTTTATTTGGTTACTTAATTCAATTTTTAAATTGTTCGCTTTAATAAAATCTCTACCCAACAAACTCCCATATCGTAACGTATCGTCAGGCACAACATGAAATTTTACATTTGCAAAAAAATCGTCAATTTGAATTTCTGTTTCAAAGGTACCCAATATGTTTAACTTTGACCCATTTATGCCGGTATAATCTGAAGTATCGCTTTTCCGGATCAAGTGACTCGGGGCATAAACGTTTTTCAGTAGACATATTGGACTACCTGAGTCCAACAAACTATTTAGTGTTATTGTCATTACCTCATCATACATGTCACTAAATCGATAAGTGGCTTCAACCATGTATGGCTCTGTTACCTGTACCTGGTCCTGGTCCTTCCGGTCCACCAAATGTGCTGAGGCCATTGCTGGTACGGCCGGTATCCTACTGGTTACCGCTCTACCTTGACAGTCGGAAGCGAAGTGCCCTGGCTGGCCACAAGAAAAGCACACATTCTTGGGTCTCCTGCTCCTCCTGCAGTCTCTGGCCATGTGCCCGAACCCATGGCAAACGAAACACTTTATACCTTGAGGTTGTTGTTCCGGGCGATGCCGTACCGGACCTCCTGCAAGTTCAGGTCGTGGCACCGATGGTCCCCTGCTCGACGAGTCCACCGCTCTTTCCCTGGCTGGATATGCTGGCGGAGCCCTAGCTCTAGTGTTTTGGGTCACGTTGTTCATGATGCGAAGCAAATCCTCCAGGGTCCGGAAGTCCTGCATCCTCGCCTGCGATTGGAGAGTCACATCTTCAAAACCGTCGATTATGTACAGGATCATGTCCTCTTCTGGTAGTTTAATTTTATTGCCAAGAATACACTTCTCGTGGAAATAGGTTGCGAAATTTTCACCACGCCGCCATTTCCGGTTTTCGAAACTCCTAAATGCCTGGATTCTGTCCACCTTTGTAACAAACGTTTTCCGTAGCTCTGCACTTAACTCGACCCACGATAGTCTTATATACTCGGCCTTTGAATGGAACCACGTTTTAACAGACCCCGTGAATTTATTGACCGCCATCATCGTCAATACTCTTTCCGGTACTTCGTAGATCTCCTTTATTGTATCCACCCGCTCGATAAAAGCCTCCACGTTATCCGCATTCGCATCAGGTAGCATCGACGCAACGTCGTTGCAATTGAACCTTTCGCTGCCATTACCTCGTGGGACCGGCGACGCTCCCGATGACCCGCTGGCGGACGCCGCTTGGTTATGGACCATTATGGCTCTTACCGTCGTTTGTATCAGGTCTTCGACCGAAAACTGCAATGCTCCTGGTTCTTCTGCCATTTTTCCCGTTTAATCAACACACTCAAAACGCGTGTAATTGTTCTTCATCCCACTTCTGACAAATATGTAGACAGCTTTCTATTCGTTCAAATAAAAGGCAGGAATGGCGCGAAACGTCTTTATTACTTTACATAAAACGTGGTACACATACCTAACCTCGCTTTTCGCAACGACCACCAGCCCAGCTCGACGGTCGTGCTGCCCAACAAAGAATGATCTCAAACATTTCTGCTTCCGCCTAACTACTACCATAATCTGCCGCTAGGTGATAGCAGCTAACTTCACTTAGGACAGTTTACACGGCCGCCCTGAGTAAAGCTAGTT
The DNA here is from genome assembly GCA_940337035.1 of Agriotes lineatus. Taxonomy (NCBI): domain Eukaryota; kingdom Metazoa; phylum Arthropoda; class Insecta; order Coleoptera; family Elateridae; genus Agriotes; species Agriotes lineatus. The sequence continues at coordinate 113,772 of CALNHX010001560.1, forward strand.
TTACACTAATAACCCCCTACAGGTGCAATTTTTAAAAATATTTTCCAAAAGGGCAGTCATGAAATTTTTGGTAACCTTTCATGATTGTGTCACTATAAAAAGCATTTCTTTTCATAATTCTGTTTAAAGAAAACTAAGTCCATTAATAAAATATTATCATTTTAAAATTTTGAATTTTGCCCAAATATTGATAGCACATTGCATACAAAGTATGCCGAATTGTTGCCAAAGATTTTTAAACGTTCTGGAGAGACTCAAAGAACTATTAATTAACCTTTTTTTGTAATTCCTCTTATTTTTGTGAAATATAGTTTTTTTATAGTTTCATAATTTTTTAATTTTATTAATATGATTTTGTTAATTCTTCAGTTGATATTTGAGAATAGTGAAATTAAATATGCTTAATATGAGTATACTATAAAACAAAAGCTTTTATATATATATATATATATATATATATATATATATATATATATATATATACAGTGTGGTCCATTAAGTGTGCAACAAATGGGACATTTTTTTATTAGTTGTAAAACCGAAATTTAAATACCGTCAAAAGTTAGTGCATGTTCGATAACCATATCAGATGCCCTTAGAATGGCTTCAAGTCAAACAATATACAGGGCAGGACAAAAAATATGTAATTCGTTCAAGAATAAAGTTACCTTATTTCAAAAAATATAGCAAAATTTTATTGAGAAAAGTTGTTTAGAATCAAAAGTTATGCTCAAATACAAAGTCACGGCCTCCTATTCGAATTTTTATTCTTTTTTTGTAAAATTTTGTATTATCCCCGTATGATACATATTTTTATTATTCTGATTTTATTAAGAGTTTTTCATATGTAAATTATTATTAGTAAAGCATTTGCCTTGTTAAAAAGAATATTTGCGAAATTCTAAAGTTCTGTTAAATATCGTTGCAACAAACATGAAGTGGACGCTTACCTAAAAAAATATAAATCCAAGTAAATTTTACAAATACGCTTCAAGTTGCTAAAAGTTAGTTAAAAGGGATGTGCTTGTGGCTACTTTAAATACATATAAAATCAAAATAATAAAAATATGTATCATACGGGGGTAATACAAAATTTTCCAAAAAAGAATCAAAATTCGAATAGGAGGCCGTGACTTTGTATTTGAACATAACTTTTAATTCTAAACAACTTTTCTCAATAAAATTTTGCTATATTTTTTGAAATAAGGTAACTTTATTCTTGAACGAATTACATATTTTTTGTCCTGCCCTGTATATTGTTTGACTTGAAGCCATTCTAAGGGCATCTGCTATGGTTATCGAACATGCACTAACTTTTGACGGTATTTAAATTTCGGTTTTACAACTAATAAAAAAATTTCCCATTTGTTGCACACTTAATGGACCACACTGTATATATTGTGACGTAATGTAATAAATACATTTTTTATGGGTGGTCCAGTACATTTGTGGAGCAGTATATAAATAGAATTATTTTGTTATTCTGTGTTGATAGAATCTGTATATATGTTGATTGTTTATTTAGCATAAATGGCTTCGAAATATTCTTTATACTTTATCCATTGCAATTATTTTTCATACTTAATTTAGACATTAGTTATTCTGTTATTTTGTACTGTTATGTAAATATTTTGATTGTTTAGTACCTTAAATTCATTAAAATTTTGTTATAAATTATGGAATAATAAGATTAACGATAGCAAGCTGCTTTCGCTATTAACTTTAGGAGTACCCGCTAGGCCTGTTTGTTTCTCACTGTTATTCTTTGTACCTTCTTTTTATACCAGAATTCCGATTACTGATATATTAAAGCTTGAGAATCAAATTTACATACTGCTCAACATTGATTTGTCAGCTCCATACAGTATGTTTGATTCTGTTGTAAAAAAGTATTATTATAACTAAAATGAAACAAAACGAACTATTGATGTAACAAATTTTTAAGACTTAAATTTACCAATCAATACGGGAAGTCATAGTAGCAAGTTACGGCGTCGATCCATCTCCTGCAACCATGATAGTTAGGATGATTATTTTAATTTTAATTTACATGCTATAACGCTCATACCTGCATATAACAGAATATATCTACACTGCATCTCTTGTAATAAGGGTAACACCTGTTAGAGATGTCACAATAAATAAATATTAAATAGCTTCAAAATATCCGTTATGCTTTATGCATTAATAGTTATTTAACCAACAAGTGTGTTAATGAAGGCGATTAATAATCGAAACTGTTTAAAGCACGAACAAGCGATAGCGAGTGAGTGCCTTTAATAGTTGAGATTATTAATCGCCCATTAACAAACGAGTTGATTACAAAATTTTTTTGTTAACCGCAAAATCTTTTTTTGTGGTGAAAAATTTGATTAATACAACTAACCTCCATGCAAAATATCAAAACCTCAAAATCACATAAACAGTTAATTAATGAAAAAGAGTGGATTAATCAAAAACAGTGTATTAATAGATCTATTAATCCATCCTTTTTTTTAAAACAGTTAATTAATGAAAAAGAGTGTATTAATCAAAAACAGTGTATTAATGACTTCTATTAATCCATCCTTTTTTAGGAAAAATAATTCATTAATATTGAAATTAAGAAGCGGTCAACGGAAAAATTATTTTTCATACTTAATTTAGACATTAATTATTCTTTTATGTTGTGTAGACAGCATGTGTAATTTTATTGATTGTTAATGTAGCTTACATAGTTTTGAAATATTCTTATGTTTCTTATCATATAGGTACTATTTAATAATTTTTGCTATGTGATATTGTAATTTTGCTTTTTATTAATTGGCCACATGCAGAAAAAGATAATCAAATAATTTTACATTATATAATAAATGGTGGTGGATAGTATTAACGTTAGATCCTTAATTAACTAATTTTAATAATTTTGTAGATATTATTATTATTAAAGTAAAAATAATTAGATTAACTTTGTTAATACAATTTATTTCATAATTATACAATTATAGGAGGGCATAAATTTACGAGTGCACAAGAAACTGTTAATATCTGATCTACCACGGCAACATCGTCAGTTTTCTTTTTCACCAGGAACATAGGCATTGTTTCGTGAAGAACTGTATTTTTTGACAAAGGACTCCAATAACGCGTTTGACGTGTATTCTGAAAAAAAGATATAATTAAGATAATTATTGTAACAATATACTTGCACTACCTCACAATTGCTATATTCCTGGTTGATTCTATATCCATTGGATCGAGCTGCCGTTACCCTTTTAGAAAAGCAGGCGTAATCACTGTGGCCATATGTAGTCCTACGGAGTCTTTTATTAAAAAGCCAAGATCTGCCAATACAAAATCTTCTGGCAAGAGATTGTTTAAAATCCCACAACTCTGTTAGACCTTTATCGCTTATTCTGCCACCATATCCATGTGATACAAATGATATTGATCCAGGAGGAGTGATGCCTATTAGTACCTTTACCGTATTATGTTGTTTGTACGTAGACCATGTAGTACATTGTACTTCAAGGCTACTTGATTTTTCCACTCATCTCAAAACAATCGATTATTACTGAAATCTTGTTGCCAAATGCTACCTTGAAGCATTCTGGCATTGATTTAATCAGCTGATCTCGTTCAGGCCAAATAATAAAATTTTTCATCCGATGATACATAATATTCAATGTGGTATAAAATATTCTGGAAATTGTTTGTACGCTGACGTTAAACATGTATGCCAATAAACTAAAATCTAAATGTATTCTAAGTTTTATCACCGTTATCAAAAACATGACTCTAAGCATGTTTTACTTACTGAATTAGGAATAATAATAATAATAATAATTTTATTGAGCATTTTTACAGTGGATCATACAAGCAATTCCACTGCACTCAACACACAGAAGACTGCATAAGTGCAATAAGCACTTGTCCGCAATCTGGAGATTGTACATTATAAGTGACTAGTCTAGGTTAAGTGCTGGCACTGCATGGATTGACCGACGTTACTAGCTTATCAGGAGAGCCAACAGTTCCCTCGGGATGTTTTTCACCGCCTCCTGAATTTTCTTTTTGCACGAATATGACGCTGGGCCCGCCAGTAGTGATTGTCGTAGTTCGGGCGTTAAGGAATTTGCAACTTTTGCGGCGCAATACGTGAAGCGCCTGCGACCAATACTCTTTGAACATCCAGGAACTAGGAATTTTTTGTTGGTGTCGCTCCTCATTATTCTTTCGTCCTCGGCACGATCCGCGATTGAGAGAAGATCTTTGTTAGCGCAATGCTGTAGTGCTGCCACGCAAAATTTTTGCCGTAGGTTTAGAACATCGCTTTCGTCATATAAGAGGTTGGTTGGGTACAGCCTGCCTTTCCATAGCATAACTTTTATTATTCTATTTTGGGTGGTTTGCAGAGCGTTCATTACGTTGTCGCGGGCACCACCCCAGCCTATGATCCCGTAAAACTGTACAGATTCCACTAGTGCATAATATACTGTGCGTAGTTGATCTTTGCTTAGTATGGGCCGGAGTTTGTAGAATATGCAGGACATATATCGCATCTTGCGTAGTATGTATTCGACATGATGGTCCCAGCGGAGGTGGCTATCGATTACAATTCCAAGGTATTTGACAAAACCTGCTAGTTTGATTTTTGGGCAGCCGCAGTCTGTTTGGTTGTCGCAGTCCTCCTCGTGGATTTCTATTTCGCGTAACTGTGGTAGACTATCTCGGTAGCAGCCGAAGGTTAGCGCCTGCGTTTTTTCCATGTTTAAGGTTAGGAAGTTAGCTCGGAACCAGTCTCTGATTATCGGGAATTCTCTCTTCGCTGTTTGTACTACGTTTTCCCAAGTTTGTCCAGCGAATAAGATTGCTGTGTCATCGGCATAGCTTATAATCTGACTTTGAGCACTAATGTTGAAGATGTCATTAATATAAATTATGAACAGGATTGGTCCCAGTACAGAGCCCTGAGGAACGCCGCAGCTTACCGACGCAGGACTGCTAAGGTGGTTCTGTACTCTTACTACTTGAGTTCTATCTGTTAAGTAGTTTTTCAGCAGGCAGTGTATGTTTCCGCGAAAACCGTATTTTTCGAGTTTATCCAAGAGGGTTTCGTGATTTAGCGTATCAAAGGCTTTCGCTAGATCGACGAAAACCGCAAGCGCAGGTGTGCCGTTATCAAGTGCTTCGTAGATGTGTGCAGTCAGTTTGGCAATAGCCGAATCGGTAGATATACCTTTTTGAAAGCCGAACTGCGCTTGATGTAACACTTTCACGCGCTGTAGATAACTCATGATTCTTGCCGCTAGGCATTTTTCAAAGATTTTTGAGATGCTTGGCAGCAGAGAAATTGGTCTATAGTTTTGTAGTGTGGTGACGTTTCCTGATTTGTGTATTGGGACTACTACTGCCTTTTTAAAGTGACTAGGGCAGATCCCTGCATTGAACGATAAGTTTATGATATGGCTGATTGGCTTTGCAATGTGTTCCCCACAGGTTTTTAGAATTTTTGTGGTGATCCCGTCGATGCCAGGGGCCTTGTTGATTTGTAGTTGATGGATGCAGTTAAGGGTTTCAAGTTCATCGACATTTGTCAGATACATGGAGTTAACAATTTGTCTCACGTTAGCAGGATTTTGAGGAGTCGCAATTATCTGGGACGCAAGGGTGGCACCAATGTTAGCAAAGTATTCATTGAATGCGATTGCGATTTCTTGCTTATCTGTTATGATTTTCCCATCCTTGCTTATTTTATCCACATCTTTCCGTTTTGGTCCTGGATTTATAATTTCACTCACCGCGCTCCACATTTTCTTCGGGTCGCCTTTTGAGTTTGGGATTTTCGACGCATGGTATGCAGTTTTGGCTTTTTTTACGAGATTTGTTATCATGTTCCGGTAGGTTTTAAACTTATTGTTTAGGTATTCATTTAGTGGGTTTTTTGATGCTCGATGGTGTAAGATATCCCGAATTTTTATGGATCGAATTATGCCGGGGGTGATCCATGGTTTTTTTGATGCCGGGATTCTAATGGTCTTCTTGGTGGTGGCATTTCCTATGTGCTCACTTAGCCTTGCAACAAAGTTTGTGGTTGCCTCTTCTGCATCCGTGGAATCAAGGACATTAGCCCACTTTTCCACTGAAATGGTATTAACCAATAGCTCGAAGTCCGTCCTGATTTTGTCCATCATTGTCGTAGATTTTGCGGGTAGCATTGTGTTCGGCAGTTGCACGATGATTGGGTAGTGGTCCGTGATGCTTGTTTTCAGGATTCCAGCGGTTATGTTCTGCGGAAGTTCTTTTGACTTAATGAAGCAGTGATCAATACATGTTCGCGCGTCACCCTGGACGCGAGTGTATGAGTTTATTGCTGAGGCGAATCCTAGTTCGCTGAGATTGTTAGTATATTCCACCGCGACGGAGTCGGTATCTAAGATGTTGATGTTGCAGTCACCGATGAACACCATCTCGTCTGCAGCTATGGAGTCCAGGTAGATGTATATGTTCTCAACGAAGTCCTTGGGGTCGACGGTGTGCGGTCGGTATACTGCTACCATTGTTACGTGTCCATTACTTGGTCCAGATGTCATGATAATACGTAGGGCATTTATCTGACCTACCGCGTCAATTGCATGCGACATCAGCACAGAGCTACGGATGAAGACTATCACCCCATCGTTCTGGTTGACCCTTCCATTGTTGTATAGTGTGGTGTATCCCTCTATTTGATAGAGCTTGGTGTCTATCACATTCCAGGTTTCGGAGCAGACAACGACGTCAAACCTGTGCTGATACATTTCTAGAAATACAATTAATTCTTCAAAGTGTTTATTTATGCTTCTGATGTTGAAATGGACAACAGTTATCCTCTTATTAGCTGAGATAACATCCGCACAGTCCTCGTGGTTGTGAAAGCGCAAGGTGTTTATGTTATACCCCTCAAAGTCCGTGGTGTATTTAACCATTGTAGCTATCCGGAGATTAGGTTCCCGGATGGGTAATTTACTTTTGAGATGAGATACTCCTTGCGTGATTTGAAGGTTCCACATTCGTTCTCTGCGCTCGCAGCGTGGTTTACATCTCTGTTAAACTTGAACTGTTTGTTCGCTCTATCGCAGTTGATGCACTTATGCTCCCGTCTCGTGTCCCTTTTATCGCAGTTTTTTGCTTCATGGTTACCAGAGCAATAATGGCAGGCTACCTCCGTCGTACACTTCTTGATTCCATGGCCGTATCCACAGCACCGCAAACATCTTTTCAGGTTTAGATTATCATAGACTGCGCAGCTTTGCCAGCCAACGAACACTCTCCTGGTCACGCATAGTTTGGCATAGACGTGAGCGTCAACCTCAACAAAAGCGGTGTGTGTGCCTTTGCTGTCAATGCGGATTATATTTTTGACATGCATCACCGGAGATTCAAATTCTCTGCAGTTCTTCCGTAGCAGGATTTCCTCCAGTTCTTCTGGCTTGTACTCTTCGTTTATGCCGACAATTTTGATACAAGGGTTTGATAGCTGTTCCGTCTCTACAGCGTAATTGCCACCAAGCTGTCGTTGAAGTTCCTCAGTCATGATGTGTAGATCTTTGTCGCTGTCGCATTTGATCTTGAGTCCACCATTGTTTAGCTCTTTCACATTGATGATATTAGCATTTACGTTTCTGCTGTCAACGGATGCTTTCATGTCCTTCAGGGTCTTCATAGATTTCTGTGTCTCTTTCGGCTTTACGATGATCGATGGTATCCTTCGCTTCTCTATTCGGGGAGTGGCTGCTCCATTGCCCTGCCGGCTTACGGCGCTTGCAAAGGTCATTTGGTTACTGCTTACGGTCTCACTCAATCTTGCATTTTTTTCAGCTAGAAGTGTGTTTTTGTCCTTTATCTCTTTGATTAGATCCTTGAGTAGAACATTTTCGTTCTTGTACTTGTCGCAAACTTCGCACGCAATCTCTAGGTCACAGCTGCTGGCAGCCCTGCTCGGTGCGTTACTTGAAGAGGTTTGGAGTTCATCCTCTTTCTGGATCGCCTCGCGTTCCTGTGGTTTTTCTTTCCGGGCTTTAAGGTCCGCTATTTCGCGTTTTAGGGATGCGACTACCTTTTTCATCGCCGGGATATTCGTGCTTTCTCCATCCTCGTCCGCTGTTGAGATTATGTTCGGCACGCAGCACACAACGAACAAGTTGTCCACTACCTTCACGTTTTTTACCCGTTTCGAGCAGCTGGTGTGGTAGAGTGCATTGCATATAATGCAGACACGTATTCGGGCTGGTTTTTGTCCTTGACAGCATTTAAATTTCGTTTCTCCCTCGTTGCTCTCTTCTCCAGTCACCATAACGTCGCCCGCCATGTTTACAAATTTCCACAGGTTATTTGCTTGTAGTACTTCCTGGATTGTGTATGCCACCAATTATACTATGATTGGTATAGTGTGTTGCCTATATTATTTTACGTGAAGGCCGCACCTGTTCCAGCTCATTAAAGGTTACAGCTGTTTTATCTCTTATCAATAATGTGAGGTTACAATGTATTTCCTTAATTGCTAAGTTAACCTGGCTATCTGCAGTTTATTATTATATCACACTACTTCAGTTGTTGGCTTCCCCATTGGCTTCTCAAAATTGGCATAATAATTCACTCGAAAAAGCTCAAAACTTGGGTTTGTTTTCGGAGTAAATATTTACCTTGACAATAAACCAACACCCTACTCAATAAAATGAAAATTTTTAGAGTCTTAGTAATCATTAGAGATGAATATGCAATAAAATAAATAAAAAATATAATTAGTAAATAAGGCTCCCTTATGTATAACTTCTCGTTTGAGGAGACACAAAACATTGACCGGGAAATCAGGATTTCGATTACAAAATCACGTAGCGAGTTTTTTCGGCAAATGAATAACCTCAGTGGTGCGCTATAGAATGGATTTTTCAGGTAATAATTGTCTGTATCCTGTTATATTGTTTGCATTAGAGAAAAATTAGAGATAAATTTCATGTAAAAGCAAGTTCTGAGTACAAAACCATTTTACCAGCATACGCATTTTTGAAGTGTTTAAAGAAGTTGGCCCAACATGAAAGTATTTGTATGTATTGCCATGATAGGCTAACTCAAAGTTGTGATAATAAATAAATACTTAGGGATCATCACCACAAATAAAAATAATTTATTAGTTTAGTTTTAATAAAGAACTCAATATGTTGTCTTATCTCAGGGCTTATTAAAAATTACGATTTGTATTCATTATTCGCAAAATAAATGATTTATAGCTTTTTCTATTTTATTAATTGGCAATCAAAATTAATAATAAACGCTGCAGCTTAACATGAGAACCCTCTGTTCAAAGGGTTGGGTTGTAACATGCGGTATAATATTTACTATTGAGTATAATTTATGCACAAGTACAGCAAACGTAAAAAAATTGTGATCTCACAGTTTAACCTCTAAATTTACGGGTATAACACAGATGAATGATCGCACAAAAATCCAACGTAATTGAATACAAAATTACCAACAAGCGATAAATTTCGCGTCAGGTAAATATGCAGTGTAATTATGACTTAAGCAGTTCGGGTAACCTGTTTTATTACCGTTACGTAACAGGGGACGCGCTAACCTGCAATTGTTCAACTTCTTGCAACTCGATCCTAATCTGACGCCAACCGCAAGATCAAGGGACACTATCGCTATAAAAACCACCCTGGGGCTGGAAAACTCTCTGCACCTCGTACAATATTTGTTCTTGATGCTGTCCAAAGCTGATGCACCCTCGGAACTGCTTTTCTGTTCAAATCTACCTTGAAAAGTGGACCTGGATGCTGCGTTGCACTTTCAAGGGACGCCACGGCTCTCCATTAACTCTAGATTATTCCTGGCTTCTGCTTTCTGCACGTAGTGCGCAAGGACAGTCTCCTCTACACGCTGGACCCAAAATTCAGCCAGCTGCTACTCCGGAACTCGAAAACTGGCCTCGATGTCGGACTAACTTGGACAAACTTTGCAGAGCAATTCCCTGTTCACTGGGAGATTCGGTCACGATGAAACTTTACACAAAGACACTCTGCACAGTGGTGAACAATAAAACAGCTTTTTGACTCACACAAACAACTTTTACATTAAAAAAAAATACAATATTTGGGAGCCAATCTTGCACACAGCTACCTTTTTTATGGCTTGGGTTGTCAACAATCACAATAGAAGGTCACGTATCTTAGTAACTAATACAATTGTCCAGAAGTAAATTTTGGTACAATGTTTTACTTAGAATCTAAACTGTTTTTCGATCATTTTCAATTCGTAGCACTTTATAACCTCAAGTCTCTGCTTTTAATCGCTTTAGTTTTAATAGCACTGTTTCACAAGTTTAAATTGGCACTGCACTATTGTTTTTATCCTATCGTAGGTAGCCTTATCAATGCTCTTTGCATTCTATGCTTGCTTTACACCGCCTTTAATCTTTCAGCTGCGTTGGCATAATTTTAACCCTAACACTGTATATAACTTTCATAACGCCACAAACATTTCTGTATCAAAGCAAATTCACAATATTGTCTTGACTTTACAATGTCAAATCTGTTAGTCAAATACTACTTGATGTATACGCTGGCAATGATTATAGAGTGTAACGTGACGTGAGTTCGTGAAGGAATTCGTCGATAGTGCAGTTTCGTTGGGGGAATAACCGGTCGGTATGTGAATCAACGCCGGAGGCCTGCAAGAAGGGCATTCGCGCCCGAGTGGTTGAATAACGCGGGTCAACAGATTCGCACCAAGATTGTTAACAGGTGGGGGTCGTATGCGAGCTCGCTGGTCGTACTTACGAATTATCAGCAGTACGAAGCGGGCTAATAACAGCCCTAAACAGTGCTTCATATATTGTGTTGTGGCCGGCATTATTCGCCGCTGGCTCATCGTGCCTCTGAAAGGGACGCCAGCGTCCAAAAGCAGCCAAATCCTGCTGCATTTGCAGCGTTTGTCAGAAGACAACTATCATTGCGACACCATAGGAAGAGCACCTGTCTTAGTATACAACTAGAGCATCGGGAAGGCCCCAAAGCAAGCACGGGGAACCCCCCTGCGGACAGAGCTTCGCGGTCACGTCATCTGAGCGTGTCCTCGCTACCTTGGAAAGCCGGGATTCTGTTACTAGGCCGTTTCAAGAATAGACAACGTCGCGTTAAGTTTGATACTGGGCGCCCTTTGACTTTGCGTTGATAAATGAACCTTTAAGTATCTGTTTAAAGCAGTTGCATATATGTAGCGGGCTAGCGCCTTATTTTGTATTGGCTTATATGTATTTTCTTGTGTGTGTTTATTTACAGATTATATGTCTTTATTGTAAACTGTTGGATTTTTATGGTCATTCATATTTGTATTGGTGAGTAAGTACAACATTTCACGTGTCCACGAGAAAGACCTTCAATGATGTTGGCTTCCCTTAGCCACTCTGCATATGTAAAAAGAGTCTCATAGCACACTGACTGATTAAGCTAGCGAACCCAGGGCAATCTAAAGTAATAATTCAGTAAGTGTAGGGCTCGGAGTGAGGCCGCGTTACAACCAGTTGAAAATGCCAAACAAACTACTAAACGGCAGTTAAAATTTTACTTATTTTTTAAAATTTATCGAGCATTTTGCCCTTGTTCCTAATGAGATAGGAGTGTGGTTCTTCAGGACATTCCTATTCTACTTTTTTATCTTCTACGCAAATATGAAGTTGAAATTTAAAAATTCTGAAAAAATGCCTGTAATTTTGTTCATCTTCCTTGGTTCGTCAGGCATCCCTATTCTACTTTTTTATGTTCTATTCGAATCTGATGTAAAAATGTCAAAAAAAGCGATTACACATGGGACAAACAATTAACGAATTCAGATACGATTCCATTTGAGGGAGTTCGTGAAAATACGCTACTTGAAATTAGAAGAAAAACAAAAACAATTCAGCATAATAAATAAGTATGCTCCTCGGGACAGAAAATGGAAGAAAAAAAATGAATATTACAAAGAAATAGTCTATCAAAGCTTACAAAATAGACATTAAAAAAATATTGGTACATTGTAATGCAAAAATAGGAAGAGAGGAAATATATATTTAGTCCAACAATAGCAAACGGTGAAAATAATAAAAATGAATGAGGACTGATACGCCTTGCCTCAACAAAAAAAAATTGACAATACAAAGCACCCAATTCCAACAAAAACAAATCACAAAGGGACACGAAGGGCTCCTAATGGAAGAACAGTAAATCAAGTAGATCATGTGCTGATTTAAAAAGAACATACCAACAGGATAATGAATAGGTATTTATTAGAAGTTGCAGAGGAAGGCTCGAACTACTTCTTAGTATTTAATTTATAAATATTTAGAACACCCACTAGAATTTCGGTTACATTCTGCCTGCGCTGTAACACCTGTCGAAGAACTACTAAAAATCTCTGAACTTCCATGACAAGAAAAATTCCATACACAAACACTACTAAAATAACAGGAGCGGTAACGTAGCCACATCCATTATTATAACCTCAAATAATCTCATATGCTATTCATTACCAAAATATTTAAATTGTTGCAACATAAAGTTACCTCAAACTTTGCATTGTATATTTTAGCCAGATTAGTTTATTTATTTTTTTTTAAGTATTACGAGCTACCTAACCTAAAATGTCTCAATTTATAACTAAAATAATTACAATAAGCCCTAAAATATTCCAAAATAACATTCGAACCAGTGTTTATACCAAGTTTATGTGCTTTAGTACTCAACCGTTACAGAGAATACCAAATAGGCCTATTGTGTATCAAAGCTCAAATATCGAAACCATCAATCAAACCAGATTTTTATCGATTAGCTCTGCACGTACCCTGCAAGAAAATATTTCATCATTGCAGATCAAAAAACGACCTGTTCGTAAAAAGCGCATGTTGGAAGATGAAGAACAGAAACAACCAGGAATTTACAATGTTGTGGCATTTGCCACCGCCGAAGAATACAACTTGGAAAAGTTGGTCGAAGGACTGAAAAAGGAGGATTTATATCAGCCCAAGGTAATAGATAACAATCCAGATGTAATACACGCCATTGCCAAATATCAAGTGGGAAAGGAGCCTCGTGAGATATTTTTCTTTCGAGAAGGCAGCGTCGTGTTATGGAACATTACAGAGCTAGAAAGCAGCAACATACTCGGCTTCCTCAAGCAGTACGAGCAGGACTGCTACTCGGACAGGCTTGTGCAAGGGGAGGTGGAAATAATGAATTACAGGCACCAGATAGAAGGGTAAATAATAAATAACGAAAACTTCACGAAATTAGTTTTGAAATTGTAGAAAATCGGGTGCGTTGGAGCCCAACGGAGACATTTTAATACCACCACTGCAAAACCTATTCGAAAAGTACACGTTTGCAAACACAATGGCACTTTCGGTCAAGCTGGGCATCTGGGAGGCGCTGCTGGAGAAATATATAGAAACAATCGAATACGTGACGGAAGATCTGAAACGAGGCGCGAAGATTAAGATGACCAGGGAAGAAGTGCTACGAAAGCACGGAGAGCTGTTCGCGTTAAGGCATTTGATTAACCTCAGCTCCGACTTACTCGACACGCCGGATTTCTATTGGGATCGAGAACAGCTCGAAGCTCTTTATTTACAAATGTGCAGTTATTTTAGTATAGGGAGACGAACAAAGGTAAAAATCGCCGCAATTGTTTAATAAAACAAACACTGTGATAAAAATGCTTTTCAGGTTATGAATGAAAAGTTGAATCATTGCGTGGAACTTATAGAACTGCTGTCAACACATCTAAGTGATAAACACCACATACGTTTAGAGTGGATGATTATAGTTCTCATTATGGTCGAGGTTGGTTTTGAAATGATTCATTATGTCGATAGGTATATGTCATAATTAACGCTGTAATTTATACTTAAAATATGTATTTTTATTACGAATAGTATTTGTATACACATAATTGTTTTATTATTAAAAAAAACATTTGAAGTACGATAACTAAACATGCTGAATGACACTTTTATAAACGTTGGTTAACATTTATATTTAGTTAAAGCTAGCCATGTGCTTCGTGCTATTACAAATTATTAGCAAATGATTCATATACGTACAGCACGAGTACAGCTGACCGTTCTTTGGTTGATCAGTTTTTAAGCATCGCAGCTTGGAATGAAATTGGCAGTTTTACAACAACTTGAACCTAGAAAAATTAATATAAATTAGACAAAAACTACCTTCATACAAATAGCACGAAAAATATAACAATAAACAATACTTAATGTTTACAAACTACTTGCAAGTAGAGGAAAAACACAATTTCAAAATAAATGTAAACTTTGACCTACCTCACTTGTCATCCTCCATATTAATGATGCTTTTGAGAAACGAATCGCCGTTTATCAGCTTAGTCGTTGCAATTACAAACTCGACATTGGGTTCTTCCTGCTGTGATAGAAATCGCAAGGCTGATATCTAAACAGAACGAAGTAAAGCACATGCGAATTATTGTAGTTCACACTAATCCTACCTCGGCAAACGTACAGCCGCCTATAAAAAACACCAATACTACACTGGGTGCATTGGTATTACCATCTGGAGTACCATTCGGTATGAGAGGGGATTCGTCTAGCGTCGGGCCTGCACAGAAATAATTTTTGAGGTTATGTACCTAAATTTGTAAGGTTAAGTGTCAATAATTTAGTGTCTCGTTATTTTCACTACAAAATTAAAAATGTTCACCTGGTAATAAACCTAAAACGTCTTGTAACTGCTTCCAGCCACCACTTTTTAGCAATTGCTCCGTTAGCCTTATACTTAAAGGCGCATAAACGCTATGTACATAGCTAATATCCGTCGGGTTAACTTCAGAGGTATCTTCCATAGTTAAGCGAAGTGCCTACAATAAAACTGTTAAAAACAAGCACAAAATTACAAGCTGTATTAATACCTTGCGCAAAACTGTATACTGGCGAGTGCTGGACTGCACTTTAAGCAGCCCTACTTTTTCCAAATTCGTTAAAGCTAGCAAGGCTTCCAACCCATACACCTAAAAATTTCCTTTTGTTGTATAACGGAGGCAAAAATTAAACATTTTTTACTTGCACTATTTCCCGTTTATAATACTCCAGCATCTTGGCTTCAGCCCTGAACTGGCGATGCACTGCAGGCAAATCAATCGCAGGACTTGAACTAGAGGCTTCTTTTGGGCTATTAAGTCTTCTATGAATGGACTAACTCGGTCGACTTCTATACAATTTAAAAATTCTTGTTCGGCCTGCAACGTTTCGATTTATGACATTTAAAAAAATCTGGTGTGATACACTCACACAACTTCCTTTTACAGTGATCTTATAATTAGTCAAAAATTTCATTTTTAATTTTTAATCATTTGTAAAAAAATTTCAAAATTACAAATTCTACAAAAACGGTACAAAATCGAGTGTTAGTTGAAGGGACAAATTTTCTCTAGAATTTAAGGTGAATTCAAAAATGTAATAATATACCGGGTGTTTTATTTAAAATAGGAGTTAATAAAAAAAATAGAAAAAAAACCAAAAGAAACCAACTTTAGAAGTTTCAACTGGAAAATCACCTATCTCACATCAATACACATTAAAAATGTAAGAAAAATGTAAAGTTTAAAAAAAATCGTTAGAGCCGTTTTTGAAAAAATCGAAAAAAACTGAAAAATCACAAGAGTAAACACCTACTTCCGGTTATGCGATTTTCTTCAAAAGCTTGCTGTCTCATCTACATAGTACACAAAACTTATATATGAAGTTTCAACGCCATACCTCTTTTCGTTTTTGAGATATTCTGTTCACAGACACACACACACACAGACCAATGAAAAAAAATATGTTTTTTGGGATCAGGGGACTCTAAAACGTGAAGATCCGTTGAAAACTCAATTTCGAATTTTTGGGGTGAATCCAATACTTCCTTTATAGTAAAAGGAAGTAAAAAAACGACTTTACCTGTACCTGCAAGCAGTCTAAAAGTCGTAGCTATCAGTAACCTCCTTAATGCATTCTGCAATAGCCGTGTGTCGGGCAAGGGCCTCTTTAGTGGCCAGCATAGACGGCAACCGTTGCACAAACAACTTCATTTCTTGTACAGTCTTATCGTGCCTATCTTCTATTTGCAACGTAATCAGTTTGGCCTGCTTGGAGAGGTACGCACCTACCGCATTAAAATTCTTATCCCTCAGCTCGGAAAACAATTTATCGCCAGAATTCAGTATTATTTGCTTTTTATCTTCTGCCAACGAATCGGAACCCCTTTCCTCGTTACTAAGGAATTTATCCGCTGGAAAATTAGCAGTCGTGTTGTTAATACCAAATATTTCATCAATGAGCCCCTCGTAGGTCAACTGAGTGGCAAGGGGCGATATCAAATCCAGAGATCTATCGATTAACAACAACCGATCGATGGCAGAGTTCTGGTGCTCTTTGACTTCGTTCGTCATGTTTTCCCTCTGCAAACGTGTCACCAGATCCCAAACGTGCTTTGCTGCAGTCCCTCGCCCCCAAATTCTAGGAATTGGACCGTAAATTTTTTGCAGCAAAATTATGGCCTGGGCTACTTGGTACAAACATGTAGGATCGCTCTCTAAGTGATAGTCCTTGTAAACTTCAGGCAATTCCATTGAAATTAAATCCGAATCTATGGGGAAAAAGTCGCATTTAAACGCCTCAATTGATGTCAAACTTCCAAACATGCCGCTGTGCTCCAAGCGCTTAATGCAAAGCAAGCTCTCGCGAGGCACGAAGAACAGGTGATATTGTTTCTTCGGCCCCGCTCTAGCTTTCGAATCGTTGTGAACGTTTTGTGCCACTAAATCCATTAAGTGCAGCTTGGGCCTCGTTATAAATATAATATGCTTAACATCAGTCTCTGGCAGGGGAACTGGCCGTAATGGGTACATTTTAACAACTGCATGCTCTCGCAATACTGCATATTGCGCAACCAAGCCAACAGGACCTGCCAATGAGTTGTCCCATACTATTGCTTTGGGGCCCGGACACTTCTCTAGCAGGTTTATGAGGCTGTTTCTTGCAACGGTTTGTATTCGAGAGACGTCCACTTTGCCACCTTGTAAATGGGACATTTTGAATGCGATAGAATTATATAGAAGTTTTCACAAATATTGCTCTTGATTAGGAACACATAATAATACGTTAACTAAGTATCTTAACAAGTAATACTTCTACCACAAAACAATTCCTTCTACACTGACATTTGTGACAAGTTCGCTGGCCAGATAATTATTTTTTATACAACAAAATATTGACAACCATAGAACCAAAGAAGTTTCACAGCAAGAAAGACAAGTAAGCTTCTATGCTAGCGCCACCTACACGTAACATTACGTATTAATTCCTATTTGAAAATGACATATTACGCAACCAGTTTAGGAAAGTGATGTTTTACTGAACAAGTATGGCTGGTTTGAGTACGAGCGTTAGGGAGTACTTAAACGGCCATACGAATTTTCTAACGTGTTGCGTAAACAATTTTATCGCATTTCATGAGAAATGTAAAATATTAAATTTTTACTTAAAAGTGACACTAAATGTCAAAACATAACCAAGCTGAGCCGAACTCGTTTCTATGTACTAAAGCACAATAAGCAGCTCCAGTTGATATTATGCGTTTGAAATTACTGAAGTGTATTGCGTCAATCTGACGCAAAATCTAACTTGTTAACCTCAAGTTTGACATAGATTTATAGTGCCACCAACAATACACTTCATTACTGCCAAACGTAAAACGAATCTCCGTTGCTATGCAGAAAAGTGTTGCTAATGCAAAAAAGTACCACATTTCTAAACGATTTTGAATGTAGAAATGTACTACATTACCAAATGAAATCCGATAAAATACATCCTTTATCTAATAGACTTGTCTGTCTGGGACGCTGTTTCAGCAGCCAAACCGTAAGAGATAGAGAAAAAAGTTATTAAAGTTATATGTTTGGAATGGTCATGTCAGGTCAGGAACCGAATTCCAGTCTCCAACACTAATTATTATCTTAATTATCATAATCCTAATTTTTTAGGTTAGATTCTAGGCAAATTTTATCAAGGCGAATGCGACTGGTAGTTTGCTACCAACAATGACGTCATATACGTACGTGTGGTGAATACGCGTTCTATTTGCAAAACGGTCTTTTTTGTTTTTTTAAATGAAACACTTGTCTCACTGGGTTGCTAGTTATAATATAAAAGCTTACATTATGCAGCTGGTAAAATAACCATTAGCTGCTGAATAATAAAACGGTAGAGTGGACGTAGTTCATATACAAAGAACCAAGATTAAGAGAATTAATGGACTCCAGGCTTTGTAACGTGACTTAAGATACCTCGATAGAGCCACTCGGGGCAGTTAGGCTTCAATAGGATGACTGTTTAAGAACACTGTACCTACTGTGAGATTGAACCCTTTGGGTGTTATATCTTACATTTATATGTTTAATTATACGTATAGGTCAATAAAACACAGTATTACTTCAAGAACCAATATATTAAAGTGTTTATAACTTTGTTTGGATGGTCGCCTACACAACATGACCATGACAACTGGATCCGCTACATTACTCCCCCCCCCCCCCCCACCCCAAAGAGAAAAGGAGGGAGGGAGACCAGGTAGGAAAACCGTATAAAAGTAGCAGAATTATATTTAGCTACAAAACCTCCAGGATCTTTCCAACTATCCAATAAACGATAATAAAAGCTCAACGATTCCTTGGCTAATTAGATGGTAGGTGCTTGAATGAATGTTTTAATTCCTAAAACGGAAAAAAAATCTAACCATGATTTTGAAAGGAAAACAGAAGCATTATCGTTAGTTAGAAATTTTGGTATGCCGAATCGGGCAATCCAAATTTGTGTTATTGCTTTAATTATTTCATTACAGTACTTGTTATATAGAAAGGTCGCCTAAAGAGAAAAGCGCAAAAATATCCAATAATGAAATGTACGATGTTTCAGCATCCTGCGATTGCTGTTTAAAAGTTTAATATTCATATAGAACATAATATTCAGTTGTATGCTTAACCGCCACACCACTATAGTTATTATTTTAAATTACATTAATTTAGATCCGATCCCTCGCCAGAGTCGCATGCATCGTTGTCGGCCATCTCAATCAGCACCAAATAGGAGCAAAAGCTCCCGTAGGCAATCGCGACTTAGACCATTGTGTCGATTCAGCCGCTCGGCAATGCTCCTCTACTAACAACAGAGGAAGAACTTAGTGTCTAAGGATGTCCACCAGATGACATCACACTGCCAATAGTAAAAAATCCGCGAATAACAGTTAACAGTTATGTTTTGCAGCTTAATAATGCGGGTCCGGACAACTTGAAAAAAGTTGCGATGCTTGATATGTGTGACTGTTTTGAATTGCCTTAGATACGTAGGAATATTCAAAGAACTTCGTGGTATATCATAATACTTCCTCTGTCATCGCATCTTTATTAATTAGATTTGTAAGAACATTTTTAATTGTTATGAGCCTACGGCTAATTTAGCGTTATTTTCTCGGTTCCGAATTACGATGTGGGTATTTCGAATTATTCGCTTGCAGTCAACGGTTTTAAACGCACTCATTCTTTGCTAGCTTTAGGCTTATTGGCGCGCACGTGTTCTTAGTAGAGCCGGTGTAGAAGATAGTTGCCATGCGTTCGAGAGAGCGAGTAGGAGGTTTAGCCCCTGCCACTTTTCGGTGCGAGCTGTCTTCGCGCGTTTTTCAGACAGACTTGGCCGGGCGTTGCAAGGAGCAAGAAGTGTTTTTAAAGTTGTAGTCCCGCTGCGCGACGCTTCGGGGTTCACGTTGGCGAGGCTTACGTTTGTTTACTGCGTGTTTACCGGCTAAAGTTTTGTGCCCTTGGTGTGTGTACCGCATGTTTTGTTCCGAGTATCTGAACTTCCCGTCACTTCAACGCATGTGTTGTGCGTCCCACATCTCATGGGCTTATTGAACTGCACGTGGTGTAGCTTTGGCTATGGGGCGAATATAACGTGGTTGTTCGTTTATCGTGGGGTGGCATCATTCGCACTTCGTTTGACGGATTATCCGTGAAAACTCATTAGCAGCTTATAAAATTTCGCGAAGCTATCGCTTTTTTGTTCTGCCAATCTATCGTGCGGGCTTCGATTCCGCCTTCAGCAGTGGATAATATCCCATGGTTCCACTCCGCCAGCAGCTTCCCGTTGATTTGGTGCAGTCCACCTTAGGTGTTTATCGCAGTGTCTGAAACAGCAGCCGTTGCCGCAACATACGACAACAATTTGCCGCTAAACCAAGCTTCTTAAAGGTATTGTATCATTGTAGTAGCTTACAGTGCGAATTTCAAGGGTACCGAGGGTTTTACCGAAGTGTCAGGCAAATTTGCGTGACGTTGCCGTCGCTGTAACATGTGTTGTTTATATCTTTTACCGCTGCTGATCATGTAAGTCAGTGATACAGCCTTAGTAAAAAACGTGTAAGTCAGTGATTATATTTGTTTGCTGCTTTCCGTTGACACCGGAACTTAATATTATTATTAAGTTCCTAGGATAATAAAATTAGCAACGCAAGATGCAGAATTAGACATTTTGTTTATAATTTCAAGTGTTTATGTGACATGTGACACTCAAAGGTAGCACGACTCACGAAAATTAATCCTGGTGACAAACCAAAATCTAGGAAAATTTCGATAAGCAGCGGGAAAAATATAATAAGATAACTCGGCAGGCAACAAGCCGCGGTTTTGCCTTGGCTTGTTCTTGCCTACCTCAAATGTTAATAGGTCCTTACATTCCTTGTTACTTAAATAACTATGACATTTGCTGAACCCTGAATAGTGTTTGCCTGCCAGTTTAGTTCATTGCCATCAGATTATATGATACTATTCAACTGTATGTAGTAACATTTGAGGTATGTGTCGCATTGGTGCCACGTTTAGTTGATTACCGCCTTTTATTTTCTGTCAATTGAATCAGTTGTTTTGAAAAGTTCAATGCAAATACCGTTCACAAGTCATTCCTACATTCAATATCAAGTTTACCGCGCATATAATAGATAAACTCCTAGACAGCATTTAAAATGTCAGTCGTTCACTTTCAATTGCTCCCGATAGTATGTGGCTCGCTGACTAGAACGGTGCCAAGGTTGTAGTTGAAAGGTGAATCCATTCTGCTTCCACTTTTCCTTGCTGGGTTCACCTGTGCATTTTTCTCTTGTAGGAAATGTGGTGGCGCTCTTGCATTTATGATCTGCTTTTCGTTGATTAGGCCGTTGCCCTGCGTGATCTCGTGTTGGACCACCCCTCGCTCCACTGAAGTTAGTCGGCACTTCGTTTGTAACGGGCTGGGGCAGCAATCCTATGTAGTACATTCCCGATTTTGTGAGTTATCTTAAGCGCTAGTCGTTTAGCTTTGTTTGACTTGTCGTAAATGCCGATTTGTACCGTTACAAACTAAAGCGTTGTTGTAATTATCGTTTTAGCCTGTTTCCCACTGGCAGTCCATCGGGGTGCCATGTTTGGTTAGTCGTTCAGGCGTTTTTATCCCGTTACAGATTCATAATACTTGTTTTTTTCTGAAACCTGTGGTTATATTCGGTTACAAGTGCTGTATTAGTACTATCCGAAATTTTACTTACTACCCGTTTTCTCTTTTCGATGGTTGTATCTACGGGTGGCTTTAGTCCGGCTTTAACCATTCTGTGATCACTCATTAATACGCAACTGATGACGACTACATATTTAAGCTTTTTTATGTGCCTAGGAATTCTTGTACCTACATCTGCTCTCTTGTCTTGTCTATGCAAGCTGTGCGGTGAAGTCACCCAGAATGTTGGTACACTGTTTATTATCTTCTTAAAATGTTTTTTAAACTTGTTAGCACCCCAAAGTAGTTCACTCTTTAGTTTCCCTAATTATATTCAATATTATAACGCTACGAGACCATATTTGAGGGCTCGCCAGCTAGCTGCAGAGAAGACGGAGTGCGGTTTTTCAAACGATGATTATTTCCGAATAACATGGGCGCCAACAAGTTTTTCAATTACAAGTATACTCCGATAGGCCAAGAACTTATAAACTCAGAGTAAATCGTAGCATTAAATTACACAACATCTAAAATACAGAAGATAGCAGTAACAAACTGAGACACTGAAAGATATAAGTATGTGCATTAGATTTATTAAACAAAATTGCATATAATAACCAGTACAGAAAGATTACAATTTGTTATCATGCGTTCCCTACTGAAAAGAGACACCCCAATTTAAAGTTATCATATGAGTAATTGGTATGCTAGATACAGTTACAGTCCATTTTATCGACTTTGTGGTACGAACGGGATCGAAGAAGCGGTTTTAAGAGGTAAACCGAAGGACCCCAATCAGCTTACAACAGTGGCTGCAGGCAGCCAACGCCAGCCAACGTCATTCAAGAAGACCTCCGGAGATGATCTCCAAACGCAAACTAGACCTCGTGGTGCTGTTTTGATTGCTGAAACCCCTAAAGCCTCTGGTGACGTTTGTAGCGGACTGCTCAGCAAGTAACCGGAGTCGCTGGTAATCTTGTAGCATGAAATTGAAGTATTTCACCTCGTAGGTGACGCTAAAACCCTAGACAGAAGTCAGATTATTGAAATTAAGATACTACAATTTGAATAGGAGAAATTACACTTACCCTCTATAATTACAGGGAATCAGCTAATATGACAAGGAAATTCTGCGTTCTTAAGCCCGCCCTAAGACGTTGACGAACGTCCCAAAAATGTGTCCAATTCTCTAACCTGCATACCAGCAAAGATTCTTTACATGATAATTCACAAAATTTGAATCTATGTGATAAACTTGGAGCACAAATACACAGAATTATACCGCAAAAACGACGCTACATTTTTTAACCAAAAGCGGAAAAACTAAATCAAACATCTGTTTCAACAGCCGATAAAACAGATTCAATCCCAAACGCTAATACTGCGTTTACACAACGACCGTGTTCCAATAAAGGAGCTGTTACACGGCCATGTAAATCAAATGATTCGCAAATTAATTACGCTTTTGACAAGTAACAAACTTCGTAATAAAACTGTTCGACTTCATTGTCTTCATGACCCGCTATTGATACACATGTAATTGTATTAATTTGAGCTCATAACTAGATATTCACTCGGACGATGACCTAATTTATGCGTTTTTAATTTCTTTTCTGACTGAAATAATCTATCTGCGGTGCTAAGTGTTTTCGTGTTTTCTGTTTTTGTTACTCAAATCGTTTTCCAGTTGGCTGTTTTCTGAATAAGGTGAAGAAAGTGTTTCAATTAAAACAGATGTTGCCTAATAACGTATTTCGGTCATTTCAATTTTGAAAACATCCATAAACCCCAGAGAGTCGTGTCAGAGCTGTACAGGTGCAGTTCTCAAAACTCCCCACTTCCTTTTTATCGTAATATTTGTACCGAATCGTTGAAGTTTCCGTCTTTCTTATTTATTCTGTTACTTTCATATTGGCAGGAAGCCGCCTAGTGCAGTTGGGTAGGCGAATTCCGCGGGAGCCGGAATTTTTCCGCAGCATTGGCGATTGGAATCGGGCTCGGTGAGGCCATTCATAGTTGGGCACCAAATTAACTGTGCTCTACTTGGAATCACAGACCTAAGAGATAGAGTAACAAGGTCAACACATCACTATGACACACAACTCACACAATGGTTGCTGCGCAAGCACAAAAGGCGCGCTCCAACTTTGTATCTTGATTCCGGGGCAAGTTGAGCATTGTACCGCCAGATGCAAGCGCATAAAGCACCAGCCTCTACATCGTAAGGTAAAATGAGGTTATTGATAATTCATACATACATACTTTCATATTGTACCTTCAGAAATTCACTGCCGTCTTTTCTCCGGTCTTTGTATTTTTCTAAATGTCCTCTAAAGTGACAATGTTATCTTGGATGCGTGGTAGATGCTTACGATAGCGCTTTCTCAAGGGCCTACGTGTCCAATATTTTTTTAGAATTTTAGCCAGAATTCTGTTGTCAACAGTTAGTGGTCTGCGCCACATATGACGTCATAATCAATTTTATTTTTCTCTCGTAATGAGGAGTGGCCCCAAGGAGACCCAGGAGAACCCCGACGGGCACATTCACAGCTAGTGTTACATAGCCTAGTGTTTTCAAGACCGTACTCTTGTCTTACCGTGGCAGAGCTGTTCCGGATTGATGATCAGAGAGAGACGGATCAACGAGGTGAACGCGGTCGCAGCTTGAGGGATCGGGCCAGGAGCAATCCTGATCTAGTAACCAAAACGCGGAGCCTCCCAAAGTAGACCGCACGGTCATTCACCCAATAACTGCCTGGTGGGCTACCCTGACCCACACATGTAGGCCTTTGGGTAGGCTGCGTAGTCGTGTGTGAGGATGGCGCAGGTATAAGTGCAGAAATGCGTGACAGCAAATTGTGTGGTAGATAGTTTACTCTCAATGGTTACTCGCCAAACGTTTACACGAGTACTACGGGAGATCAGCAAGTCCCGGGTACAACAGTGTTCCGGCACTTCGGTGCCTGGGTACTCCAGTGCCCCGCAGGTCAATGAGGATAAGGACTCGTAGTGGCAGCGTTTGGCGATATGCTGGTCAGAGGCTTTTGTTTCGGCGGGTGAGCTGCGCATTAATCGGCTCCAGTGAGGAGAGTCACCAGAGGCAGGATAGGTCACGAACCGTACCGGGTCAAAACAGGTAGGCATCTGTTCTAGGATGAGTTCCGCTGTAGTCTGTGCTGTCTCGTGGACCCCACCTATTGGTGGCCGTCGTGGTTGGTCCAAGGTACGCGACGTAAAATAACCTGGCAAGGTAATGCAGGCTTATCCCACCACATTTCGTGCTCTGATGTCATGTTAGACTACTAGTTGTTACAGGTGAAAACTCATTTACTGCCTGTAATAGATTAAAAGCGTACACATCATACTGCAGTGGTATGGGCGTTTTTGCGTGCGAAAGTGAAATCGGTAGAGAAGTATAAAAGGTGTTAATTATTGGTTAAAAGCCACCATGGTGATATACATCATTAGTCAGTGGTGTTTTCATACATATCTCCTAATTTATCATAATATGCCTTCTTCTCAGATGGTGTACGTATGTTGATAACGGTCATTTTTTAGTATTATAGATTCGAAATGTTATTAAGCTATTTTAAATGTTTACGGCACTCTGGTGACATTTCTTCGTTCACAGACCGCAGTGGTCAAATTTATTTCTGACCGCTTTAGCTTTGCACTCAAGTGGGCGAATATTGATCGTCGGGAATATTGACAATTCTGTAATGCGCTTTTCAGTCTGGGTTTACCATAACAGCCGGCATTTCACATGCCATCTCCCCGGCTCGGGGAAAAGCTCTCGTTACTCGAAAGAAACGAACAGAAGAGGTAATCATACGTGAAGGGAAATATACTGATTATCTCCTCAATGTGTCTTAAAAATAACGGAGAGTTGTGCTGTATCACTGTGAATGTTTTTCGCCGACCTCCGATTAACCAAGTGGATGTTGACTATTCCTGAGCTCTACTTCCTTCGATGCCGCGCAAACGAGGTTGTGGATATTTAATCGCCATTCAGCCACCTTCCCGCACACCCAGATGTCTTGGACGCTTCCTACAGGGGTTAGTGTTCCCCATCTGCCAACGCTAAGCAAATCCATAGCAGGTCACTGACGCCGTCGTCGAGTTCAGAGACTGAAAGCTGTTAAATAGGTTAGAACTTGTATTTAAGTTGTATGTAATAACAGTGCGTAAACAAAAAGTGCTTTTGACTGATGTGAAGTGGACTTTTCAATCAAACACCAATAATTATTGAATTTATGTCATTATGCACATAACAGATAGTTATGTAGTCAGATGTTGAATAACAAATAAAGTTTCACGCAAAACGTTCAACATAGTTAAATTAAGAAAGCCCTTCCTGGTTCCAATTTGTTGAATAAATAATTAACCCAGCGCTTGCTGATATAGACAACAATTTCTGAGTTAGGCTGTATATACAGTGACTTCACTTAGGGTACTGTTGACGTTGAATTTTCTTAATGTGTAAAACAGGAAATAAAATTACGAGTAATTAATAGAACAGCTTGTTGTGTTTTCGTATATTATTTTTTTCTCTGTAAAGTAACTTGCAGGAAGGTTTTAAAGTAAGCAAACCTCGATTTGACAGGTACTACCAAGAACAGATCCCAAATAAAGCTGTCCGACTCGCTCTTCGAGATTTGAATGAATCGACGGATGTATAAGTCCCGGATACAAATTCGAGTGGCGCCGTAGGATCCAAATGTTGAGCTATTATGGACGCACCTATGGCATATCGTCGAACCGACACTTCCCAAGTGCATCTAGCTGGAGCAAGTTATTGTTGCAGGGCTAATTGATTTTGTGGGTCACGACCGTATAAACGTTGTCAAAATTGAAGTTAGACTCTGGTGTAGAAGACAGTGCAGTACCATCGTGTAGCTTTATTTAATGTTCTCAATGCAGTGAATTTATTAACAACATTGTCCTAATTATTGTGTCATCCTGTAACAAACTGGCCCGCCAACGTGTAACCTTTGTTCGATTGATTTGAAGAGTCTTAAATACCATTTATCACTGTATGTTGCCGTTATCTGCTTTTGCCCAGTAGCAAAACATTTCATTTATTACCTTTCTTCTGATTTTCCTGGTTTTTAACACTACTTATCAGTCTGTCATCTTAAGTTTCCACCCTTTTGATATTTTGGTTAATTTTTTTAGTTGGACGGCCTTTCGTTCTGCAAGATATTTGCTTTTGGGTTCCATAAAAAGATATTATTGTTTACGGTTGAATGTTCAATACCGCTCTTCCCCTCAGCACCTTCTCTTCTCAAATTCGTAAAATTCGAGGTTAGCAGGTTAGGTTTTGCTTCACTCTGTGTTAAAACCGACGCAAAACCTAACCTGATAACCTCGAATTTGTCATAGACTTACAGTACCACCCAAATATTATTCATACGTTGTATAACACTGCACGTGTAGCCAACATTGAATAGTTAAAATAAATTGCGCCAAATTAATGACCATTCAAAAACGTTCGATCATTTCTGAAGGCAATGCATTATGCTATAAACACATTTTAGTAGCCTTATACCTCCAATAATAATTATTAGTAATTGATAACTCAACCAACAAAACAGATATTTATTATAAGAATGTCCAGTGAATGTAATAATTGTTCAAAAATAGCATAGGCCTTGAAAATAATTGATAGAATGCCGTTTTTAGAATAGCTCCGTCTTTGTTCAAAAACAAAATCAAAATCCGAACAGGCTTGGCATTTCATGCAACAAAAACAGAAATTGCAAAAAAATGGGGGTGGATTTTTTGAGAGGTTTGGTGGTGTTTTGCTAAGCTGCCCCAAAAATAAGTTATTTCTATGTGCTATTAAATATCCAAGTTAATGAAAAGTAGTGTTTTATTAAGAGGTTGTGTCCTGGGTTATTTGTGGAAGTTTTCCCTTGCATTGGTCTTCCGCGCAACTAAATACGAAGCGTTGATTTGGTCCAATGGAAGCCATGGTATTTTGATGTTGTTCTACAGAGGTCCAGCCAGTTTTATTAGTACGTGTGCAAGTGTATAAGCAAGCAGCGTACGGGTCGTGCAGCGGAGCCCTACATTAAAGCCCCCAGCTTCAGTGAAAGCGATTCGGAAGGTCTTCGAGAGTAACAGTCGATCATCAGGTGGTTTCGAGCGCAGATTTGTTCCTTGCTAATTGCAGCCCGGCATCAACGGCTTGTTCAGAGCATCGTGGGAGATTCATCTTGGGGTAGGTAGACTTAGATTCATCGCAGAAGCCACCAAAAGGTCAGACTTGCCACCTAAAAGTGTTAGTTTGTGATTGTGCATCGATTGGCGTCCCCTTGAGTGTCACTTCTGGTTCGTAGCGTCGATAGAAGTGTTTTGTTTTATGACGCGAAATACTTACGTCCCATTATTATTGCAAAGCAACAATGTTAACTGCGTGGACATCAAGAACTTAATTAAAATTAGGAGCTTGTTTATGTACTTTCTAGGCTAGGAAACCATCTTGAATTATTGTAGGCCCATCAGTTAGAAATATCACACTTGTTAATTCCCATTAGTTAAATAGCAGCATACAGAGTGTTTACAATTAAATGTTTAATCGGACTTTAAATAATTAATAATAGCAAATTAGTAGTTTTATGTTGGATATAGCGACCTAATTCTGAGATAGGGTCATTTAATTATAAATTAGAAGTTTAATTAAATATTAGCCGGACACATTATAATAGTGGATAGAATTAGAGCCGATTTATAATTTTTTCTACTCCCGCATCTATATATTCTGTTTTCTTCACAATCCACAGATGGAATAAGTAGGCAATTGTAGTTAACTGAACGAATATGATTTCATATCCACACGGGCGGATATGAAATATACCAATCACAAACCACGTTAGTCGTGGTTACCTAGGCAACTTTCATTTATTGTTGGTTTGATTATGGGCACGCCCTGTTGTGCCGTGTGTGTGGCAAACGTGATTTTGGTGTAAGATATCTTATTAATTAAAGTTGAATACATTTTCTTTTAATTTTCCATTTTTTTCCATTGATAGGTCGTAAAAAAATACACTGTACAACTCGAGTGGAATGTCCATATCGCCCTCGGATAAATGAGCACTCCGCCTACGGCGTCGTGTTCAAACTTTATCCTCGTGCGATATGGACATCATATCCACTCTCGTTGTACAAACTACTATAAATTCATTAAACCCATAAGAGGACATCGATGAAATCATAACAATATATAGGTTATATTTTATTCGTATTAAGTTACACGTTAAATGTTACAAGTTATACAGCGCTATCATGTAACAATAATGGTTTTCCGTTCCATCTCTGGTGCTGATGAATGCAGTAAAATGGTAAAGCATTTGCTTCATGAACGCGCCGTGGAGTGTTCATGTGATTGGCAGATTTACGTTACTGGTTAGATGATGCAGATTATTTACAAATGCCTTGTAACAACAAAGCGTGGTCTATAGGAAATAAATCCAAACGCAATTAGAAACAATTGAAGAAAATATAAAACAACTTACATTATGCAAATGGTATAGATACGTCACATTGCAACGGGCTAGTTCGTATCACCTTGGTATTTAATAATCACCTTGCTAGATTTAAGTCAAACCGTATCCTTTACATTGTAATTATTAGTGTAAAACGTATTATGCATTTACAACATGCATCGAGTATTTCGTGCGATTATTAATAGAACAAAGCAAATTATGCGCGAACAGTGAAGCGCGGGGAGGCAGTCGCTTGATAACAGACGAACGGTGCGTTGGTCCAAATAAAAGGGACGCCACGCAAAGTATAAAGTGCGATTGAGAATATCTGTGTAGACTTGCGTTAAGAGCAGTCTTGTTATTCTTGAGCCGAAATACAGCCTGGAGAGCCTACAACTACCTTGGAATCGACACCGAGGTACCGATAATTCTTCATCGCCCAAAGCCGCTATTCTAGCTTCAAAGAAGCAGTCGATCTGGTTAATGTACGAGATCATTTGGAGCAACTATAAGACACGCTTCTTCTTCTTCTTTATTCAGCACGTTTCGTCCACCTTTGAACGTATGCCTCCCCTAATTCCTTCCATTTGCTTCTATCCTGTGCCGTTGTTATCCATCTTCTACTTGCTATTTTCCTAATATCGTAGTACCATCTAGTTATAGAACGCCCTACGCTCCTTTTTCCAATTATCGGCCCCCACTTAGTTGTTTTCTTTGTCCATCCATTCGAGCAATATGACCCGTCCAACGCCATTTGGTTCTTGCTACCATTTCAGCCATTTCGTTTTGTGTCGGATACATATTACAGATTTTTTATCTTTCAAGGTAATGTTTAGTATAGCCCTTACCATGTGGCGTTGTGTAACTTCTAATTTGTGGATCGTTTTCTTCGTAAATGCCCATGTCTACTCCATATATAAGCACTGGTATAACGCATTGTTCTAGAACTTTTACTTTCATAGCGATTGTGATGTTTCTATTTTTATTTCTCAATCTATGACCTAATTTACCAAACGCGGTCCGTGCCATTCTTATTCGTTTTTGCAGATTGGTTTCTTGTACTTCTTTCTAAATTTTTGTTTGCCCCTAAGACACGTTTAGTTATTATAAATAAAACCCACGCTTGAATGCCCGGTCCAGGGAACTAGGAGCAGAACCATAACAGCAAATTATGAAGGAATTGAATAAATTGCGCAATAGCTTCAACGAGCCATTACGCTAGCAAAGCAACTTGCTGAATTAGCGCTTTAGAACAAAGCGATTGCATTATCCTGTTGACACAGGGCGTCAGCTGATTTCAGGCGGCCGAGGACAGAGACGAATTAAGTGAATTTGTGCGCGAGAATACGCCTTCTTCGCACGATTTGTTTTTGACTTAGTGTTGCGCATTGGAAATTTCTTAGCACAAGTATAATACAATAACACAATTACCTACTAACAAAAATGATAACATAATGCAATATCATGTAATATTATATGTGGATACATCAGCTTAAAGCTGCCTTTCTACTATCAATAATAATAGTAATAATATTGTCGATAGCGTACTTAACATTTTTATATTTCATGCATGTATTTGCTTTTCCAGAGTATATGTATTTTCATGTAAACTGTTTGATTTTTATTTCTGGCAGGATTTTCATGCTTACAGCATTATATGTGATAACGAGCAGGCCAGAATAATCTGTATTGGCATTTCCCTTAGTTGCACTGAGGTAAGAGCGGCTCTTGTGCTTCTATGACAGAGTTAACTAGCAAAATGCAATTCAAATTCATAGTAAAGTCGAGTACTATAGGGCACAGGAAAAAGTACCATTACATCACAAGCTTTTCTTCAAATTTAACGCCTCTTAGGTAAGTAGGGAGTAGGGAGGAACGCAAAATTAAGTTACAGCCAACATGTAAATAACGTTTCAGACATCAGACTGGTGATGACGTTTAGCAGACCTCAGTCGGAGTTTCGTCAACAGTAGCAGCATTTCAATCACGCAGGCGCAGGCGATAAAACAAGAAATTTCTAACAAAAAACAGAGCCAGTATAACGGGTGAGTTTTTTAAAGTGTTACAAGGCGATATCTCGAAAACGGTTTACAATATTTTCATGAAACTTTTGTGAGGTAATAGGGTGATGGGGGGGGGGGAGGCATATTTAAACATATTTTTGACATTTACCTCCTATCTGTGTTTTGAGGGTTGGGGGGTAACTTTGGAATTTTAAATAGGATGATGTACTTTTGCTTATAAAATTCGAATCTCCGTAACAAACTAACAAGAGATCAATAAAAACCAATTAGGGTAGGCTGTGATATGTGTTATACGTTTGGCAGTACTGAAGTGTATTGTCAGTCTATGTCAAATTCGAGATTAGTAGGTTAGGTTTTGTTTGTCGTTTGACACAGACTGACGTAAAACTTAACCTCCAAATCTCGAATTTGACATAGACTGACAATACACTTTAGTACTGCCAAACGTATAACGCATATCACAGCCTACCCGAATTGGTTTTTTTATTGATCTCTTGTTACGTATGTCTGCAAAAGATTTTTTGATTTGCTTTTGTTTACGGAATTATGATTTATAGGTTATTAAATTCAAAAAATGTGAAATATTCGTTAAAACGTCAAAATTCTCAACTTACTTAAGTAGAACTAAAGCATTTCGATGGAAACGAATTCTAATTTTGAAATAAGTGAACTTGAAGTATTGGTAAAATATATTTTTTAATTTCTATCAAAATTTAGTAACCATAATTCCGTAACCGAAAGAGCAAATCAAAAAATGTTTTGTACACATACGTAGTTTTTACGTAGATTCGAATTTTCTAAACAAAAGTGCATCATCCTATTTAAAATTCCAAAGTTACCCCCCACCCCTCAAAACACAAAAAGAGGTAAATATCAAAATTATGTTTTTATATGTCCCCCCATCACTCTATTACCTTACAAAAATTTTATGAAAATATTGTAAACCGTTTTCGAGATATCGCCTTGTAACACTTTAAAAAAACTCACCTGGTATATAGAGAGTACCGCCATCCTTTGATCCGTGAAAATGCCACCATCGCCGCCATGTTTACTCCTATCAGCAATAATTGATTGAGTTCTGTCTAAAATGTTACTTGAAATTGGCAAGACTGTAAGTCAATTTTAAGTAAAGTTTTGAATTGACAACAAACGTCACGTTGACGGAATTGTGTTACAAACCTCAAAGTGACGGATATGTTAGAGGAGTAAATATGGAGGACGTGGTGGTACTATCCTATATATACTGGCTCCAACAAAAAATACACTGACTATATACAAGACTGTGTAGTCATACGATTGTTGGTCGCCATTTTCAGGCTAATTTGAGCCTAGAGATATACAGTGCCTTTAGAAATGATTGAACGTGTTTGAATGGTCATTATTTTGGCGCTAGTTATTTTAACTATTTGATGTTGGCTACACTTGCAGTGTTGTTTTGACGTTGAAATTTTTCATTGGCGTTCGTTCGTTATGCTTTGAAGTTTTGAGGTTATTTAAACTCAATTAGAATAAATCTAAGCGCACACACCAACGGAAACCAAATGGAACTAGAGCCTGTTCCCCCTGTTTATTTCATTATGATCAAAACAAAACCTTTCAAATCTGAAAATTGTCACATTTAAATACTGTGCAGCATATCAGTTGTTTTGGGCAATAGATGAAACATTTTCAACCGCATGCGACGCTAATTAATTCTTTGACACTGACAATTTAGAATTTCAGATTTGTACGATTGTGTTTTTTCTATAACAAAATGAACAGGCTCTACCAACTTCTTTCAGAACTACCTGGAAATAACTAAATATTTTTCCTGTTAATGGCGGACATTTAATGAACTATATTGCTAGCGGCTATGATTGGGGAGGTCACGAAGTAAGTGAGACAGACAAACAACTCTTCAATGTATATGGTGAGTTGTGCGCAAGCGCGTCGGCGTCGTCCGCGCGGTGGGGGAAGCGAACCTCCCAGTCAAGTTTAAAATTCGCTTCTAAAGGCGGAGTTCGAACTCTCAGGCATGCGCACGAGACGCGTTATACTCAAAGTGAGACTATGTCGGCGCCGTAATGTTTTCGGCCGTTCCGACGCCCTGCTAGCAATATAGTGAGTAATACATATATGATGGCGGACATGCGTGTCGACCAATAGCGGCGAAGACATCCCAATGGCAATACAGTTTTGTATACAGCTACTGTAACAAATTACAGTGCCTTTATATAGACAGTGGCGACAATACAACTAAGCCACACCCCCGCCGCCATATTTATGCAAATTTCTAACGGGTGTTTATTTAAATCCGTGATCAGAGTCGACTGTGATACGTGTTTTACATTTGGCAGTACTGAAAACATTCGAGATTTGCAGGTTAAGATTTGCGTCAGTTTATGTCAAAACTGACGCAAAATCGAACCTACTAACCTCGAATTTGACATAGACTGACAATACACTTCAGTACTGCCAAAAGTATAACACGAATCACAGGTGATTTAGCATAAACATGGCGGCTAAAACCACGTGATCTAGGGAGCCAATCAAAAATAGGACACCCCATTGTCGCCACTGTCTATATAAAGGCACTGTATAACAAATAATAGAGTCCCTGTATACAGTAAGATAAGAGTTGGGACATGTGGAACCAATGTCAAATACCACTTGATTCCTCATCGAAGTTTTTTTCGCTTGTAAAACTTCAGTTTTGTTTGATTTGACAAATAATCCTTGCGTGACAATATGCATGTCAATAAATTCTTCGATTTGACATTGTCATTATTTTTAAACATTTACTATTTACTAATGAAAATATATTACGTATTAGGTATGAAGAAACTTTAATTGCTTCCAACGCTTGTAATTCCAGCTAACATAAACACTAAATCATGAGTAGCAATCACAGTATGATTCGGGAGAGTAATCCAACCAACAAATTTATCAGAAGCCACGCAGCATATCTATGTACTTTTTCTAATTCATTTTGTCCAGGGTAATTATAGGTATATACTTTCTTAGTGATTCATATAATTTCAAAAATGTAAATACATCCTGTAAAATTCCACTTTCAAGTTTTAAACATTCCAGTTTTCAATTTAATGTTCAAACGGAAGGATATGGTAAATGGAGCTTTAATAAGCTATTATAACCACTGGCTCCAAAGGTAAATTTAAGATGTAATGCGGCCCTAGCAGTTTCATTGAACGATGGAATGAAGCAGCTGGTTTTGCGATGAATAGCATTAATTTGATCAGGATTGAAAATATTTTCTAAATTTTCAATTTTGTGGTTTCTTCTCTTGTCAGTTCATTGCTCAAAATCTTCTTATTATGGTTTAAAATATTAATCGGCAACATTTAGTATAGTTTAAACTTGGTTTTAATACGTTTCTATAATCTTTTGAAGCTCATAGATATTCTTGTCACTGACATTTTGTTAGCCATTGGTCTCCTGTGAAATGCTGATTATACAAGCGAAATCCATCCATATTTTGAGAATTTCTTATTCCACTACGTCTCTTAGCGTTGATTTTTTGAGAAACTTGTGAAAATAAAATGCCTGACTTGTATTACTACAATTAAGTGCTGAGCAGCCTGTCATAGTGACAGCAAATAAACTTTGATATTTCGTTATTCAGTTTGAAAACGAGTTGTCAAATTGTGTAAAAACATATACTCCATGAGATTGGTTCCAACCAATAAAAAACGGGCATCGCACATGTCCCAACTCTTACCTTATTATATACAGGGACTCTAACAAATAAGCGCTGCTACTGACATCTGTGAATTGGAAGCGAAATCTACAGCATAGACATGAACCACAGCCAAGAACCTCCATTTAGCTGAAACATCTATTAAAGTTTAGTTATTTCTGTTGGCTGTTACCTGTTCTTTTCCCTGTCAAATTTATTCATTGCTGTTTTAATTTGTTTTTTATTGCAACCAGTTCTCTTTTAATTTATTTAGTGAATGACTCAGGCCTCCATATTTAAGTTTTTATCATCTCTCTCTCTCTCCCTCTCTTTTATTCTCATAACATTTCTCAGTCCTTCTTGTTCGCACTCGAAGGAACTGTTTCCTTTATGAATTTTCTTTTCTGCGTTTACAGTTTGTACTTCATTCATAACCAAGTGTACTGAAGGCGTGTTGCCATTTCTGTTACTTTTGAATAATTTAATTTTTAGTCAACTGTTTCTGTATGCGCATTGATAGCCTGTTTTAAAATGTAGTTTGCAAGTCAAACGTCACTGTGAATCGGCGTTCTATATATTTTGTGCATTCTGTGGTATGCCGGCGCCTCTATTTATCTTAAAATTGGCGGGAAATTTTGAATTTAGACTTAAATTGTTAATAACGAAATCCTGTCGAGCAGAAATTAATTTAATAAGTTTTTTGCTTTGCTGTTCTTTTTAATATTTTTAAGAATTACTGTAATTATAAAACGGCACTGTAAACCTTTTTAACTATTTCTGTAATTTATATTTGGCAAAATACATAAAATTACAAATACTTTAAAAATCGAGCCCTTAACGAACTCATTGTCCGACCTCTTCCAGGCATAAATTAAAATCAACCCCAACAAACAATTTTTCTCCTATTGTGTGAAACCTTACAAGTTAATGGAAATTGGAAAACGAGGTGCAGGAAAGTTTACCTGATGCTTTTTAAGGTTTCATGTTAAAGGTTGTTTGGCTCAGGGTTTCTGCTAAGCTTAAAGTTCCAAATCAAAACAGCCAGCAACATATGGCAAATAAAGCTGACAACTCGCTTCAAATGGTGGAGCACGTTAAGGGTGAACTCTTTGGTTGAATTTTCGCATTGTAATTTGAAATTCCTGCTCCTACTAAAAAAGTTCAACATGGATTTAAAGCTAAATTTAGAAGAGGATCAATTAAAAACTAGTGAAGGGTTGCTGCTGCAGAGTCCCGTGAGTTCCTACACGATCAGTGAGCTGCTGAACACGGCAGCTTCTAACACGGCTCTCGTGGAAGAAAGCTGCCCCCAACAACAGTACGGTAAGCAAATATCAGCCCCTTTATGCTCACTTAAATTAAATTACAAAAATTAGATTAAGAACCACTTAATTTAATATGCGAGTCATTCGCACGCCTTAACAAGATTTGCTCAACAAATGTATTACTTACAGATACTGATTATTCGCAGCAAAATAAAATTCTGATTCGCTGTCCTGTATTACAACAAAACGAAAGCAGCGCCGATACCGGTAAGGCACCTTCAAAACATCCGTAACTATTTTAAACATAACAATTATAGGACCACGTTCTCAAATTACCAGCTAGAAGAGCTCGAGCGGGCTTTTCACAAGACCCACTACCCCGATGTTTTTTCCGCGAAGAGCTCGCCCTCCGAATTGAGCTGACGGAGGCCAGGGTGCAGGTATGGTTTCAGAACAGGCGGGCGAAGTGGCGAAAACAGGAAAGAACATTCATAAGGAAGTTGCCAACATAAGCATTCCAAGTAAGCACACCTTGGAAGCTAAAATAATAAAGTAAGAAAGTTTTCGTTGCAGCTTGCTCGGCAGCCATTGATAGTTCGCTACTTAATTTCTCCGGTTCAGACACGGCAGCTTCGAATTTATTTTTGG
Source organism: Agriotes lineatus (assembly GCA_940337035.1). Lineage (NCBI taxonomy): Eukaryota > Metazoa > Arthropoda > Insecta > Coleoptera > Elateridae > Agriotes > Agriotes lineatus. Next base: position 150,455 of record CALNHX010001560.1, read on the forward strand.
GGCTTGAGTGGCCTTCGCTACTTCCATCCACCATGGCGTTCCAGACCAACTCGGTTTTGGAAAGTCAAGGAATGCAGGACGATGCTAGGATACAAGACGCGGTGCTGATAACGGATAACCTTACAAATAGTCTGCAGTCGGGCCTTGTGAACAACTCGCTCTTGTTGAAGACGACATCACCGACAGAATGGTGAATAATCTAGGATTGGGAAGCACGACGCATGAAGATATAGCAATAGATCCGGAGCTACTGACGCTAAAACCTCCCCGAATCTTGCATAATGAAGGCAACTGAATGTTTTGTATGTACTTGTTGTTATTGATTAAACGAATCAGAAAATAAGGCTCTTACGATTGAAACTAAATCACATGGCTTCGCTTTATTCAATTTACATAATAAAAAGATTATAAATTATTTAACAAACGGAGAGATTATTACAAACCCTTACTTATATGATTTATCCAACTATATAGTTACATTACATACATCGTTAAGTGAGTAAAAAATTTACTGACTCTAATAGAAAAGGCGTCATTTGTTACGTAGTGGGTGCGGAGTTCTATGCAACATAACTGTACTCTTCGCTAGAATGTGGTGTCCTTTCTATGTACTGCTTGTCTATCAGCGCTTCTATACATTTTTTAATCATGGGGATGCTGGGCGCAAAGGATACTTTTGACTGGGCGCACACCTAAAATAAAAAAAACAAATAAAAGTAACAACCTAATATGCGCACCTCCTAATGGCGCTGAAAAATTGTTAAATTTTAAATGTGATGGTAATTTAGCCTTCTGTGCCAACGTGCAGCACGGCGGCGTGTGACCGGCTGAAGAGCTGCTGAGTATTTAGATTGTAAATCCGACTTTTAGACAGCCGGTCATGTGCCACTGGACTCAAACGTCCAGTTAGAATTACGCCTAGCACGAGGGGCTAAAATACCGTCACATCTACTCCTAGCTGTTAGAGCAAATTTAGCTCTTAACAACTCGGAACAACATATAAATGGCTTTAATCAAGGTAGAAGGCACCTAAAGCAGCGTACATAATCAAACAAGTAGAAACACTCACTGTCGATTTCTTTGATGTCAAAATACCGATTTGAATGACCTTGGACGGCTCTTGAGGCGGTACTTTCCGATAGTACTAACAGATAGGGCCACTATTTTACCACATCATGATTGGTAGCAGAGCCAGTAGCTGGCTCTGATTGGTCGAACTTTGTTCTGCCATCTGGTAGTCAAGCTTAGAAATACCCTCTAAGTCACTCTAGACAGGTTTCAATATTAAGACATGAGTGTCTCTACTTGTTTCGATTTACGTATGTACGCTGCCTAAAGGTCAACATTTGATTTTAAGGCAACCACAAAAGCTTCAATTAATATAAGGTAAGTCAATAGTGCATCATTGGTTTATATCTTATCATTTAAAATACAACAAATATTTAGATACAAACGTGTTATGACCTTTTGAGCTTAATAACGTAATAGTATATTACATACCGAGGTGGAAAGTGTTTCATTCCTGTCGAGAGATTAGGTAGTTTACCGAGACGCGTAGCGTCGAGGTCAACTTTATCTCGAGACAGGAATGAAACTTTTCACTGTAGTATGTATACTATTTTATTAGCAACCACTTTATTCTAAACAATAATTGATGCAGTGGAGAAAGCGATAAATACCAAACTTGAAGAACACGAGGACAAGCTAACCAAACTGGAGGGCTGTCTGAAGAAGCTGGAAGAGGAATTGGCTACCGTGAAGGCAGAAAATAGAAAACTACACCTAAAAAATGAGGCGGCAGAGCAATATTCCAGAAGGAATAATTTACGGTTATTTGGGGTGCAAGAAATTCCTAACGAAAACTCGGATCAAACAGTTTTAAAAATTATTCAAGATAAAATGAAGATTACCCTAAAACCTGAAGATATTGATCGGTCTCATCGGGTTGGAGTAAAAAGTTCTAATTATCCGAGGGCTATAATCATTAAGTTTGTATCGTACAGGTGCAGAGAAAAAGTATTTAAAGCCAAATCGCTTCTGAAAAATTCAGGTATCGTGATAAGGGAAGACCTAACCAAGGATAGGCTGATGCTAATAAATTCGGCAGCAGAAAAATTTTCCAGGAAAAACGTTTGGTCTGCAGATGGAAAAGTATTTATAAAGCAAGACAACAAAATAAATATCGTGAATAACACCTTCGACTTGCAAAAATTAATATCTGTAAAGTGAAGTGCTGTGAAATTGTGTACATAAACTTTATCTTTGCACATGGTCAGCGGACCACTGCAGTTTATTTAAAATTTTATCAATTTGCAAATAATTTTGTTTTAGAATTAGATTACATTTGTTTATTTACATTTATATTGTAATTGTTTTTGGTTTTTTGTTTGTTTGTTAAAACACATACACAAATTTTATTCTTTATTTTTTATTTTTTTTTAGGTGAGTGGAGAACCATTTAATGAAGGTTGCGCATGTAAACAGTCAATCATTATTACCAAAACTAAATGAAGTCAAGGAATATATAATTACATCGAATTTGGATATTCTTGCTATAAGCGAAACTTGGTTATCTCCTGATATAGGTAATGAGCTTCTTTTCATAGATAACTTTCAACTTGTTAGAAAGGATCGAGTTGGGCGTGGTGGCGGTGTGTGTATTTATGTTCGCAACCACCTTAAATTTAAGTTAATTCAAACCAGTGACGCGATTGAGCAAATCTGGATAGAACTTTTAAATGTAAAATTTGTAATTGGTATTGCCTATAAACCTCCTCTTCTTAATTATAAGTTATTCTCTGATGAACTTGAACTATCTCTTGCCCTTAGTACTGTAATTGCAGACAAAGTTATTTGCTTGTGACATGAACATTAATCTATTATCACTAAATAATCCTAACACTGTTTATTTTAATTCCATGCTAGAAGCATTAGATTTCTCACAAATAATTAATGAACCGACAAGATATCACAACAATAATGGTTCCATACTGGATTTGATTCTAGTATCGAATACAGAAATGGTAACGGCTTCTGAATTGGCGATGCACACATTGCTGATCATGAATCGGTATATTGTGAATTGGCAGTTTCTAACCTTAAAACTAGTCCAGTCTTTAAAACTTTCAGAGATTTTAAACATTTTAATTTAGATATTTTTCACGAAGATTTGAGGCAAATACCCCTTTATATTATCTATGATATGGCAGACGTAGATGATAAGATTAAATTCCTAAGTGATAACATACTCTCCCTTCTAAATGTGCATGCCCCGGTTAAAACAGTTAGAATAACCAGGAATAGAGCCCCGTGGATTACTGAGAACATCAAATTACTTATGTCACTTAGGAACAAAGCTAACAAAAATTTAAGAGAACTAAAAACCCAGCTCACTGGGAGTATTATAAATTGTTGCGTAACTACATTACTACTGCCATTAAGAATGAAAAGAAAGCTTATTTCGAATTTACGCTAAGAAACAATAGTCCGAAAGCTATGTGGAGCGAGCTTAAATCCCTAGATATCGTGAAGACCAGAGTTGTGTTATTCCAGATGATCTCCTCAATCCCGATGCAATCAATGATTACTATATAAATGCCGTTCCTATTGTGAACAATGATAAAGTTGCGGAGCTGTGTCAATCATATTTAACAAATCAGCTTGTTGATAACATCACTAAGTTTAAATTTTCATTTGTTACTGATTCAACCATTTTATCAATTATCAATAAATTAAAAAGTAATAGTTCTGGTGCTGACGGAATCAGTTTACAAATTCTTAGATATTGTTCTCCAATTATAATACAATATATCACACACATAGTCAACTCATGTTTAGCTACTTGTAAATTTCCAAGTGAATGGAAAAAAGCCATAGTCATTCCTGTGCCTAAAGTACCTAAACCTACTGACTATAAAGACTTAAGACCAATTAGCTTAGTTCCAACTTTATCTAAAGTATTAGAAAAGGTATTGATGCACAGCTGAGGGGTCATCTGGAGCAATACAATATTTTACCTAGCAATCAGTCTGGCTTTCGTCCTAATCATAGCTCTACTACCGCGCTGGCTCATGTACTAGACGATATTATAACTGCACATGATCAAGGTAAAGCTTCAATACTTGTCTTACTAGATTTTAGCAAAGCCTTCGACACCATTAACCATGAGCTTCTGTGTGCTATCTTAAATTATATAGGTCTTGCCAATGATTCAGTTGAATTACTACGCAGCTACCTGAGTGACAGGTGTCAATCTGTTAGGTTGTCTTGTGGCTCATCTGGGTCAAAAGAAGTTACTAGAGGAGTACCTCAGGGCTCTATTCTTGGTCCTCTTTTGTACGTGATTTATACCTCTACATTTTTTAAGTATTTTATTCACTGCCAGGCTCATATGTACGCTGATGACACTCAGTTGTATTATTCTTTCCATATAGATAATTTCCAACTTGCACTATCACACATTAATCAAGATCTGATAAACATTTCAAATATATCTAAAGATCATTGCTTAAAAATTAATCCAACTAAATCCACTGTATTACTATTTGGCAATCGTACTATCTTAAAGCTAATCGAAAACCGTGTAAAACTATATCTTGATGGTGTAGTCTTGTCGGTGGTTAGTGAAGCACGAAACCTAGGCCTTATAATTGATAGCACCTTGCGATTCAAATCACATGTAACTAACTGTTTAAAGAAAGCGTACATGAATCTCAAGTTAATTTACCCTCACAGGCACTATTTATCGACAAAAATCAAGTCAAGTCTTTGTGAAGCGTTAGTTCTATCCCAATTTGTTTATTGCAGTCAAATTTATGGTCCTTCTTTGACCAAAGATAAGCAAAGACAGATTCAAAGAGTCCAGAACTCTTGCATGCGATTAATATTCGGAATAAGGAAATTTGACCATGTATCACATTAACTGTCTGAACTCAATTGGTTAAATATGACTAACAGAAGAAAGCTGTTGAGTGCCTGTTTTTATTTTAAGATCATCATGGATAAAAAACCCTCGTACTTATATCGCAAAATCTCGTTCAGAGATGATGTGCATAATATTAATATTCGTTTTAAAGGTACTTTAACTCCACCTTTACATAAAACAGCTTTCTTCGAACGAAGTTATAGCTACCAAATTCCTAAATTCTTTAATTCGTTATCGCCTGAACTGAGGTCATTACCTATATCGAAATTTAAATTTCGGTACAAAAATGTACTTTTAACTCATCAGTTTTTAACGTAATCTATAAAACATTTGTTCTTAAGGCTGCTATTTGTTGGATGGTATATCTACTCATCTATATTTACTTTTACTATTACTATTTTTATTATTATTACTTGAACTCTAGTAATACCTGTTTAGTTCTGATACATTTTTTTTGTAAGTGTACCTACTTTATTTCTCGAAGTTGGTGGGTTGTTCATTATTTTCCCTGGCTTTGGAAGTTAGTGTTATTTTAAACTATTGAAACGTAATAACGTTGACAGTATATATGATTGGCATGGTCTTCTGGGTCTGTAGTGAACTTTACCACCGCATCGAATTTATGTAGATTTCGACTGTTGAATTTTGATTTGTTTTATTACTTTACAATTATGTCAAGGTTTCAGTGGAAGAGCGGTCTTTTAGACCGAACTGCGCCTTGGGGTTTCTGCAACTATTACACTGCAATTACTTCTGTAATTACCAGTTATGTACTTTATTTTAGTTGCAAGAAATAAAGACATTTATTATTATTATTATTATTATTATGATACGACAGGTTGTGACGCGCATGAATGGATCAACGAGATTCCAGTGTCCCTACCTACTCAGCGGCCGGGAATGAATCGCGCATGAATGGATGAACGATATTCCCATTGTCCCTACCTACTTAGCGGTCGGGAAAGAATTCATTTCTAACCGGCAATCGGTTTTCCGACCGGTTGGAAAGTTACAAGTTGGGAATAGCTCATTTTCCAACTTTTTAAAAGTCAGTAATGATCTTATTTTTTAATATGGTTGCGAATAAAATTATTTTCAACTCTATAAGATGGTCAGTTTTTGCCAGCAAGCACACAAGTTCGTTTTTATATGTTTAGAGATTGTTATATGCTATTTTTCGACACCTTGATTCGAAGTGAGATTTGCTGAGCGAAAATAGACCTTTCGCTCCCTAGTTGGTTTCCAATAGCAATGGAAGGCAATATGATTAATGAGCAACCAACCAGCATCCTGCTTTTTCTATTCATTATTTTTAAATGCAGCTGAATACAACAAATAGTCTTACATAAAATGTAAGTTTAAAAAAAAACATGTCTGGAGTAAAATATCATTCCCTCTCTTGGAGAATTACTAAACTATATCCGCGGGAAGATCCCGATTTATTCTTTCAAACTTCAAGACTATAATATCCTGAAGCCCCATCATGTTGAAACCATAATTGTCAAATTGTACAGGGTTTTCATTAATTTCCATTTCCCACGTGACCATGTATTCACCCTAATGTTAGGCAACTAAACTTACACGATTGGCAGTAACACAAAATTATCAGTGGCGTAGACACGACACTTCCCCTTACAAATGCAGTTTTTTTCTTGGAACCGTTGAACAATCACCTGTTGTGGTTTCTAAAGGTATCGTAAACAATGTTTGCTGCCGGAAAAGCCTCCATAAATTGCTGCTTTTTCGATGTCGACTCAACAAATACAATCCAATAACTTCTAAACAGCAAAACGAAACGTATGAAGTTTTGAGGTTAGATGTGACGAACGTCTCTGTCGCGGTTTAGGGATATTACCAATACCCCCAACCTTCGAAAAACAAATTTATAGCGGCAAATGGAAATTAATGAAAACCCTGTATTGACGGCACGTTTTCGAGAAATTTTTGCAAAAATTGACAGTAGTTCTGCCCATTAATATTCCCTTAAAAAAGTAAGATCCAATCAAATGATCTCCCACTCCTCCTGTCCATACTGTAATGATCGTCCACAAATTATGTAAAAAAAATTAATAAGAAAAATAAATAGGAACGTATCACACAATTTATAAATTAAATGGGTTTAATAATAGAATTCTGTGTCAATTTCAGGGCTAATGAAAATGATGTAATAATTATTACTGTAACACCTAGCGCGCGCAGGCAGCACGGATCTACACCGCTCAAGTGTTCCCGCCAAAGCTTTTATTAACACGTGAAAAAATAATATTTCTTCAAGGCTAGCAGTGAAAAAACGGTTTTGGAACACCATTTCCTTAGTTACAACACATATAAAACGTTACATACAGTTACGGACACCTCGAAGTGCACGGTTTTTTGTTACTATGGTTATTTTTGCGATTTTTCGGCTTATTAAATGGGGGTTTCTCCAGTGGCGTTGCTTGTGGTTATAAGAATGGGTATTACTTTTTTAACGTTTGTATTTTAGCAAAGTTTTGCAAGTAAACAAACTATATAATAATATGTATTTAATAATTATGTATCAGTATTCAATTGCTACCACGCTTTGCAGTTTGTTTCGCATAGAACTGACCAATGTTTCCATATTGTATCCTTCTCTCAGTTCCTTCCACGCATTTCTTATTCTTTCCCATAATTCATCGGTTTTGTTTGGTGCAAAATCCTTGGTATAAATTTTTGTAGTTAAATAGCCCCACACATTTTCAACTGTAATAAATTGATATTAGTCTTATCAATCCATCAATGAACAACTCCTGCTGTATGCGCAGGACAGTTATCCTGTGAATATAATGTTATCAATTACGTTAACATAAACAAAAACAATTAGGTAATATCTTGCCTGTAGAAAAGTAAATTGATTAGGAAAGACCTTTCTTACAGATGGCAGCATCACATTTTGCAAAATGTTGCGATAATTTTCAGCATTCAGTCGACCATTAATTCTATAGCATGCCCCAGATCCGTGAGCATTGATCCATCCCCATACATTTACAAAGAATCTCGTCCACTACTCCTTAAGGGTTGAACATAATATTGCTCCTCAAATCTTGAATTTTGTGGTCTACACACCCTTAATCGTCAATTGGTAAATGATTGAAATACCTTTTCACCTGAGAAAACAGTCGTGTTCCAAAAGTCGTCGATCTCATTCAAATAGTCGGTTGCAAATTGTACTCTTCATTCTTTGTTCTCTGGTGTTAAAAAAACTTTTCTTGCAGAAGTCTCTGCTGCCAACGATTTTTAATTTTGAAAGTGTAGCTTCTTCTCACATGCAAATCTGTTGCGACTCGACTCAGCGACCAGTTCTCTTCCAGTTTTGTAATAGCTCATATTTTCTCTGCTTCTGACAAATGTCTGGGAATTTTCCGAGTTTTCAGTTCTATGACAGTTGATGACAAACGTAAACGTCAAAACTCGACGTCTATGATTAGAATATCGTATTACAAGCTAAAAATATGCCGTGCACTTTGAGTTGGCCGCAACGGTACATAATAATATTACTCTACTTATTTGCTATATACGTATGATTTTGTTGTAGAGAATCTTTTATTCTTTTTTTGACGGCTGTAGAAAAAACGTTGTTTGTATTGCGCGTTTGAATGACTTTTCTGCCTCGACCTAACGGTCTCGGCGTAAATTGACATTCTCACGCGCCATAAAAAAACACTCATTTCGCGCACTTAATACAAAAATTACTATTTTGTACTCATGACTTCAAAATTCATATTTCCCGGTCATTCCCGATGCGCCAAAACTTACTTTTCCCGCACTGCGGTGTTTTTTACTTTCCAACAAAACTAGGGGAAATTTGTTTTTTGTAAATTTTTATAATAAACGGGCGCTATTGCTCGGTCTATTCTATTCAATTTACCACTAGGTTTTTGGCCTATAACGTTGGTCCATCTCCAAGGGGGCCCTCGGGGATTCGCCCCTCTTCAAGGAGGCCCTCGGGGCTCCGCCCATCTCCAAGGGGACCCTTGGGCCTCCGCCCCTCTCCAGGGGGCCCTCGGGCTCTGCCCATCTCCAAGGGGGCCCTCGGTGCTCCGCTCTCCAAGGGGGCCCACAGGGCTCCGCCCATCTCCAAGGGGGCCCTCGAGCCTCCGCCCCTATCCAGGGAGCCCTCGGGCTCCGCCCATCTCCAAGGGGGCCCTAGGGGCTCCTCCCATCTCCAAGGGGGCCCTCGGGTTTCGCCTATCTCCAAGGGGGCCTTCGGGGCTCCGCCCCCTCTTCAAGGGGGCTCTCGGAGCTCCGCCCCTCCCCAGGGGGCCCTAGAGGCTTCGTCTCTCTCCAAGGGGGCCCTCGAGGCAACGCCCATATCCAAGGAGGCTCTCAGGGCTCCGCCCCTCTCCAAGGAGGCCTTCGGGACACACGTGTGGATCTTTCTCCTTTATTATACTACAGAGGATTGTCCCTCGTTGGTTTAATTGCGCCTGCAAACACCAGAGGCGCTGTAAACGTCGACAGAAGCTAACAGGTGCGTAGATAAAAGTTTAGTGATTTGTGCTGTCAACTCAGTAAATTAGTAAAACACAAAATATTTTTTTTATTTTTTAAAATATTTTCAGTTATTCGTTATAAAAAAGATTGTACCTAACTCCTTCGGGAAGAATTTTCCCGAATTCGCACTACATGCAGCACTCCCTTCGGTCGTGCTGCAAACAAAGTGCTCATTCGGGAAAATTACCTTCCCGAACTTGTTAGGTAAATAACTATTGTGTAAGACAAATTCACTAGTATGGCAATTGCTTAAATTCGTTTCTGACAACTCTAACCTCAAATTGACTGTAAACCCAAAGATGATCTGCATGTATAAAAATTTGCGTAATCTGACTTCAAACACCAAAAATGGCAAAATTAACATCAGGTAAATACAATGTAATTGATGTGACGTAATTTCGGGCTAACATGGTTTTGTTTCAGTGACGCAAACCGACGCTGTGATCTGCTTTTGTTCCATTTCCGGCAAAAACGATTAAAAACCTCTGGGAACTGGGGCCTGGTGCTACACCACGTAGACGAAGCCCTAATTTTACGGACCTGCTGCAATGGTTTCCCTTTGAATTTTACCTTTGGAAGTGATGCTCCGATGCTGACTCGCACAATGAAGAGATGCCACGGTTCTTATCAACTTGGTAACGGCCTCTTAGTTCTCCTTCTTCTTGTAGGGCTCACTAAAGGGCTCCTCCACACGTAATAAAAAGGTTCTAGCTGGCCGATGTCTCAAACTGCCCGAAATCTTGTCAGAATTTGGTCTCGCTGTATGACACACCTGGTGAAATCTTGCTGGGCTGATCCCTGTTCACTAGCATGTGATATCACTATGAAATTACTCTTAAAGATGCTCTGCATGCTGGTGAATATGAACAACACTTTTTGGCTGATAGAAATAACTTTATTAACAATTTTACACAAACACTGTTTGAACTTATGACTATAGTTCTGATATACGGTTTTTGCTTAAATACTAAACTGTCTTTTCTTGGGAATTGTCACTTTTACACTTTAAATCTCTGCTTTTTAATCACTTCAGTTTCAAATGCACTGTTTTCACATGTTTATTTTAGCACTACACGATGTTTGTTTCCTTTGATAGGTAACCTAATTGCTCTTTACAATCTTTACTTCCTCACACTGCTTTGCACTGTTCCTTTACCTTCAGTTGTCTTGCCGTTTGCGGGTAATACAAACTCTTAATCACAACGCACATATAATTTTTGTACTTCACAAACCATCTCTGTATTATATCAAAATTCATATCATTATATTGATTTCACCAACTCAAATCTGTCAGCTACATAAATTAAGCTGGGTTTGCCATAACTAGCATCAAACATTGACTGAAACGCTGAACGTAACCCTTCTGAATCCTGCCTTATCTAATGCCAACCTTTCTCACTCAAACTATAATTACTGCTACTCATCTCAAGTGCATTTATTAGTGTAAAATTACTGACTTTCTTGCAATAAATAGATATTTAATTCTGTGCTCATCTTGAAATTATTCATTTTTCGTGTTAGTTAGGCAACCAGAATTGCTGTGGGCACTAACCATTACAATATGTAATGTCTAATAAAATCAAGATTTTCTGTAGCATAATTACTTAGTCTTCAACATTGTCTATCTCTTGGTGTGAGATTACTATAGAGTTTCGGTTTCTGGTGCTACTCCAAATCTTCCTCCATCGCTTTCTATCCAGTGTGAATTGCTCTACGTCTGCCCATTTGATTTCCCTCTGTTCTAACGTTACTCTTGTCCTCGTACTTCTCGGTCTGCCCCTTTTTTTCTTGTCCATATTTTTTGCCTGGATATTCTTTGTACCATTCTGTCTTCTTCCTTTCTAAAGATATCCAGCCATCTCATCTGGTTTTATTGAATATTTATTTCTATAGGGATTATTTGTAACTGTTCCCGGAACGTTTAGTTTATAATCCTATCTCTTTTGTTTTCCCTTGTATTCTTCTTAGAAATTTCATCTCCATGCTATTACTCTGCGTGTTTGTTTATAATTTAAAACCCAGGACAAGTAGGACAGCGTTGGTTTCACTACTTTTCTGATAATTCCGCCTTGTGAGCAACAGCCATTCCTAAAATTCCAGCATGCATAATGATATGCGGCTGGTCTCACTGAGTGACCGCTAGCCACCAACCATTTTGAAATTCCAAGTTAGAGGTCGCATTTCTTGGTTGCGTGCGTATCGCACGTACGGTTTTGGCGAAATATGGTGCAATCTTGTGCAATATTTGCCACAGCAATTGGAACATGTGTGTGGAAAAGGATAGCAAGTGACGCTTACCTTGCATCATCTTTCATTTTACCAGGCCTGAGGCAGTTACTTGTTAGATAGTAAAGTGAACACAAGTTGCTGTTGGTTAGACCAAGTGCTCTAGGGTAATGACATCATTTCGGAGTAAGTGCAAATTTGGGATCATCAGCCTTCTGTTGGTCCTTTTATAAAAAAAAACGCCTTGGCGCGGATTATACAACGAAAGTTCAAATGTGCCCCGTTACAAGAGGATACCAGAAGTCGTCATCGTAATGCCTATTGCTCTCTCATGTCTCATCGTGGAGGATCTGTAATCCACAGCCCTTCTGGGGGAAATCACTCCCAACTTCGTTGAAGCCCAAAGTCGCTTTAATCAGTCCCTGACAATAGCAAACCAATAGGGGTGCTTTTGCACTCTTCATCGGCAACTTGTTAGGATAAATTCAAATTTTAACACCTTTTGTGAAATTTAGCTGATCTACGAGATAACTAACGTCTTTTGCTTCTCTATTGTGGTATGGCAGAGTTCTACCAATACGAGCTCTGCTTGTTCATTTCTATTCTGCGCAAGCATCACTTACTGTTTTGACCACTAAACCATAGAAGCTGTTCTATATCACTTTGGGGATTAATTACTTATCGCATGATGTCAGTTCTTTGACTCCAAGTTAGAGGTCGCATTTCTTGTTGCGTGTGGTATCGCACGTACGGTTTTGGCGAAATATGGTGAAATCTTGTGCAATATTTGCCACAGCAATTGGAACATGTGTGTGGAAAAGGGATACCAAGTGACGCTTACCTTGCATCATCTTTCATTTTACCAGGCCTGAGGCAGTTACTTAATAGTAAAGTGAACACAAGTTGCTGTTGGTTAGGCCAAGTGCTCTTGGCTGTGCAATAGGGGTAGTAACATCGTTTTGGAGTAAGTGGACATTTGGGATCATCAGCGTTCTGTTGGTCGTCATTGGCGCGGATTATACAATGAAAGTTCAAATGTGCCCCTTAGAAGAGGATACCAGAAGTAGTCATCGTAATGCCTGTTTCTCTCTCATGTCTCATCGTTGAGGATCTGTAATTCGCAGCCCTTCTGGGGGAAATCACTCCCAACTTCGTTGAAATAGCCAACCAATAGGGGTGCTTTTGCTGTGCGACGAACCGACTCGTGCTTCCATGATCCAGTAATGGCAACGCCAGAACCCTAATTAAGGTACTGTGACGTAGTTTACTAATGGTTTACAGTGTTGCGCCCAAATATACAAACAGTGACGTCTTTCGAAAGGACATTATACGATTACATAGCCTGTTCCTAATTTTAGTTCTGTTTGAGTAACTTACATTCAAATATTTTACAGTTATTAACTGTTATCTTGTAGCAGCTTATGAATCCCCCTATGTATTAGATATATGTATATGAATAACCTTTGTTCTTGCTGTTCAGTTTATCTTCATACATACGTATATTCAAATGCAATATAATTATATTAACTTTTCTATGGTGTTTGCATGCGACGTCCTATTGTATTTTTTAATGATTTGTTTGTGCAAGGAGTGCTGGCGGCTTGCAAGAAATTAATAACAAGGAAGGTTTGTGAATGTTTGAGCTTGGACGCCGCACACAGCTGTCACCAAACCGGACTACTGTTCCTCATTTCAAGCTTTTGAACAGTTTTTAAAACATTTCTAAAAGTCTGTGGCACCCTCACCCCCTTTGTCTTTTTTCCCATAATTAATAATTAGTGCAGCAGCATACCACCCTAATTCACGTTTTACTAAATCAAACCCTCCCTCCTGACGAGTACAGCTGGCGAACTTACTGTAACAGGGACTGTTGTATTGTAATTAGGGTGAATTTTGCTTGCATACCATCAAGTTGCTTTTTGAATTTGCTAATTAAATAAGTCGCTACGTGCAGGCTGGTTTTAGTGTCGTTAATACCGATTTAGCTTGTAACAAACTGGATTTCTGCATTCATGTTTTTCATATTGAACGTTGCCTGTTCTCCTAAACCTTTCCGGAGTCTATCAAAACTTACAATTTCTGGTTGATTCCATTCAGAATATCGCTAAGGATAAACGCCTGATACCATTAGTCTTTTTTAAAGATTTTCCAAGGGCATATAAATGTTATAAAAACAAAAGAAAAACAAGAGTATACAAATTAAACAAAAATTAGCATTCATACTATACGATAAGTTTCAAAATGTAGAACTACCACTGCCATGTAAGATCAATATATTTTTTTTTATAGAAAAATGTAAGAAATCATACCTCTTGGATAAGGGCATTGTGTTTGAGCACCTTCCTAGATTTCATAATCCTAACTATAGCGGCTTGTAAGTAAAGTTTTCGGTCCTCTTCGACTGAATTCATAGTATGTTCGACTTCTTGTGGGGTCTCCTTCTGCACGGCAGCCGTGATCCGGAACCTCGTGCGCTTATTAGAGTAGTCTTTGTTGAGACGCATGGTGGTGTCAGAGTTCAACTCCTAAAACACCCAACTAAGCAATCGGAAACCACCAAGCACTGACGTCACCTCTGTGTCGATAAGGAGAAGCTTGCATTCGACTAGACTGCTGGCGTGCCTTTGAACTGCTCTGCGCTGAGCTGCAGCGTGTCTCTGATCTCCCCGCAAGTGAGAGAATCGACCGTTTCGAACATAAGCAGGATGGCCATTTGGAAGGTCTGCATGGTCACCAGGTAGTGCTTCTTTAGGTACGCCAGGCGCAGCTCCGCCTGGCAGAGATGGTGCAGCCATGTGAGTTTGCGCCCGCTGAACTTGCCGTGATAAAATATTTCGAACTGGAAGTTTAATGCATTAGTTGCGCAAAATGCTGGTTCGGTATTGATCTCACCTTTTGGACACTTTTCTCCAACTGCTGCGGAAGAGCGAAAGAAGTGACGACGGACTGGCCGAGCGGCCAGGCCCCTGCTTGCAAGACGTGGATGTTGAAGGTTATACCTAACTCTGTGCTTTCGTGTTTAAGGAACTCGGTGAAACTAGCATTCAATTCGCCACTAAGGGACATATCGGTGAACATGCGGTGGAGTTTTGTTTGTGAACTCGTAGCCACATGCTTGCTTTAACCTAAAATAATTCATATTAACATGGTTCAACTATTTCTTTACTCTTTATGAATATAATAAAAAATGTTGTGGCCTTTTGTATAAATATTACTTTTTCCACTACTAGCATTAAACGATATCATTATTTACTTTGCTTCCGAGCCAAGAAGATTAATTTCTTTCCTAGTGGTTAATAATATTTCATTATTAACTACTGGTTAATAATGAAATTCCTAGTGGTTAATAATATTTCATTATCAACTACTGGTTAATAATGAAGACACATTATTAACTACTAGTTAATAATGATTTTATTTGTTAGGTGCTAGTAGTGGAAAAAATAATATAGAAACCACGGTAACTTGATGCTTCGCATCTCAGGAAATAATTCTGCTCGGCTGAGAAAAATATCTTCTCTACCTTGGTCTATAATATACTATTATCTACTCAGTGGGATAAGTAACGCATTACGTCACTCATTTGACACTATTTCAGTTACGTAATGAAGCTCATTACACCACTCAGTTATGTAATGGTTTCATTACGCAACTGAGTTGTGTAATGACTTCATTACGTAACTGAAATAGTGTCAAATGAATGACATAATGACATTTGCCTACTAAAATAGTTTTGAAAATGACAGATCTGACATTTCTCTTAATGCACTTTTCTCAATTTTAGGCAGTCGTAGATAAAATTTTGTACAATACATGTGTGATAATGCATCATTAATAAACTTGTGTGCTTACATAACTCGTGCTACGCACTCGTTTGTAACTTACACACACGTATATTAATGATACTGTTATCCCACTTGTATAGTAAATAACTATTACAGTACTTACATATTACAACGTAGTTTTAAACTTTATCAGTGTTATTAACATCAATTAAATAACTTGCTTGTTTACAGTTCATACCCTTAACCCTTTCAGCACTCGCAGTAAATTTTATGTACAGTACCTACGTTTACGAGCGGTAAAATTTTAAAATAGAGGCAAATGTCGGAAGAACTGGAAACTACATATAAGTACATCTAATAAGCCATTTTTAGAAGAGAGGACTAAACACAGGCTTTTGTAAAGCATAAAAAATGGCTGCAAAAGAAGTGAATAAACTCACACAATCTGTATTTGTTCAGCCAACAATCAATAATTACGCCAATGAATATTTTTTGAGCATTTGATTGTTACTTCGTTATGATCCATGCTGGAGTTCGGCTGAGGCAGCCAAAGTGTACGAACACAAGAGCGGAGTGCGATAGTAGTTAATCTCAATTAAACAAATTTAGGTTAACGTGTAAACAATAAACAAATATATGTGAAAAGTGAACAAAAAATATCAAAACGGGTGTTTAGGAATTGGTCAAAGAAAATACAGATCCTGAAAGTGACCAACCACTTTTCAAAGGAGACACAAGGCCAAAGAAGAGAATTGAGAAAACACATTAAACAATCAGAACAAAGGGATATCACGCATGTCAAATACCACAAATTGATAATAAATGCAGCACAATTACAAGATATAGGGGTAGAAGAAGTAGATGAGCAACATAATAATCACGACGTAAGAGAAGACCAAAAAGAAAAAGGGCGAACAGCAAGGATACGATCTTCAACAGATATGGATAAAGAAAGACAAGATATGACAAAATAGGCAAAGTACACAATTGTTAGAGATGGAAGGGAGCGGAAAGATGACTACAGTAGAGACCGCTTATACCGAACCCGCTTGTAACGATCTACCGGTTATACGGAACTAAATTAAAAGTCCCGCCAAAATTCCCATTACAATGATGCTAAAATTTTTCTATTATACCGAACCCGCATATAACGAACTTTTGCTTATAACGGTCCATTTTTTACGTAAAAAGAAAAAAGTTTTCTTTTATAGCGAACCTGCTTGCAAGAACTGCTGTGAAGTCCCAAATTTATTATGGCTAGTGAATTGTTTAGGTAAACAGATTGTGTTGCCCTTGTCCGAGTGGTTGAATAAACAACGTAACAAAGAAAGTGATGACTCGCCTGTCTTTATTTCAACGATTGATATGGGCAGATTTCAGGAATGTGACCTTGAAGCTTACATACTTGTTGACGAAAATATTGCCACTACAGAATTTTTAAGCGACGAAGCTATTATTCGAGAAACCAAAAATAAGCAACTCGAAGAACTTAGCGGTGAAGATGACGGGAATCGGTTTCGGGGAAGGATCTCACCATTTCAACAGTACATGAGGCAATTAAGAAAATAAATGATATCCGCTATTTTCTGCAATCGCGTAATATTCCGGATAGTATACTAAATAGTTTTGCCGAAGTAGATGCTTACATAGACAAATGCTTACATAGACAAACTTTATTCGGCTAGTAATACCGTTGATTGAGGTATACCTCAATCAACGGTAATACTAAGCAGACAAAAATATCCGATTTTTTTAAATAAATATCTATTAAGTACGTGTTTATCGTTCTTACATAAATGTTTGTATACTTATTGTACAAATGTGGCCGATTATGGATAATAAAGTAAGTTTATAATAACTCGCATATTTTTTGTTGTTGTAACTCTTGTAACGAACTTTGGCTATAACGAACCAATTTCTACAGTCCCTTGAGGTTCGTTATATCCGGACTTCACTGTAATTCGACAAAAACAACAAACGAGACGAAAGACGTAAAAATAAAATTAAAATTATAAACACGGACTGTTACAACTGTAGCGAAGCCTACAAACCAGTGGGTGTTGGAAGTCAATTGTGTGTGTTGCATTTAAGAAACTTTCCTAAATAACAAGAAATGATTTGTGTACGTCGCGCTTGCAGCAAGGGATGTAAATTGCTTCTGCCATTTTGGCCAAATTGTCAAGCCCTTCATAAACATTTTCCAACAAACTGCAGCATCTCCTAAAAAACTACTCCGTATCGCCACAGCATGGAAGCATAAAACTAATAGGGTCACAAAAGACACAATAGGCAAAGTACACAATTGTTAGAGATGGAAGGGGGCGCAAAGATGACTAATTCGACAAAAACAACAAACGAGACAGAAGACGTAGAAATAAAATTAGAAACATGGAATGTTACAACTGTAGCGTAGCCTACAAACCAGTGGGTGTTCGAAGTCAATTGTGTGTGTTGCATTTAAGAAAATTTCCTAAATAACAAGAAATGATTTGTGTACGTCGCGCTTGCAGCAAGGGATGCAAATTGCTTCCGCCATTTTGGCCAAATTGTCAAGCCCTTCATAAACATTTTCCAACAAAATGCAGCATCACCAAAAAAACTACTCCGTATCGCCACAGCATGGAAGCATAAAACTAATAGGGTCACAAAAGACACAATAGGCAAAGTACACAATTGTTAGAGATGGAAGGGGGGCGGAAAGATGACTAATTCGACAAAAACAACAAACGAGACGGAAGACATAGAAATAAAATTAAAATTAGAAACATGGAATGTTACAACTGTAGCGTAGCCTACAAACCAGTGGGTGTTCGAAGTCAATTGTGTGTGTTGCATTTAAGAAAATTTCCTAAATAACAAGAACTGATTTGTGTACGTCGCGCTTGCAGCAAGGGATGCAAATTGCTTCCGCCATTTTGGCCAAATTGTCAAGCCCTTCATAAACATTTTCCGACGAACTGCAGCATCCTCAAAAAAACTACTCCGTATCGCCACAGCATGGAAGCATGAATCTAATAGGGTCACAAAAGACACAATCAAGCTTCCTGCAAAGTCGACAGGGTTCAGCTATGCAGGAGAAAGTGAAAAGATACCAAGTCGACACAGCGAAAGTACCTTTTCCAGCCTCTCTTTTGTCCCAACGCAATCAAAGCAATAAACGCGATCTCCGGGCCTGGTCACCCTACTCGACGGACAAGGGGCCTTTATAAGCCCAAAGTGGTACGAGGCAGCTAAGATCAATAAAACCTTTCCAATAACAGAGGAGATTCCGGATCCAAATATATCCGAGACGGACCACCTGCGGAGAAAAAGCGAGCAAAGAGACATTTACGCAAGTCACAAGAAGTCGGTAATAAAATATCGTTTTATTCCGAAACACTTGTGCCCAGGGCAGCTGACAATAGGTATTGTCCTCGAAAAATGCCCTGAAATTCCTCATTAGCCGGTGTTCTTTCAAGAACCCCTTCTTCTTGCGTAAGAAGCAGTATTTATGACTAGACAGCCTGGCATCTCAACATTGCATCTCCATACTTTGAGTCAGATTCCGCATTCATTTATTTAATTATCCGTATTCATGTAAGGATTTGCGTTTCGCTGATTTGATTTTACGCGAGGCACTTATGTGCTACCTTTTCTTGCCGTTCGGCGCGTTTGCGGATGGAATTACCAACGTTAACTGTTTCAACTTTCACACACTACGTAAATAAAGCAGACGTATGCGGTTTATGTCATGAACACCTAAATAACATTATTTATCACAAACTTGTAAAACACACTTATCGAGCCTATTCCTTTGAATCTCTTACCAAATCGGACCTGAAATAAATTGTTTAAACATTTTTAGGTGATGGATTTCACACCCACATTTTCACATATGCACTACGAACTCCTGATCACGATTATTTTTAATTTATTTCAATTGTAAATGGCTTAAAACTCAATTAATCGGGAGAGAAAAATAGACTGTCATGAAAATAATTTTTATTCAATTGTTTCTCTTTTGGGTAGTTACCAACAATTGCCTATCTAAATTCATAATTGTGGATGTTAACCAAGTACAAATCAGTTACTTATAAACTAAATTTTAACTTATATTATAAAATGTACAAAAATCTTAATTCTAAAATTGTTTGTTCACGTTCGTATTTAAACTAGGTTATAACGCCACTCACTATGTTTTATTTGGATTGTCTGTTCACTTATGTCACTTCACTGATTCATTTTTTTAAACACCAATCGCATTCATTTCCTGTTGTGTGAATTTCTTGTATTTTATAATAATTGTCTGCTTTCACCATTCTTCAAATATTACCGTTCCATTTTTTTATAGCCTTATTCGATCTAGTATTGTGCTCTCTTTGCACTGTATTGAGAACATTCTGTCCTTCTTACCTTATTAAAAAGTTCATAGAACTGTACCTATTCAATTATACTGACATGTAAAATTTATTTAACACGCATGCAATAAAACCCTTTGGTGATAGATTTGTTGAACTTTTTGATGGCTTTACTTTGCACCAACCTCTTAATTTATGCTAATTGATATTTCTGTGACTCTAATTTACGAATTGAGCTCTGCCTTATTGCCATTTATTCTGAAGTAATTCCATTTAATATCGGTAATGCTTTACCAATGTAGTTATGAATTAAAATTCTGATGCAACTTCTTGCAGTTGCCTGATTTACCCCAGCTCTGTGCTTTATTGACTTGCTTTATTTATCTATGCTGCAAGCAGAGTTGAGTAACGGGCTAAATACCATCTCAATTGTTATGAATTTAAACAGCAAATATTAAACAAGATTATAATTATCTAATTTGTTCTCTGAATGTCATTTTTTGGCAGTGGTCTATTATGATATGTTTTTCGGACTTTTTCCACTGTCTAGAGTGTAAATCACACAACGTTTCGAGAGTTTTGTTCTACTCCTGTCTTCAGGCGTTCCTGGTTAGTCCTGAGAAGGACTAATATTGTATGTTTTTTCAACGTAAATTTGTGCCTCCCCGGGGTTTAAACCCGGGACCGCTGATCGCTGTGATTACTACTCTAATACAGAAATTTAATCGTTCGAGTTAATAAATGTTTAGAATGTAATGGTGGATAATTTGACATTCATTTCATTTTCAAATTTATGTATGAAAATATGTTCAGTATATTAATTATACAGCACATAAACAATAATCACAGTCTACTATTGCAATTCTGCCAGCGTGGCCGAGCGGTTAGGAAGCTCAGGCTGCGGTGCCACAGTACAGGCTTCAATCCCCACATCTGGCAGTTGGCGGGCGGCCACCCAGTCACTTAAAGACAATTTTAAGTAGAGTTTTTTACAAAAAAATATACAGGATGTTCTATTTAAAAAACCAAAGTTACATAGTAGGCCATAAAAATATTTTATCCCTCATATTTGCACGGTAAATGGTAAAAGTTTTTCCCAGAAGATACGTGCTGGTTAATGATAACCGTACCACCGTTATTTTCCAATCAACTCTTGTTAATGCAGAATTTTTTAATGACCGAATAAACGAAAATGTAGCAAAGGCATATAAACAACTGCTAATAAAAGCTGCTAAATCATTTCCTGCCGTTTTCATTGAGTTACCCAATATGTAATTTTGCGCATTTACCTAATTAAAATTTCAATAATGACCTCAATTTAGACTTTCTATTCTTATAGTGTGGTATAAATATTAACAATTAGATTTATTAAACATTGTTCTCTAGGTAAATATTCACATAAAGCGATTTATGTGAGTAAGTGGCCATAACACAATGCCGTCGTTGCTCAATAATGCACTTGCAACCATGTAAAGCGATGGAAAATAAATGGCATTTAGATTAATGTCAACAATTTTCTAAAAAATAAAACTGATTTTCGATAACATCACAAATATTTGGTTTTAGGTTATTCATAAGACTTTTGAACTATGCAACTAAA
The DNA here is from genome assembly GCA_940337035.1 of Agriotes lineatus. NCBI lineage: Eukaryota > Metazoa > Arthropoda > Insecta > Coleoptera > Elateridae > Agriotes > Agriotes lineatus. Next base: position 171,842 of record CALNHX010001560.1, read on the forward strand.
GAAAAATATAAACAAATTTTAAATCGCTGATGCCACGTACTCGATTAAAAAAATATCACTTTTCCTACCTATTGATCATAGCTTCCTCGGCATCCATGCTCTGCGTCTGCTGGTGAATAACCTCTTAGCTAGCATGCGCGAATAGAACTTTTGAAAAACATCCTATCATCGATATATTTAAAAATTATAATACTTTGCGACAACTTCTCGTCAACCTTAAAAAAAAACAATTACACGGCACCACGCAGCCGAAGCAAACCCACCTCTGCTTCGGTTATTCCTTTACTAGATTTCTTGAGCAACGTATCACAGTATTTGGCAAGTAGCTCTGGGCTCCTGCAAGGGCCCTTTCCATCGGAAGGCCTGTGGTTTATGACGAACTGCATGCCTTGTCGAGGGCCCCCATGAAGTTCTGATCGCCTTTGTACACTTCTTGAATTAACTGCCTATATTTCTTGTACACCTCCAACAGGTTTTCCACGAAATGTATATGTACATTATCACCTTGCAGATTGCTTATTGCCTAGAAAGTCGTGCTATCGAAAGAGTGGATGCGAAAGGGACTCACTACGATTAATCCCTGTGCTTTGATGTGTTCTAATACAGTTTCAACGAGCACGTTAATGGCATTCGCTACACTCTTCAGCAAGTTGTACATATTGGACAAATCCTGCTTGCGTTCCCCTTGTACCATACTCTTGCATTCACTATACAAAAATAACAAGTGTTCCGCAACCATGTGAGTTTCACATCGTTGAGTGATCTATAAATCCAACAATTAGTAGTACATAACTAGCCTAGTTGTAAATTTCATGGAAATTTGGTCTAATAAAATATTCAGAAACAAAACTGAAAATAACTAAAAAAAATCCCAATCAAATGTAGTTTAAAAAATTACCTTAGCCAAAGAGCTTGGATGCAAGAATTTTCTTGCTCTAAATAACCTCTCGTCAATTTTAGCGATCCCTTTTTCCATATACAAGCTCACATCTTTGCCTTGCAAAAGACGGCTGCATCTCTTTTAAAGTGCTCACCACTAGCGTTCAAGAACGGCTCCTCGAAAAGCTCTTGATAAAGCTGCAGCTGCCCCTTTTTTTTTATAGGTATGCACCTAAACACACAAAAATTAGCAATGTTCAAATTCCACGTATTTCCTACCTCTACAAAACTTAAAATAGTTCCACGAACAGCTTCAATTGGTAAACTGGTGGTATGATGCAACCTGTCCTCGTCGATAGCTTCCAAGAGTAACTTGACGAGTCTATGCCCAAGCGGCGCAATCATGCCGGACCGCCATATTTCCAACGCTAACTCCCTATTTCCATTTGCTCCCCTACAATTAAACAATTTATTATTTTAAAATTCCTTAAAAATGCCATTACCTCCAGACGTATCGGAGCCTCCGTAAATAATTTCCGCATCTGACAATTTTTGAGTCTTAATATGCTGCTGATTTAAGTACAAATACAAGCTGTGTAGATAACCAGCTCCCATGGAGTATTCAGTCCAACGCCTGTAATAGCATTTGACAAGCTGCGACTCGCCAGCTTCTTGAACTTCTGTTAATAGCTTGAGCGACATGGTTCGTGAGATACAGCTTCGTCTCGGCGTACAACCGATCGGCCATGGGTTCCGGATGCGCCACGCACAGTGAATAGACGTCTCTGTAACATGTTGGAGTGAGGTTATTTCAGTTATAAGGCAGAAAGTTGGCTTACGAGAATCTGTCGTTCCATACTGGTCTTGGAACGTGGTCCAGTGTGATTACCCCATGGATTGTAGCTTGTAAAAGCTCCCACGTAGCATTGAAATCTACCGTTCGAGGTTTAAGCGACATGTTGTGGATCCGTTGAGTATGATGACCAGCACAATCTAAAAATAATCGCGTAGAAAGGATCGACTAAATTTAAATTTTGGACGTAGTATGGGCCGATTTGCATGAAAATACGCAATTTTTGGCAGCCTTGACTCAATTTTCAAATTCTGACACTTGCATAACACCTGAGACCACTAAAATGAAATTCCCACAATCCACTGTATGCTTTAAGTTTCTTAAAGTATGCTTAAAATTACCTTAGTATATATTATTGTTAAAACACTAATTTTTAGTTCTCCCTAGTATCGCAGCGGAGGATAGGACATATTTCCACTTCTAATGTTGATTTCAGAAATTACCAAAATAATATGTCAAATGAGTTTCCATGACATCTAATTTTACCGAAAATCCAATCACCGGCGGAACAATTCTTATAATTTCTAAAATTAAATTGTTAAATATTAGTACCTACAAGATATTCTAAAAAATTAAAAATTATGCGATCTAATAGCACTTAACTACGATTATTTGTGTAATACTTACACAGTGTGTCTAATGGCATACACAACATAGGAGAACACCAATGGTAAATTTTGCTAAGGATAAACGTCTTTGCTAATCTGTAAAACCATTGTGTGGCGTGATATAATTTATGTTCTTTTTATAGGTATTTCGCCACTCTGCATGGCCTATGCACTTAGCAAATATTATAACTACCACCTCGACACAATATAAATAAATGTGGAAAAATTACAACAAAATTAAATAGTTGGTATAACAAGAATTATTGTGCTGTATCTCAGGGATTATTAAAAATTAATGCTTTGTAATAATTATTTGCAAAATAAATGGTTTATTGCCTTTACTATTTCTTCATTGGCAACCAAATTTAAAATTAATGCTTCGGCATAGCATATGAAAACTCCTCAAAGGGTTGGGTTGTAACATCCAGTATGAAATTTACTGTTGAGTATGATTTTTACACAAATATAACAAATGTCCAACTTTTCTGCCACCTGCCAGTTTAACTGTAAATTGACTGCATAAACAGAGATGGTTTTGAACGAACAGAATTAGCGTAATGTAAACGCAAACCCCCAACAATTGTTAAATTCGGCTCAAGTAAATATGGTAATCCTGCATTTAGGTCCCTTAATTTGAACTACCGTTCCTAGAGCCAGTAATTTAGAAAGAAGAGAATTAACCCTCTTGTTAAGGTCTGCACCATATAGAGTGTGTACATAAAGTAAGGAATAAATTCATTATCTAAAAAAGGAAAAGCTTTTCGAAAAAATCCTCCAACACGTCAACGTTTGTTTTAAGAATCGCATCTTTTGACGTTCTAGTCGCATTGGTGACATTATTACTGCTCCGGATATTGACGTCATCGACTTTTTTTCAAATGGCATTCTCTATTTTTGATAGTGCCATTTCAAACAACATATTTTCTGCACACAGCACATCAAAAGTTTTGTCATGTTACATAAGGAAAATTTCGATAAAATTAATGTTATAGTGATTTAAAATTATTTATTTTATTCAGTTAATTGAACAAACTAATTAATTAAGTGTTGAAACTGAAGTCCTTCCTGAGTCTGTTAGTTTCCAGTATTCAAGCCTCTATCTCTACCGGCCATTTTACTGTCACATTTCACTCCTACCAGTATTATTAGCTCTAGGAACGTTGGTTCAAATGAGGGCGGTAATCTACAGGATTACCGTAAATATTAGCAATGCAAATTATAATGACGTAGTATAGCTAACCTGTTTTGTTTCGTTTCCTGACGCCAACAGAAATGCGGAGATTCAATTGTTTCGGAACCTGGTCGACTTCCTTCTTGAATTCTGTATTTCCAAGGGCTACTACCTAGATAAATACCAGCTGGCTGAAACCTCGTTTTGGACCTTGTACGATGTCTGCACGGTGTTGCACAATTCTGAAGGCCTCTCGAATTTACACGCTCACGAGTCGTCAACGTAGAGTTGCATAGGAATGCAAAATGATACCAGTATAAGGCGCCAATAGAACCTTAATTCCGACTGAAAGGTCGATATGAGATCTCCACAATAATTCGGGACCAAACGATAATGGAAACTTCTATATTGTAGCTTGTGGTTTACATAGCCGGTACTTCCCAACAAGCATCATAATTTACCTGCGCGGCAGAGTAAAGCTTCAACAAATTGCGATCCTCGGGAGCAATTCACACACCACAGGCAAACATTGCTTAATAGGCCCTGGTCAACTTTAAAACTAACTAACTCGTCTCACGCCAGCGGGCGTGAGATAACCATAAAACGCTCACTTCACGAGCAACCTCCTTGCTTGAGAATCAGTGCAAAACTAAAGAGAAGATTTCTACGCGCCTTAAAATTGGCTTGATGGCTTCAATGGAACCAAAGAGTTAAAATCTTTCTTCTTTCTTGGGAGTGAAACCTCTATATAAATAGGCGCAGGTTTCTCTAGGACGAACATATTCTAACCAACAACATAAATAAGTAACTTACCATCCATGGTCTCCTTCTCGAAATTAATCTTGGAAACACAAGTATAAGTTCAAGTACCTACCAATGCTCTCATAAGAGCATTAATTCTTTCCGGAAATTTCTTTGAGTGCGTTCCAACAACGTCGTATAAATTAGGACGTTGTTAGAATGCACGAAAAATAATTTCCGTATATGAATTAATGCTCGAATGCAGAATCGGTAAGAAAATCGTAACGACACAAACCCTCACAATTAGTTGGTCTACCTACAAAAATTTTCACATATAATCTCATAAGAGCATTAATTCTTTCCGGAAATTTTTTTGAGTGCGTTCCAACAACGTCGTATTAATTTGCCCGAGCTCGAGCGGGACGCGAGGGCAAATTAAGACGTTGTTGAATGCACGAAAAATAATTTCCGGATATGAATTAATGCTCGAATGAAGATTCGGTAAGAAAATCGTAACGACACAAACCCTAAAAAGAAGTAATGTCTACCTACAAAAAATTTCCAAGAAATTTTGTTGTTGTCTTGGATACGGCTCGTGAACTAATTTTTCTATTGGTCATTAATGAGTGTCGTACGATTTTCCAAGAAATTCTGTAATTGTCTTGATTACGGCTCGTGAACTAATTTTTCTATTGGTCGGTAATGAATGTCGTACAATTTTCATATAAATGCACTGATAATTTTTTTTTCAAAAACGCAATTTCCTGTTTGCAGCGTGTGCTAAATTTTATGTTAAATTTGCCATACGCACATGCGTAGTAGCAAACCTTTTAAGTCGAAACAGTACCCTCTACAGGGTATTGGATGAAGTATTATACGTTTGTTTTCATGTTATTTGTCGTTATTTTCTGAGGTTAGGTTAGAGTATTTATCTTAGCGCCAACATTAAATACATGATTAAACATTGCTAATAAAATGCAGGTTATGTTTATGTTTACATTCTGCGTCATGCGCTGCAGTTTAGTCTGATTACGATACTTCTGCGCATTTTTACACATATTTACCAGAAAATTTAGAACAAGTTTTAAATAATTTACATGAAAATTCAGCACAAAATTTAGCAGCTAATTTTCTGTATGCAACGGTGCTTAATATTTTTATGAAAATTTAGAAGAAAATTTTGCATAAAATTTAGCGTCGTATCATACAGGCAGATACTAACACAAATTTCAGACAATACCAGTGTTTCAACGCAAAACACAAATATGATGCAATTTAGCAAAACATATGTAAATAGTCATAAAGGTTTCGATGCCTCAATAAAAAATCTGGTGTAATATACGCACAGAACTTCCTTTTACAGTGATCTTATAATAATTATTAGTCAAAAATTTGTTTTTAAGCTTCTTCTTCTTCTTCTTATTATAGGCCAGTGGCCTGTTTTTACCACAAAGTGGTTTTGTGAGCCCTCTTTGCCCTTAGGCCGGGTAGGTGGCTAGCCTTGCCCGTCGAAAGTGAGGAAGAGTTCCCTTGTTTAGGGGTTAACGACTACCACAGGTGTTAGCGTGGTAGCCGGGGAGCGTACGATTTTTAAAATCCTAGTAGAGTCTGCCGAGATTCGAACCCGGGCCTGCCGCCTGATAGGCGAGCATTTGCTTGCGGGGCCATCCGCTCACCATGTTTTTAAGAATTTGTCAAAATTTTTCAAAAATTACAAATCCTACAGAAACCGTACAAAATAGAGCGTTAGTCTCAATTTCAAATTTTTGGGGTGAATCCAATATGAATTTCAAACAATATTAGGGTTTCAACCCAGAAACATATTAAATACAATCCGAATAAGTAAACCCCATACGTTCTACCAAATAAACTCAAACTACAAATATTATGTAAATAACCAAAAGTAATTATATTTAAAGCAAATTCAGGAAACAAATTAACTGTTGTAGCTTCGAATTATTATTATAAGAAAACAACAGCTTCGTTGTATTCAAAACGAACCCAGATTTCAAAACATTGTCATATAAATTATTACAACAGATTCAATTAACAAATAGTATACGTCTATGCAAGCACAAAGGGGGTTTCAATAGATGTGGGAGCTCGGAATCAATTCAGCTAAGTATACATATAAAAACTATTTACTAAGATAATCCGCGGGCGCAGTCTTAGACGAAGCTTCATTGAAACATGCCGCACTTATAAATATGGTGATTGTTTACCGCGTTAAAAAAACAATTTTTTCATAAAATTTCAGAGTGACGGGCATATATCAATGAAATTACGTACCCGTTGATTATTCTTGACAAATCGATAATACAGCATAGATGCGGAAAATTCACAAGCAACTGAAATTTGATAAACAACCGACTGCAATCTGCCAGAATGGATCCGTGCTACTAAGTAGTGTGGTTTTCCCCAGTGTAAAATTTGTAGTCCAACAGACGGGAGAAACGTCAACGAACGGTTTATCCAACATTTGAAGTGTTGGGGGGATACTCAGAGAAAGAAAGATCTAAGATTTCGGGCGGTAAACAGGTGTTTCAAATACTATTCATTTTGATTTAATCATATTGGTGCAATAATTCACTAAACCAATAAAATCAAATTTCAACAGATCGCGAGCGAGTTTTTGGGATAAAACCGCTTTCAAAGCTTCGCGAAGTGAAGCCATAAAAATGCATGTTGCAGCATCGTAAGTAATTTTGGCACCCAAAAATTTCCAAAACTGCAAATACAAAAATTATTTCAGCAACCTGAAATACACAACGCAGTTCAAAGTTACCGAATGTGCTACAAAAGAGAATATGAAGGCATGAACATATTGTCGGTATGTAATGTTCCCTTCTCTGTTCACTTGGCTCTCCCTCGTGATTCCTCTTGTCTCAGTCCTTTTCTGATTACGAAGTCTTTCGATGTTTCCCCTTTAACCCTTAGATCGCTTGTCGTTTCCTTTAATGTCATTTTCACTAGTCGCCCTAGCTTTGGCGGTGTGTACCAAATTCTTCCATCATTTCCATGAGTTTAGTCCTTTTTTTCGAATCATACGCCTTCTTAAAGTCTATAAACATTACAGCTGCTAGAATTTTGTACCTGTAGCAGGTAATTAGCACCTCGTTTAACATGAAGATTTGTTTGGTAGTTCCTCTCCCCTTCCTAAACCCTGCTTGGTATTCTCCTTTCTGTGGTTCTGCTATTGCCTACAATCAAAGAGCATATTATATGCTCTTTGCTACAATCTTATTTTAATTGGCATTGCCACTATCTTGTAGCAAGGATATCTCTCTATAGTTGCTGCACTGGGCCTCATCTCCATTTTTTAGAATAAGTATTATTGTAGCAATTTCCCAACTTTTACTGCCATTTTTCTTCTCTTTATATTCCTCGGATTAATTCGTGTACTTTTGAGTTTCAGAACTTCTTCGGCATATTTTATATTCTCTGCTGCTTTTCTATTTGGTTCTGGACCTGTTAAGTTTTTGAGTTTCCTTATATCTTCCAATTCTTCAATTGATGGCCCGGCACATTGGTTTTCTTTCTCTTATTACTTGTTCTTCCTCTTCGTCTTCTATGTCCTCATTTAGCATTTCATAGAAATACTCTTCCCATCTTTCTCCCATTTTCTCTTTCTTGCCTGCCAGATTCCTCTATTTGTCTTTAATATGTTTTGCCTGTTTTCCTCTTTGTTGTCCTTTCTTAATTTCTTAATTTCTTTGTAGAAACTTCGTAGTTTTTTCCTTGTGTAATGTTTTTCTGCTTCCTTTAACTTTCTTTCGTTTACAGCTCTCTTCTTGCTTTATTTATCCTTTTCACTTTCCCGCTTTCTTCCTTATTTGCTTGCTTGTCTTTCTCCCGCTGTAGGACTGCTATCTTTAGCTTATTTTCTTCTCCGGCTCCCTCCGACATTCTTCGTCCCACCATCATCCTTTCCCTCGGTACTTTTTGAGTGGTACTGCTTTCTCTGTTGCTCTCTAGATAATTAACTCCATTTTCTTCCATTCTTCGTCTATTCTTTGTTATTCTTCCTGTTCTCTCTCTCTCGATTATGTTCTGTAATATCAAAAATCTCTTCTGCCTGTAGAACATGATGTGGACGACCAGCATTTGTTGTTTTTTTTATAAATGTGTCGTCTTCAAGACGACAGTAATTAATAGCAGCAAACTTGTTTAATAAGGTAGGTATGCGTCAATTTGAAAACGTTTCCATGTAAGTATCTTGTGATTGCAGCTCCGTATTACCTACCTTAACATATGCCAGGTACTAAATATGTATGACTTACTTCTGTAAATGTAAAATTTTCCATATACAATAATGTGTTAATGTAAAAACCTGAAAAAAAATAATTTGTAAATGTAAAATTTTGCAGTGGGCTATAATTTTACATTTTAGACAACTTTTCTTAATAAATTTTTTCTGCAATAAGAACCATGATCATTTTTAATTTGAAAAATCTAAAGTTTACAGTAAATTAGTTTCAAGACAAGTAGGGCTGGACTCAAAATTTGTAATTTGATGTAAACTTTTTTTGTAAATAATACCTCTTTATAACTCAATCCGGGGACTTACTGTAAGCATTATTGGTCACCCTTTAAATTTTTCGAGGAAACGTAGTTTTCACGTAGCTTCCCCATTGCTTCTGTCTTGTGCCATCTGCTTTACCTCTGTCTGTCTTCACAATCACACAAATGTATTTCTTAACAATTTGCCTCCAACAATTTATTATTATTTACCTTGATGGATCACATTGTAGGGCTACAAGCACAACTGCGCTATGTGTTCTAGAAGTAAGACCTATCTATCTCCATCTGCGACATTTCATGTCTGTGATTAATTGTTGTTGTGACGCAGTCCAGATATCCCTATTGCACATTGTTGCCGACCAGAAGATTCTGTATATAGCGATATCTACATACATATGTGTACTTATATTAAAAATATATAAATATATAAATATATTTATGCAACAAGTGCTAAAAGTTGATGTTTATGCACGAGACATGTCTAGTGCAATTACACTTTTAGCACGAGTTTGGGTACAATATTTTTTCTACGACCTTAAATTTTCGATTATTAATCCATAAACGTCGATTTAACAAAGGTTTGCATTTATGACAGTTATAATTTATGTCATAATAAAGAGATGGCCTTGACGCGCAGGTGAATGTTTGTGGAGCCAGTACTGTCAAAGTCAGTTATCAAAAGTAATTATAATAGCACACATCTGACTTTATTCATTACATAACGCTTTAATTATTTAAAAAACACTTTACCTTTAATGCAGAAGTAACTAGAATAACTTTACAACCTCACTTCCAGTTTGAAATTGTAGTTTTATAACCTCACTTTACTTTATAACACATGTGCTAAAAGTAAACAGCTGATCTCATTTTAAGCAGGCTAAATTATAAAACGTCACTTTTAGTGAAAAAAGCTAGCGCTAAAAGGCCTACTTTTAGTGGTGGTCTTAGAAAAATAGCTATTTATGCAACAAGTGCTAAAAGTTGAGGTTTATGCACGAGTTGCATACAATATTTTTTCTACGACCTTAAATTTACTGTTATTAATCCATAAATGTAGATTTAACAAAGATTTGCATCTACGACAATTATAATTTATGTCATAATAAACAGTAGACCTTGACGCGCAGGTGAATGTTTGCAGAGCCAGTACTGTCAAAGTCAGTTATCAAACGTAATTATTAATACTACACATCTGACTGTATTCATTACATAACGCTTTAATTATTTAAAAAACACTTTACCTCTAATGCAAGAAGTAACTAGAATAACTTTATAACTTCACCCAGTTCGAAATTGTAGTTTATAACCTCACTTCACTTTATACCACACATGCGCTAAAAGTAAACAGCTGATTTCTTTAAACACGCTAAACTATAAAACGTCACTTTTAGTGAAACAAGCTAGCGCTAAAAGGCCTACTTTTAGTAGTGGTCGTAAAAAATAGCTATTTATGCAACAAGTGCTAAAAGTCACCGTTTATGCACGAGACATGAAAATTATGAAACGAAGCCGAAGGCTGATTTTCATAACATGTCTCGTGCATAAACGACTTTTAGCACGCGTTGCATACTATATTTTATCTACGACCTTAATTTTATCGTTTTTAATCCATAAATATCGATTTAACAAAAGTTTGCATCTGCGACACCTTTAATTTATGTCATAATAAACAGTAGGCCACGCTGCGCTTTGTTTGTCAAGGTGAGTTACGAAATGTAATTATTGATACCCCACATCGGACTGTATTCATTACATAATGCTTTAATTATTTTAAAAACACTTTACCTGTAACGCAAGAAGCAACTAGAATAACTTTACAACTTCACTTCCAGTTCGAAATTGTAGTTTTATAACCTCACTTCACTTTTAGCCCATGTGCTAAAAGTAAACAGCTGATTTCTTTAACCACGGTAAACTATAAAACGTCACTTTTAGTGAAACAAGCTAGTGCTAAAAGTCCTACTTTTAGTAGTGGTCGTAGATAAAACTATTTATACTTGTAATCTAAATTAACAAATCTCTATTTTTCCCTCTCTTTATGGACTTTCATCACTACAACAGAGTTAAGATAAAAAAATATTCATTCTCTTAGGAACTGAGAATGAGCTAAAAAATTCTTGAACATTAATAAAGATATAGAAACTAAAGGTTCATACAGGGTGTCTCAGAGAATTTTGCACTTTTATCTTTGATATAGCTTTTGAACCTGCTGAGATATAATTAGTTGACTTTCTGCATTTAGTACAGTAAGCCATGGAAAAGTTTTGTAACAGTGTAAATATGTCACAATGGGGCGTTTTGATGTTCAACAACGTGCGTTTTGTGTTCTCAGTTTTTATCAACAAACTCAGCTAGCGTCGGCTTACTGGGTCAAGTTACGTTACGATAAGGAAGTTTTATGCAGACTGTCGCATTTTTAATACTACCACTAGGTCAGATTTACACACTGTTAACCAGCGAAGTATTATTATGCGAACGTCATGTTTTTGTGCCTATACTAATAGGTACTAGGTTTTTAGTTCAAAAAATAACAACATGGCACACATGCAATTGTATATAAAGACTGTATTTGTTTAATAATTTTTAATATACTTCTAAACTCTGAGGTGTATTCACATTTTAATAAAAATCCTTCATCTCCTTTCATCAAATGTAATCCCAATTCAATAAACAGCCTGGTTATATAACGTACAATTTATGTTCCGAAGTGCATACTAAAAGAGTAGAAGATTCCTGGAACTACGCAAATCGAAGGCTTGCATAAATTCAAGTAGCATTGCGGACAACGTCGATTGTCGTTACTGATCTAAGTAGAATGATCGGAAGACACATCAAAGTCTATTACATAGCCCAAAGGTCATTGTTTGGACAGCAATATTCTCGAGAGGCATAATAGCCCATATTTTTTTGAAGATCACAACGGATTTCTCTAAATTCTGACAGATACTACGTCGCAATGTTATGTGAGTTTTTTGGCCTTGCTCTCCAAGAATCTGATGGTTTTGATGACTGATGGTGGTTCCAGCATTACATCGAATACCGCATTAGAAGCAGCAAGAGAATATTTTCCTGAAAAATTGATATCAAGAAGCTGCGTCATCAATTGACCTCCCAGAAGTCAGGACTTAACCCCAGCCAATTTTTTGTAAGGATATCTCAAAAGTCGTGTTTACGACAACGCCCCAGTAAAATTTCACCAACTCAACAAACGTATTCACTAAAAAATTAAAACCATTACATCGGACGTGTGCACCCGCGTTATAGAAAATGTAAGGCATCTTAGAGTCCCTAGGCATCTTGCAAGAGGGCCGCCGACACGGGCAGCAACTAGATGGCTTCATTTTTCACACATGAATTTCCAAGATATGTACTTTTAAGTTCCAATTAAAGTTATTGATAAAAAATAATGATATTTGAGCTGCATTCTTGAAATTTTACATAATTTCAAATTCTTTTTGACACTAATTTTTTCCACATTAATAACTTTACAATTATAAATGTCATTTCTTATTTTGGATATTTGAGTTAAATAGGATAAAATAGTGCAAAACTGTTTGCAACACACTGTATGTTATTTTATACAGGATGGTTTATAATTGCACCAACAACGTCAATGCAAAACAATTTTACAAACCGAAAAGCAAACAGAGTGGAAGTTGTAAGTGGTGCGGTCTTGCCCAAGATCACCAGAGGACTGAATGCCCTGCTCGTAATGCTGTGTGTGGAAATTGCAAGTTAAAAGGACACTATGCTCGTGTATGTTTAAAGTCAAAATTTAAACATGTAAACGAGGTGGAACCAGTAGACGATAAAGACTCTTTTGTCGGTGAAGTTAATTCCGTGACTGATCAGAAGAAGTGGATAACAAAAGTAAACATTTTGAACCGATCAATTTCAGCAAAAGCAGATACGGGGGCTGATGTAAGTGTGCTCCCAGAAAGCACATTTCGTAAAATGTTCTCCAAAGCAAATCTTCAACCATCAAATACTGTCATCACCGGTCCAGGAGGAAGTCATCTGGATGTTACAGGAGTATGGTTAAACGTGAAGGTCAGTTCATCAAAGAACACAGCTTTTGAAGATTTGTATGTTGTTCGCGGAGCAAGTCAGTTCTTGTTAAGCTACAGGGTGTCTGAAAAATTGGGTCTTGTGCGAAGACTGTTTGAAGTTGAAAAGGCTGCTGTTTTTGATCCAAAGAAAACATTTTCAAAACTTTTTACTGGTTTAGGTAACTCAAATCAAACCTACACTATAAAGCTAAAACCAAATGCTAAGCCTTATGCAATATGTGTACCACGTCGTGTTCCTGTACCGTTGAGACAAGCATTGAAGATGGAGTTGGAGCAGATGTGTTCAAAAGGTGTTATAGAAGCAGTTTCTGAACCAAGTGATTGGTGTGCTCCCATGGTTCTAGTACCCAAGAAAAACGGACGAATTAGAATATGTGTCGACCTTTCACAACTCAATAGGAATGTTTTAAGGGAACATTTCCCTGTTCCGGATGTTGATTCCACGTTAGCTCTACTTGAAGGTGCAATAATTTTTTCAAAAATAGATGCAAACAATGGGTTCTGGCAGATTCCATTGTCTCCAGAGAGTATGGCGCTGACAACGTTCCTGTCCCCTTTTGGTAGGTTCAAGTTTCGAAGATTACCATTTGGCCTGTCGTCCGCTCCTGAGGTATTCCAGAGGCAAATAAGTCAATTGCTGCAAGGATTTGAAGGTGTTATATGTCACTATGATGATGTTATCATTCATAGAAAGGATGTTGCCGAACATGACCAGAGACTACATGCTGTTTTGTCAAAGCTATTGCAAGCTGGATGGACATTAAATTCGGAAAAATGCGAATTTAGAAAAACTGCAGTAAAACTCCTGGGACACGTCGTTTCCAGTGATGGTATCATTTCTGATCCAGCAAAAATCGAGGCGATAGTAGGTCTGCCAAGTCCACAAAACATCACCGAACTGAAGAGATTCCTAGGAATGGTCAATTTCTTAGGCAAGTTTGTCCCAAATCTGTCCACTATAGCACAACCACTATACGAACTTTTGAGGTCTGAAAACCAATGGCTTTGGTCCAAAGACCAAGACAGATCTTACAGTGAAGTGAAGAAAGCTTTATCTTGTTCGCCTGTTTTATCACTATATGATAGTCACAAGCAAACGAGACTGTCCGTCGATTCATCGTCGTATGGTCTTAGTGCTGTCCTTTTGCAATGCGCATCTGATGGTCAATACAAACCTGTGGTCTATGCATCACTCACACTCTCCCCAGCAGAGAAAAGGTACTCTCAGATAGAGAAGGAGGCTCTGGCCATCGCTTGGGGATGTGACAAGTTCTCAAATTATATAGTTGATAAAATGATCACCATAGAGACCGATCACAAACCACTCGTCTCTATACTTGGATACAAAGACTTAGATAGTCTAACCCCACGTTTGCAGAGAATAAGAATGCGACTGATGAGATATTCCTATGAAGTTAAATATACACCAGGCAAGCAACTAATCATTGCTGATACTTTATCAAGAGCGCCCTTCAGCTGTGAGGACTCGCAGGAGCTAGCAGAAGAAATCTCGGCTTATGTTCAGTCTGTAGTAGCAGGATTTCCATCATCTGATGAAAGGTTGTTGGAAATTATCAGTGGCCAGTTGGAAGATAGAGTTTGCTGCGAAATATCAAGATATTGTGTTGGAGGATGGCCCCAACGTCACAAGATATCTCAAGAATGTATTCCATATTGGGAACATAGGAACAGAATAACTAAAACTGAAAACATTCTTATGAAAGATTCTCGTATTCTCATTCCCCAATGTCTGAGAGAAGACATCTTGAATAGACTACATATCGGCCATCAAGGCATAAGTAAATGCAGATCCTTAGCGAAACAAGCAGTATGGTGGCCTGGTCTATCCACACAGCTTGAACAAATTATAAAGAACTGTTCGGTTTGCATAAAAAACCAATCTGATCCAGTTGAACTTTTAATTCCGTCAGAATTTCCAAGAAGGCCTTGGCAAATAGTAGCTACAGATCTTTTAAAGTTAAATGGAAAATGGTTCCTCATTGTATCGGACTATTATTCCCGTTATATTGAAATAGCAAAACTTGAGAACATGACTTCAGACTGTGTAATTACCCATCTTAAGTCAATATTTGCACGACATGGCGTTCCAGAAGTATTAAGGAGTGACAACGGTACTCAATTCTCTCAAATCGTTGGATCCTCATATTTGCAGTTCTCTAAAGATTATGGCTTCAAGATAGTAACATCAAGCCCAAAATATGCACAAAGCAATGGTTTCATTGAGGCACAGGTGAAAAATTTCAAAGAACATTTCAAGAAATCTGATGATCCCTATAAAATGTTAATGGCACTTCGATCAACACCACTTCCGAATGGATTTAGCCCAGCTGAGCTGTTAATGGGAAGAAAATTAAGAAGCATTTTCCCAATGATACCTAGTCAACTCGATCCTATTATTCCAAATTATCCCGAGGTTCTTCAAAAAGAGAAGGAGAGGAAATGTAATCAAAAAAACAATTTTGATGTTCACCATAGAGCAGTTCAATTGCCAGAACTGTCTATTGGTCAAAAAGTATGGATATCAGATCTTCGTCAAGATGGAAGAATATCCAATGTCCACGACTCACCAAGATCTTATATGATTCAAGGAGAAAAAGGGACATACAGAAGAAATAGAAAGTTCTTACACCCACTACCTGAACTGGATAACATTCCAAACCCTGAGAAGGAAGAACCAGAGAGGCATGAGGATGAACCTCCAACATTGGAGCCTACTCAAAGTCCTGAACGTCCTGATCAACCAAGAGTGACAGAAACCCCTAGTTCACCAGTTCTGCGTCGCAGTGGAAGAACTATTCGACCTCCAACGAGGCTCAATCTTTAAGGGGGAGATGTAGAAATGGACCCTTATTATAAGCAATCCAGTATTCGCGGTAGACGATCGGATCCCGACCCCGCCTAATCGCGACTGGCGAGAGGGCCTTGTTTTTTTTATGTTGTCATGTTTATGAATAATTATTGTAGTTGTCAGAAAGTTTGAATAAAACCGCTTAAAAGGAATTTTGTGATTTCAATAACCATACAGATCTAGTCACTAATAGTCCAGTCACTATGTCATTTTTGCTTGAAAGTGAAGGGAAATTTGAAATTTCTTTTTTGGGGTATTGGTGAGGTCCAGCAAAGCTTAACTTCAAGTTGTCGACCAAAATTTCCTATGTGCTATTTCCGCTATCTTGATAAATAAGTGGGTTTGACTTTTTTGTGATAAATCGGTTCCCGTTAACACTACATAAAAATAATGTAGACATCTTTGTAAGAATTTTGAATTTTCTACAATTTATGTTCTATTACTTTTTCGCGTAGGACCGATATTTGTCGAGATATCGAACGCGAAAGGAGAGCGTGAAAGGGTCGAGATTTTTTTTTCGAGCTTCTGGGCTTGTGTCGCATTTCTCTTTCGATTTAGCGAAAAAGTAGCCATTATCAAACTTGTAGAGGTTGAAAATAGCTTCAATTTGACCTATTGTAAATTGATATGTGACTAAAATTACGACTTGTAGAGCGGGCCAAAGTTGTCAAGTTGGCGCGTAATTTTTCTTTCATGTATCGTACTATTACGTAGATGACATAACAAACTTCATTGCATTATTGGAATTATTATATTTCATCAAGTAGATAGTATACAGCACTATATGATTGTATATTAATAATAATAATAATAATAATAATGAAGGTCTTTATTAAATTATTACAAAATTACACAGAAAAAATATTGACTAAAACGTAATATTGTCTTGGGCGAAGTTCAACTTGATAGAAAAACAAATCTATCCGTTGTTGTTCCACTTAACCCGGTCAAAAACAGAAAGAAAAGAAAACAAAAAAAATCCAACGATCTACGCTTTGGCGCCAGGCGAAATATTACGCACAAAACAGCTATGGCGGTGTTTAGTGATATAGCAATTTACTAAGTGTGTTATTTTGACCCTAATAATTAATTCATTGATGTTTATCCATAAAATTTTGAAAAATAGCTTTTTTAAATTTTGACGTACAATAGCCTTTTACTACATTTGGTAACGAATTATAGCATTTAGTTATTCTGTAAGAAAACGATCGCTTGAAACATTTTGACTTATGTTGAGGTTCCTTTAAATCTTATATTTAAAGCATGTACGTCGGTTCTAAACTTTATTTTGTTGTATAAGTAGCTCGGTGATTTACTCAAAATGATCTTGTGGAAAAGACATTCAGAATGAAAGAAGCGCCTTTCTTTCGTATTAAGCCAGTTTGAATCTTTCAGTTTATAAGAAATTCTTTCTTATATTCGTATTCCAAATATGAGGCGTAAACATAATTTCTGAATTTTCTGAATTATAGCAATATTAAAGCTACTTAAATGTGAATCATAAACAACGGCACAATAATCAAAACAGGACAAGATTAATGCATTACACAAAACGGTTTTCACATTTACACTTAAAAATTGTCGATTTTGATAAATAAGTTTCAAGGAACTATATGATTTTTGCAGACATTTTGAAATATGTTTAGTAAATTTAAAATCATTATCATTATTTTTAAAATCAAATAAAGGTTCACACTTCGGTTGTTTTTCCGGTTCTTCTGTTGCAGATTGACTTCGTCGAGAAGAGATCGAGGCTAGTCTTTCATTGCAATAGTTCTTGTAGCATGCTCTATGCACACTTACATTACCCACTCTTTCCAACATAGACCGATGTTCATCGTGTCCCCTCTTCACTCTCGCCGCTAAAAGAGTTTTCACAGCTTTCACTTTGGCCACGTAAACGTCTCTGATCAAATGTGTTTTACATATGAAACAATCACCCATTGTAATCTCAAGAAATAAGACTTTTACAAAATATTTCTTTCTAAACCGATGTTCTATAGCAGAAACTGTTAGAGTTAAGAACATGTCAGTGTAAACGAGCCTTTAGTATTTAGTGGTATTAGTAACTTTATAGCTGTTAGGTTTACCAATTTATGTAACTAGGTTTAAGGTACTATGTTCTGACGAAAATAAATCGATCTGTTCTGTTCAGTAACTCGTGTTAAGACGTTATTTATTGCTTCCGTAATTGCTCCGGTGTGCATGTCAATAATCTACTGGTTCTGCAAACATCATCATCTTATTTCATCAGGTTATGGGTCCAAGCGAATGCTGAGATTATTAGATTCACGCAAGCATAATTATTTATTTTACATCTGCAAGTTTTTGAAAACAGACAAGCATGGCGTCAGGTGGTGGTTTACCTTCGATCGAAAAGCTTAAAGGCCGCGATAATTATAACACGTGGCAATTCGCTGTTCAAACATACTTAGAACATGAAGAATTGTGGGACTGTGTCAAAGGTACGGAAAAAGATGAAAAGAAGATCACCAAGGCAAGGTCGAAAATAATTTTAATGATTGAACCAATAAATTATGTTCATATTCAATCAGCCAGTACTGCGAAGGATGTCTGGGATAAATTAAAATCAGCTTTTGAAGACTCGGGATTAACAAGAAAAGTAGGTCTCCTTAGAACTTTAATCACCACAAGATTAGAAAATAGCGAAACAGTTGAAGATTACGTAAATCAAATCGTTAGTACTGCTCACAAACTTACAGGCGTAGGCTTTGAAGTCAGTGATGAGTGGATAGGGACACTTTTGTTAGCAGGTTTATCCGAAGAATACAAACCGATGATTATGGGTATCGAAAGCTCGGGGGCCAAAATCACAGGGGATTCAATAAAAACCAAGCTGCTGCAAGATGTGAAGGTTCCGAAGACGACCCATGAAAGTGCCTTTTATAGTAAAAATGCAAGGGAAAGCAAGAAATTCCAAAAATCCAATCGTAAGCAAAAGGGGCCACGTTGCTACAGCTGCAACCAGTATGGGCATAAATCAAACGAATGCTCAAAAAAGACACCGAAACAAGCAGGTGAGAAATCAAATAATCCACATTCTGTATTTTGTGCAAGTTTCTTAGCAAGCAAGTTTGACCAAAATGACTGGTTTATTGATTCCGGGGCTTCTATGCACATGACAATGCGAGAAGACTGGCTAGAAGACACCGCAGAACCTTTTTTGAAGGAAATCATTGTAGCTGACAATACAAGGCTACCGATACGTGCTACAGGAAACGTTACGATGAAGATTCGTTGCGAAGAACAGGTTAACAGCATACTAATAAAGAATGTGTTGCATGTTCCGAACCTCTCCGCCAACCTGTTATCGGTGAGTCAAATTGTAAAAAATGGTTACCAAGTAAATTTTGATAATAATGGATGTTGTGTGTATAATGATAAGACGCTGGTAGCAACAGCCCAATTGGTAGATAACATGTACAAGCTAAATCAACCTAATGAATGTAGTTTAATGGCAGCATCAGTTAATTCAGATAATTACTTATGGCATCGTAGGCTAGCACACATTAATTTCAACGATTTAAATAAGTTGAAAAATGGTCTAGCAACTGGTGTAGTATTTTCGAATAAAGAAAATGTTGAAAAATGCATTGCCTGTTTAAAAGGCAAACAAAGCAGATTGCCATTCAAAAATTTAGGTACCAGAGCAACAAAAATTCTGGAACTGGTACATTCCGATCTCTGTGGACCAATGGAAACCACATCGATGGGTGGAGCTAGATATTTCTTTACGTTAATAGATGACTTTTCAAGAAAAGTGTTCGTTTACTTCCTGGAGGCGAAATCCCAAGCCAAAGAAGTATTCCAAGATTTTAAAACGTTGATGGAGAATCAAACAGGCCATCAAATAAAAACCTTAAGGACTGACAATGGCACTGAATATTGTAATGCAAGCTTCAAAACTTTAATGAGAAAATCAGGGATCCGACATCAGACAACTACTCCGTATACGCCAGAGCAGAATGGGCTAGCTGAGCGAATGAATAGAACGATTGTTGAAAAGGCCAAGTGTATGCTGTTTGATGCAGAATTACAGAAAGAATACTGGGCAGAGGCAGTTTCTACAGCAGTTTACCTGATCAATCGATCTCCTACCAGAGGGCTTGAGAAAACACCAGAAGAAACTTGGACAGGTAAATCACCTGATCTAAAACATTTAAAAATTTTTGGTTGTAGGGCCATGGTTCACGTTCCTAAACATAATCGCCACAAATGGGATCCGAAGTCCGAGGAGCTAATTTTTGTTGGTTATTGTGAGGACACCAAGGGCTATCGGTTAATTCGACGCAACTCCAAGAAAATTGTGAAGAGCCGTGATGTCGTCTTTATCGCAGATAGTCGTCCTATCAATAAAAGTTCAAATGATGAATCCAGTACAGCTGTGCCCCTTCTCGGAGAGAATGCAAATCCAGTGGGGGAAGCTCCGATACCTGAAGAACAGCCTGTAGACAACATAGAAGATGCATCTACCAGTGACGCCAGTAATTCCGGTGAGTTGATGGTTTACGATAGTGATTCCGATTTCACACCACCAGTTGTGACACAATTACCAGTAGAAGTCGTCGATAATCCCAGAAGATCTCAACGGCCACCGAAACCCAAGAAAATGAACGACTACATGTTGTATACTACTCAAACTTGCAATTTACAAGATCCTTTGAGCACCGCAGAAGCACTCGAACGATACGACAGCGAGATGTGGAAGAAGGCCATGAATCAAGAGTACGAGTCGCTAATGACAAATGAAACATGGACTCTCACCGATTTGCCTTCAAACAGGAAACCTATCGACTGCAAATGGGTTTTCAAAACTAAACGAGATGCCACCGGTAACATACAGCGTTACAAAGCTAGACTGGTCATCAAAGGATGTTCCCAAAGAAAAGGTATCGACTATGAAGAAACGTTCTCACCTGTAGTCCGTTACACATCAATTAGATACCTGATAGCTCTTTCAGCACAATTCAATTTGCAAATTGAACAGATGGATGCTGTTACAGCCTTTTTACAGGGTGACTTAGACGAAGAGGTTTACATGGTACAGCCAAAAGAGTTTAAAATAAATGACAAAGTGTGTCGTCTCAATAAAGCCATCTATGGTTTGAAACAAGCAAGTCGCCAATGGAACAAGAAACTAGACATGGCAATGAAAGAATTTGGGTTAGCGCAGTCTAAGGTAGATCCATGCATATATTTTAGAATAGAGAACGAGAAAATATTGTTCGTAGCAGTTTATGTTGATGATTTATTGTTATTTACAAATGATATTGCAACAAAAAATAAACTAAAAAGTGAGCTTCACAAACATTTTAAGATGAAAGATATGGGCGAGGCTCATCACTGTGTAGGGCTACGTATTACTCGTGATGAACAAATTGGCAAGATTTATATCGACCAACAGCAGTACATAGAAGAGATTTTGCAGAGATTTAATATGTTTGATTGTAATGCAGTATCCACCCCAGCTGATGCAAACCAAAAGCTAACTAAAGATATGTGTCCAAAGAATAACGTGGAGCTCGAGGCTATGCAGAATGTACCATATCAAGAGGCAGTTGGGAGCCTTCTATACTTATCTCAAGGTACAAGACCAGACATAACGTATGCTGTGAACACGGTTAGTAAATTTAATAACAATCCAGGCAAAGCACACTGGAATGCTGTGAAGAGGATTTTCAGATACCTCAAGGGAACTGTCAAAATGAAGCTGCAATATTCAAGAAGTAGCAAGTCCGATTTAACCGGTTTTTGTGATGCTGACTGGGCCAGTGACTCGGACGAAAGAAGGTCATGCACTGCGTATGTCTTTACACTTCAAGGGGGGGCTGTATCATGGAACTGTAAACGACAACCTACGGTAGCTTTGTCGACAACGGAAGCCGAATACATGGCACTTTCTGCAGCCACACAAGAGGCACTGTGGCTAAAACAATTCCATAAGGAATTTTGGTCCACCTCACCCATGAAGTCCACCACTATCTATTGCGACAACCAAAGTGCCATAAAGCTTGCACTTCTCGACGCTTATCGTGCCCGAAGTAAGCACATCGATGTTCGCCATCATTTCATCCGTCAAAAAATTGAAGATGGACACATCACAACCACTTACATCAGCACTGAAAAAATGGTGGCCGACAGTTTAACAAAAGCGGTGAATAGTGACAAACAAATGTTCTGTGCTAAAGAAATGGGACTAGGGTTCAAATAACGAGGACTTGTTCTAGTGGGGGTGTTAGAGTTAAGAACATGTCAGTGTAAACGAGCCTTTAGTATTTAGTGGTATTAGTAACTTTATAGCTGTTAGGTTTACCAATTTATGTAACTAGGTTTAAGGTACTATGTTCTGACGAAAATAAATCGATCTGTTCTGTTCCGTAACTCGTGTTAAGACGTTATTTATTGCTTCCGTAATTGCTCCGGTGTGCATGTCAATAATCTACTGGTTCTGCAAACATCATCATCTTATTTCATCAGAAACGTCAAAAATAACAATTTACGTACTGGCTACTTGAAATTTAACGATTTTCATAATGCAATGAAGTTTATTATGCCATTTATGTACGATACATGAAATAAAAATTAAGCGCCGACTTGACAACTTTGACCCGCTCTACAAGTCGTAATTTTAGTCGCATATCAATTTATTATAGGTCAAATTTAAGCTATTTGCAACCTCTACAAGTTTGATAATGGCTACTTTTTCGCTAAATAGAAAGAGAAATGAGACACAAGCCCAGAAGCTCGAAAAAAAATGTTGACCCTTTCACGCTCTCCTTTCGCGTTCGATATCTCGACAAATATCGCTCGTACCCGAAAAAGTAATAGAACATAAATTGTAGAAAATTCAAAATTCTAAAAAAGATGTCTACATTATTTTTACGTAGTGTTAACGGGAACCTATTTATCGCAAAAAAATCAAACGCACTCATTTATCAAGATGGCGGAAATAGCACATAGGAAATCTTGGTCGACAACTTGAAGTTAAGCTTTGCTAGACCCCCCAAACACCCCAAAAAAGGAATTTCAAATTTCCCTTCACTTTCCAGCAAAGGCCTTATTTTTGGACATAGTGACTGGACTATAAAATAAGAAAAAAGTTGCTATAAATGTAGGTCCACAAAAGAAATAAAATTTCGAAGTTGAACTTTTAAGCTCTTCTAGAATGTTCTTACGTAATATAATAAACAATAAATGAATACAACTATTTATTTATTTTTTCTATATTAGTCTTTCCTCGTCTACCAAAGTGGATATTGAGGTTTAGTTCTATTTTCTACAAAACTGTCTCCATTGCTTCCTATTTTCTTCGCATTTTTTCACTTGTGCCCAGTTATTCCTTTCTTTTCTAATTGAAATTTACACGATAAGAAAGTTTCAAACTGTAAAACTTTGACTTAGGTACATTTAAATGCAGTGAAAAGGGTTTGGATCAATGGTGTGGATAAATTTGGCTGAACCATCAAGATGCAAATTGACGATTATTTGGTAATTCAGCGCAATCACCATACAATTAAAACACTATTAGTAACTACATTTAAGTTAAAAATTTTAAAGGCCAATCGACACAAACGAACTGATAGAAGTGTACAGAGACAAATACCCTTTTATATATATCGATTCTATTCTTCTCCGAGTCTTTCTCTATTTCTCTTCCCCAAAGCTATAGCTGCTCATATTTATATAAACGTCCAAAGCATCTTAACCATTTTGCTTCTATTTTTTTATGTGTAGATGTTGTTTCCAATATCAGTCTTATTTCATTTCTAATCTTGTCCAGCCTTGTTGCTCATATACTCTTCTTAACTAAAAAATAACTATTTTCCCTCGTGTTGGTATTTTCGATCTTTTTTTATGTCTATAATCCATGATTCACAACCGTATTACAATGAAATATAGAGTAAATTAATTTACTTACATATTGAATAAGAATAGTGCTGCCTGTGCACGATCTTAGACTTATTAAAAAGTACAAATTATTAATGCAAAAGTGAACGATTTTGTGCCCTTATTTTATTTTGACTATATGCAATAATATTCGGCTGCTCCGGTGAACATAAATACTCTGTCTCAGGGGTGTTCGTAAAATTAGAAATACTAGGTAGTGCAAACTAATTTTTAGTAGCTCCAATTTAACTCGGATTCTATTTGTGAACGCACCAAAACTGTCTGAAGTAGCTAACCTCAAAAATTAACATAAAACACAAAGCGGTGTGCACTCGTATAAATCAGCAAAATACCTCAGGTAAGCAATGATTATTCTCGCATAGCAACAGTACTGGCTTTTGTTATAGCGTGACGTACAAGTGACGCCAACATCAATAATTCTTTTAGCTTGCTAACGAATGAACAATTTTCCTTTGAATTCCTACAATTTCTAATGACACCTCGTTGATTTGTGGGTTCTGGGGTGCACTGGATAAACGGGAACTACGGAAATACGTAGTGGAAACTCCAATCTTGCAGGCCCCAGCGAAATAAAAGGGCTCTAGACGATGAAAATTGCGCAAAATACCTGGTTTGCAGATCCTTCCGATGCTGATCGCACCTCTCATGGGAGTAATTCTGGGAGACTTTAATGCTCAAGTTGTAAAAGAGACACAGTACAGACCAACAACAGGGAAACACAGTAAACATGACACAAGCAATGAAAACGGAAGAAAACTCGTAGAATTTGGAATGGGAAAAAATTCAGTAATCGCTAGTACGTGTTTCCCATATAAAGAAATACACATGGAGATGTGGGTCTCACCGGATGGGAACATCAGAAACCAAATCGACCATATCCTCGTCGATAAAAGATATGCATCAAGCATTACAGACATAAAAATCTGCAATGGAGCAGATTTCGGCGCTGACCACTTTATGGTAAGAGGGAAATATAAGCAAAGAATTGCAATAAAAAGAAAAACCATTAGAAGCAACAAACGAAAAGCGTACAATTTAGAAGAGATTGAAAACGAAGAAACAAGAAACAAATACCAGCAAAGAATCACAACACTTCTGAATGAAACAAACGATCAACAGAAGAACATAGAAGAGAAGTGGGAAAAAATAGTGACGACTATACATCATGCAGCAAAAGAGGCAATAGGGGAAAAAAGTCGAAACGAACGAAATGGATCGTACGACGACGAATGCAGGAAAGCACACAAGAAAAGATACTAGGCTCTGGGGAAGATGTTAAGAAGAACCAGGCAAAATACAGAGGAATACCAAAATAACAGAAGAGAGTCACAAAATGTGTGCAGAAGGAAGAAAAGAGCCTATGAAACAAGAAAGATGGACGAGTTGGAAAAAGAATACAGAAACCAAAGAGTAAAAAGCTTTTAGAAAAAAATGAAAGAAGGAAAAGAGCAGTTCCAGGCAAGTACAAACATTTGCAAAAACAAAAATGAAGAACTACTAGCAAATAAAGAAAAAATACTAGATAGGTGGAGGAACCACTTCGAAGAACTGCTAAATGGAAATGAAAAGGAGGAGGAAGAGACAGAAGAGGACTATGAAAAACCACACCAGTAATGGCTGCAATAATAGCAAAACGGATAAAACCATATGCAGAAGAGATACTAGGGGAATATCAATTAGGATTCCAAAGCGAGAGATCAATAGTTGACCACATATTCACAATTCGAACAATACTGGAGACATTTTACGAATATAATATTAATCTGCATCAATTATTATTGACTATAAACAGCCATGGAAGAATTTGGGATACCAAAAAAAGCTAGTTCAGCTAACAAAAATGACCATTTCACAAACAAAAAATAAAGTAAAGAGTCAAGGGAAACTCACGCAGTAATTTGTAGTCAAAAGAGGACTTAGACAAGAAGATCCACTTTCCACCTCACTATTCAACCTAGTACTTGAAAGATGCATAAGAAAAATAAATATAAACCCACGAGGTAACATTTATAACAGATCATGTCAGTACATGGCGTTTGCAGACCACGTGGTTATTCTAGCAAGAACAGAGCAAGCCTTACGAACAGCGAACAATGAGCTAGAAGGAGAAACCAGGGAAGCAGGACTAAAAGTAAATAAAGAAGAAACAAAGTATATTCTCATGCCCAGAAACACCAGGAGAGACAGGACGAACATACAAATAAACAACCACTCTTTTGAGGAAACGCAAAAATTCAAGTACCTATCTAGGAAGCACATTAACGAGTGAAAATGAAATAAGTGATTAAATAAAAACAAGAATTGCAGCTGATAAAAGTATTTCAATCAAGAAACATCTCAAGAAATGCCAAAAAAAAAATGTACAAGACAATAATAAAGCCAGTAGTAACATACTCATGTGAAACGTGGGTGCTGAAGGAAAAAGATGAGAGGAACCTAACCAGCTTCGAAAGAAAAGTTATAAGAAGAATATATGGTCCAGTCCAAGGAGGAGGGCAGTGGCAAACTAGAATGAACTACAAAATAAAAGAGTTATTCGAAGACCCGGACATAGTCTCCACAATGAAGACCCAGCGCCTAAAATGGCTGGGACATATAATCAGGCTGCAAGAAAACAGGAGCCCTAAGGTTGCATACATTAAAAAGCCAGAGGGAAAGAGAAGGAGGGGAAGACCTAGGAAAAGATGGGGAGATGATGTGGAAGAAGACCGTAACGAGATGGGAGTGAGAAGATGGAGGATGAAAGCATAGGAAAGAGAGGAAAGAAAGAGAGTCATAGAGAAGGCCAAGGACCTGCATGAACCATAGCGCCAGCAGAGAGAGATTGTACTACCATTATTTTAAATTCTTATGACCCTTGACTTTTATATCTTGATATAATTTCTTGTGTATTTGTAAATTGATCTTATTAGTTTGCTTGTTCATCACTATCCTCATATACAGTCAAATACCTTTTCAAAATCGATAAAACGAGTATATCCTATATTCTGCAGGAACTCTCTTCTTTTTTACTTTGGTAGGTCTATGCTCCTACTTGTCGGAGATCTATCTTTTGCAATTTTGACTATTATTTGATTGTTTATTCTTGTTATGTGCTCATTCCATTTTCCTCTTCTATTACTTATCCGCTTATTTATGGGAGCGATGTTATACTTTTGCCTTATATTTTCGTTAATAATCCTATCTCTTCTAGTTTTGTTGACCATGCTTCTTAGAATTTCCATTTAGCTCACCTCGACTTTTTTTGTGTAAGCTGTATCTGGTCTAGTTTCTGCCATGCTGGTCTAATGATGCTTTTATAAATCTTTGTCTTGATCTCAATCCTGAGATAAGTACCGTATTGGCTTTGCAGTGTTGTTTTCTGACCTCCCTATCCAGAAATCCTTGGCATGTTATGTCTGTCCCTAGATAGTTTATACTTAATATGGTTTAAAACAGGTAAATTATCTACAGAGGAGAAGATTTGTTTTTACACAAATATATCTTCATGCACTTATCTTTAATTTCAGCTTTGGGATTACTAATACACCTTCTCCATAACACTGAATAGTGATACTCCTCTCTAAAATTTTTACATTCGCTGCTGTCTCTCTTTTTACAGATTGGTACTATTACTGCCACCTCTCAAGCTGGTATTTTTTTACAAATTTCTGCCAGCATTCACGTCCCCTCCTGTCCCACATATTGAGGTGGTTGTAAGCCTACAACTTGGCTCTGTTTGAAGTGCAAAATATTTAACCAATCAATAGCATTTTATGAAATTGAAATTTAAAACAAGAATAAAGTATTAAATCCATTGGTAATGAGATGCGAGAAGTAGTAATTAAACGGATAAAGGCACGCAGAAGCAAAGCATATTTCAGAGAGTTGGAATAAAGTAATATAATAAAATAGGTTTGTGCATATTTAACGCCAGGCCAAACAAAATTAATTGACACAAAAGGTTTGTTATGTGCAGACTAAAGGAGCGTAATTATTAATAAACGTACAGGTCAGTGAATGGCAAGCAATCTGAAAGGATAATGAGATCGGAATAAAGAATAATAGCAAATTGCAAAGAGCAATTCCGAAATTAGGCAACGGAAAAGAAGGAAAGCGAGCAACGTGTGTAAATTTGAATTCAATTTCCAGTGCATTGATAAAACAAAGTCAAAAAGCAGAGCAGTGATGTTAAAACATTTGTGTGCGTAACGGAAGGAATTTTTTTAGATTTAAGAAAATGTTAATTTAAGATTTATGTAATCAAACGTTACTCCATTTGTGTATTTTGCTATCAAAACTAATTTCTAATTAACAAAAATTATCGTGGTACCATATCAACGCCGTGCTTTTTTGAAAAATAAAGGAGAACAATTGAAAAAATTAATTAAGACAGTTTGGGCAAAATTGTGCCCTCTTAAAATTGATATTTTTGCAAATAAAAGTGTACCAGTGGAAGTGTTTGTGGCAGTTTCCGCCACGATAAAATTATAAATTTTTCAATCTCATCTCCGAGTGTATCGGCAGCCGACAACTGAAATTTTCGAACGTCGTCTCCGGCCTGGTTAAGCATTGGAAGCCAGAGATCTGCACTGCATTATATCAGAGGGGTCTGCAGGAGCATCCTGAGTGGGATTTGCAGCCAGGGGAGCGTCTCCAGCAGAGGAAAATCAACGGCGTCACCTTCCGATCATCTTCGCGTCAAAGTTGAAAATTTTACGAGGTAGGAATTAACTATAAATCGAGTGTCAGAGTTAGGGAAAGTTATCAAAATACGAGATTGAACATCACTGAAGAGGCCGATCGCATATCCAAGGGTCCAGCTACGCCGTAATAATCCAGAAATTGCATAGCGTCATAAAATTTTGTGAAATTGGTGGATTTCCAAGCATCAGTAACAAATGAAAGTTAGTGTGGGTCTACGTCATCCTGTAACAATGAAGTGGAGGTTTTGTTGCCTAAAGCGATAATTGAATCAAATTACCTGACGATTCTTTGTTGTTTTTGCGATTTTAAACATTCAAGTAACCGCTGTTGCACTGACGAAATTTTTGTGTCATCTGACAGATTGTACATTTTATCTACCAGAACCGCGTATATGAGCTACTGAAGGACGAATAATCTAAAATGAACTACTAATTTGTGAATATAGAGAAATTCTGAACCCAACCTGAGATATGCAGTTTTGTTTTGCCGAGAGCTAGCTTAAATAATGCAGTTTAATAAAATAGTAAGAAAGGGGCATTCAACCATTTTATTTTGAACATCAGCTAATACATTTCATTTTAACTAGCCTTAAATTACTGACAGGCAAAGTGAGCACAGTATAAAACACAACCTACGAATTGTGTGGTGATTTGCTCTAATTTTAACTTATTAATTTTGTACTAAAATAAGCAAACAAACGGGCAGTTCATCGAAATGTATTATTTCTTCTGGAATAAATCATAACGTGCTGCTTCCTTTCCTACTTTTATTTTATTTATAGTTTTGCTTAGTTCTTCTTCTGTTATGCCTTCTTTGATTCCTTCCTTTCTTTGGTATTATTTCAGTGTTTTCCTTTCTCTCTATATCTCCATTTTATTCCGATCCTCTTAGCTTAGCAAAATGTTCTTTCCATTTGTTGTCTTTTTTGTATCTTTAATATTCAGCCTCCGTCCCCTTTCTCCTTTATTTCTTTTTATATTTTTAGAAAGTTATGGAATAACTGATTTCCCCTACTGTCGTCGTTAAAATTCTTTCCAATGTCCTATTATACATTTTCTGAACTTATTTTGCTATTTTCTGTTTTCTCTATTCTTCTGTTCTGTAAATATCACTTCCATACCTTTTGGTCTTTGGCTACTTTTTCTTGTTTTTGTATACCTAATTACCTTTGTTTCAGCCGCATTTCTTTAATAAACTCTCTAATTCTAATAATGGATTGTCTAGTACAAAATTTCACGACCCTTTTATTAAATAATGTAAACACTTTCTAGTAGTGCATTTTATTATCATAAATACTTTTTGTATATAAAATTCGTAGCTTTACACTCTTACGAAACGCGCTAAAATAAATTAAATACTTCATATACACATAAAATACACACTTAAAGAACAAAGCTAATGTAAAACCAATTATATACAATTACTCAATTTTAGGAATGCAAAAGTAACTACACTGTATTTTCTAGTGCCCGTATAAAATCCTGAGTTTTCTCAATCACGCTATCAATAAATGGTCGTTGAATTGGATCCTCTTTCAGCATAAACATAACCAAATCGTGGGCATCCTGTAACAATTACAATACAATAATCACCTTATAATAGTACAACCAGTCACATCGAACCTGAGAAAATGGCGTTTCTTCTGGAAAATGAATCTTTCCTGACATTACAGCTAAGGCCACGGAGTCCCCCCTTTCATAAACGGCATCAAAGGGCGATTTAAAATAATACATTGCATATAACACACAGCCCAAACTCTGCAAAATGACGTTATTTTAAAAGGAAAACTTCTTATCCATTACCTTTACCCAAATGTCAGTTCTTTGGTCTATTACACAGTAGCTTTTAACATTAAACAGCTCTGGGGCTCTGTAGGGCATGGAGCACCTCTCAGCGGCCAGATCTTGCAACTTCTGGGCATCCTGCGAGCCACAAACTTGCACTTTGGCTGGGGCAACTGAGCCTTTGTTGTTGAACAAAATTATAAATTGATCGAGTGCAAGAATCATCAAAATTACCTAGATCCATCACGATGGGGCTCAACCCGTCAGTTAAGCATATGTTCGATGTCTTCAAGTCTCTATGAGCTAAAGGTTCTGGTTTTAAGTCGTGCATGTATTTTACAGCTTGACACACATCACTGAATATTCGTACAATTTCTGTTATAGACAGATATTCTTTGTTTGGAGACCTGACGTCCAAGTAATCATACAGGGTTCCTCTTCTGTAGTACGGAAGTACCATGTACACTTCGGATGTTGCGTTTACTACTATATCAGCTGATCCTGCAATTAAAAATATTGTAGTGGAGAGTGTACAGGGTGTCGCATTTTTGTTGGGATTAAATGGAAATATTCGTTATTATTACTGCTAGAAGAATATAGATACAGAGGGATGATGTAGGCGCTACAATTACAAACTTTATCGGGATTACACAGAACTAGACTTCGTTACAAACATGAAAATAAGGAGACATGTAGAATGAGTTACACATAGAAACCGCGAAGACAGTACTTAGAGGAGCACTGACAGATAAAAGACGAATGGAAAGGCAAAAACAAGATAAACAGGGTGAATGAGAAGTAAGTGTTTTAATTTTTTCTACTAAAAAGTACATCCGCATATGGTTTAAAAATATGCAGCGTAAAATTCCTCAGTTACGATAGAAACGGTGCCTGTACTATATACACAACTACTACTGAGTGATGTTAACTTTTTCTCACGTTTCACTACATCTAGGTACTTCTGTACTTACCGAACAAGAACACATTACAATAGGTTCTTCAGTTGGATGTTCTTTATAACGTAGTGTTCTTGGGTTATTAATAATAATATAACAATCTAATTTTTGGAATCAAGTACCATACCTTTGAATGTTGAGTCGATCAGTTCAATAATGTTAGGATGCTTCAATTTCTTATAATATTCTATCTCCTGGAGGGCAATTTTTTGATCTTCGATGCTGTGGCAGGTTATTCGTTTTATAGCATAGCGCTTCTTTGTAAAGGTGTTTTCCGCTAGATCTATAGTGCTGAAGCCCCTGGAACGCCAAAGAACGTTAATGGTGAAAGATATATGATCTGACGATGCTTACCCTTCACCAAGCCGTTCCTTAATTTCATACTTGGTATTATTAATGTAAATAACTTCCCTGCTACAGAAACAGCCCATTTTCATTATTAAACTTAAACCTAGTGTATTCATGGCACCGCACTGAATTATTTAGCTCCGTTTCCGACCCATATTGTAGTAACACCTGCGATGACAGTAGCAGAATGTGAGGTTAGGTGTGCGTTTGCCATCAGAGTTTTTACATTTATGGAATTGTGATTAGATAAGCGTCATTGCGGCTCGTTATCTGTATTGTTGTTTATTATACACAAATTATATACGTAAACAAGGCAAGTGGCGGCTAATAGTCGATAAAAATCCTTTGTCTCAACATTTATTGGAGTACTTCCATTACCAGTGGGAAAGTAGTGCATCTCTGTAGGACACAATTTCGTAAAAGTGTGGGTGGGGATGTTCTGCATTGATTTTCCTACCTGTTGCTTTCCTTTCCCATGAGTTCAGAGTCATTGTCTTCAGCAGAGGATCAACAGACGGTTGGTTTACTAAGGTAGGAACTAATTCCAATCAGCCGTGCCCGTTTAGTTTTTGTGTCCTCGATAGCTTCTCGTAATAGAAAGCAATTGGCACGTACATTTAACTTATAATTTGCAGCAACAATATGGAAGCGCGAGCAGACCATCAGGTGTCGCAACGGTTCAAGCTGCTGTATGGCGTGTCGACAGGATTGGGAGTTCTGCTCGTGGTGCTGGTGCTGACGTGGTCCCTTCACTTCCGCGGCGGATTTGGTGTGAGCGATGCAAGCAAGGAGTTCAATTGGCACCCTATGTTGATGGTTTTGGGGCTTGTTTTTATATATTCACAATGTAGGTTAGCGCCTACGGCTTGCTGAGTTGGCATTTATAATTCTGTTGTAGCAATGCTCATTTATCGAAGTGGACGAAACGTGAGGAAAAAGCCTTTGAAGTTGTGGCATGCTGGACTGCACTGTGCGTCTTTTATTATGGCCGTGCTCGCTCTGAAGGCCGCGTTTGATTCTCATAATTACGCCGCTCCACCTAAGCCCAATCTGTACACTTTGCATTCTTGGGTGGGCTTAAGCACAGTTATTTTATTTGCATATCAGGTGAGAATTTAGATTAGGTAAAGTGCTGTCTCAGCAATAAGGGGTTAACTGCAAAGTGACTTGTCCTAGATTACATAATTTCATAGAATTTTATAATTTTAATAATTCCTAACAATTCATAATTTTTTTAAATCATATTTGATAGTATTTCAAAATAATTGCAATGCTTACCCCTTTGTAAATACTTTTTTAAATTGTAATTTTCAATTTAATTATAACTTTATAATCGTCATCAATACGGTACTATATACATCAGCTTTGTACAACGCCATTAATTTTTATAGTCCTGTTGATTTACAATAAGATTAAAGGACAGTTAAACATCAGCATAGGCAATACCTTATAACTTTCATCACAAGAACTATTTTTTTAGTATATCATATTGCCAGTACCTATGCGGAAAGGGAATTATCGGAATTGTACAAAAATTCAAAATTCATTTTTTTGTGAAAATATGCTAGAATTTGTGAGTTTATTTTCTAGTAACTTTTCAAGAAAACCTTAGAATTTTAAATGCGAAATTCTAAACCAGGCGAACGGCCATAGAGCAAAATTTTTTGAAAAATCGAGTAATTAAAGTTTTTTCTAAAAAAAATTAATTTCCTGATGTAATTCGAATTCAATAGGATTTCATAGGTAAAACCAAAAGCTCTAGATTACGAGATTATTTATTTAATTAGGTAAGTTTCAAATAATAACCTATTTTTATCGCAGTTTAATAGATCACTTTAACTCGTTTTGAAGGTTAGAAATGTACGTATTATTAACCGATTGTGAGTAAAAATATTTTTTAGCTTATTCACAGCCAACTTTAGCTGGTTCTGTGCTTTTACTTTGCACAATTAGTTTAAAAATGCTTTGCAGCTGCAGTGCGCTTAGAATCCTGTCGTCTTTGTTATACAACATTCACACTTGACATAATATGTTAGATATCAAATCGTAGGTCGGTTAGGTTTTTTATTAATGAAATATTTTCATATTTCTCCAATTCCGTAAAATTGCTCGAAGATGTTGCAGCATTTACAGAATAAATTTATTATTAATAATTACATACTGACATCTGTTTTCTGATAAATATCATCTTAAACCGTTTGATGTTGGATTATATTTATTTGATTCTTCTCAAACGACTCTTGTTTAAAGAAACACAAATTTAAAGAAACACGAATTTCAATTTTAATTATATTTATTTAAAACATACAGTTTCGACCAATAGGGTTGAGTATGTAATTCATACTGATGTTTACAGATAGACTTTAACTACTTTATATACATACTATAAGGGGACAGATGGCTTCTAGTAATCTGTAACCCTCTACATTGTGTACGTCACTTTATTTTAATTAGATAGATTTTATTAATTAGTTAGTTAGCTCTTGTAACTCGTGGGCCCTTAGGGTTCTTATAACCCTCGTAACTGCAGGTTCTTTATTTAAGTAGGCTCACACGCACCATAGGCGGATCTAGAGACTTCCGGGGGGGGGGGGGGGTGTCAACTAATTTTTGTAGATTGAACAGTAAGACTAAACTGATAGTTTAGGTAGATGCTACCTAACCTACTATAGTACAACTTATGACAATTATGTTTTGAATATCACATTATTCAAATGTCCACCTCGGCTTCGTTTGCAGAATTGAATCCGATGAACCCAATTTTCGGTAACTTTGTGCCATACATCAGGTGTAATTTCATTAATGCAGCGTTCGATGTTCAATTTTAAAGCGCCAATAGTTCGAGGTTTATTGGCATAGACCAACGACTTTAAATAACCCCACAAGAAAAAGTCTAAAGGTGTCAAATCACAACTTCTTGGAGGCCAATTAACAGTTCCATTGCTAGAGATTACAGACTCACCAAACTTTTCTTTCTTTTTATAAAATTTTTGGATAATAACCAAACGTTGTTGAAGCGTGTATTTTGACATGATGAATTGTCA
Source organism: Agriotes lineatus (assembly GCA_940337035.1). Lineage (NCBI taxonomy): Eukaryota > Metazoa > Arthropoda > Insecta > Coleoptera > Elateridae > Agriotes > Agriotes lineatus. The sequence goes on from CALNHX010001560.1 coordinate 206,301, forward strand.
AAGTATACTAAAAACAAATGACAGCTAGTAAGATTTCTAAAATTTTAGATATGGTTGCTATGGCGTTTTGAAAACATCGTTCCTATTGGGAAACCCTATATTTAGAATAAAAGAGGAAAAAATAAAAATTGATTTTTCAGAACAAAATATAATATATATTTGATTTTTTTCGATATCAGCAAATAAACGCACAAGTTAAATTAACCTTATATTTAAAAACAGGAATAATGAATGGCTATTTTAGAGGCTATACAAAAATAACAAAAAAGTAAACTTTACACTATTTTAAAAGAATAATAAACCACTCTAGCTATGCTAAAATTAAAAGTAAAACATATACAGGGTCCGGCAATGGGTGGGGGGGGGAGTGGGGTGGAAGATATTTAAAAAAAATGGAATGTCCTATATTTAGGTAACTTGAAAGTTTTGCATTGAAATACTAATAATTTTAGTATCAAGTTGGATGGGTCTAACGTCAACTATTTTGGAGATATTTACAATTTTATGTTAAAAATCTCAGGCAGCTGCTGTAATATAAAACAATTGAATGAAGCAAAACGTTATCAAAAAATTATGATTTTGATAAACTACTTTTCAATGGTGGTTTTGGGTATTGCTGACATAAAAGGTGCTAAACATTAGCAAATTTAATAAATTCGGATTTTTCTCAAATGGAATTTTGAATTTTTGAAAAGCTTTTTTTGATATGTTACTTCATATCTCTAAATTCAACTGTTTTTCAGATATGCGTGTTTCATTATAAAAAGCAATTTAAGCAACTTAAGATACTTCATTTCAAGAAAAACCGACAAAAAAGTCTGTGTTTTATATTCTACTAGACAAGCGAAGTATATTTATCCAATTAATTACTAACATTAAAATGTCTTAATTATTATCCATTCACAAAACTCGTGAACTGTCAATGTTAATTTTTTTCCATATTTGCTGAGTGTACCTGGAAATTACAGTTTTTTTGGGAATGTACTTCGGATCTAGTAATTTCTAGTAATATTTGAAGTTAGGTTATGTTACATGTGTCAAAAGATTTTCATTGTAATAATTAATTATAGCCTTTTTTTCCCCTTCAATAATAAAACCCTATGTCCTTTCTGTTCCATTGCAATTGAAGTGTATGCACAGAAATTAAAGCATTTTGGAAATAATTTTTCTACAAGAAAGTGTGACATAAGTCAAGTTGTAAATTTCAAAAATTTTAGTGCTGCCAAAATCAGCAAGCAAAATTTAAACAAAGTACCAACTTGACAGCGTTTTGACAGTTCACCAGTTTTGTGAATGGCTAGTACTTTCCCATGTATTTTTTTGACGTAGTCCGTGTTCGTTTATTGTCTGGCCCGGAGCTCTGTCCGAGTTATTGAGTCATATTTCGTTGAGTGGTGTAATCAGGCGACGGAAAATGCGTTCTGTCGTAGAAGTCAGGGGACCATCGCTGAACTGCTGGCGATTTTTCTAATTTATTCTCGCCAATCTCGGACCCAGTTAAGACGTTTATAATTCTTCGCCTCCGGTGCGTTGTTTCGCGACCGAAGGGCTCGTTCAAGAAGTTCTGCCCCAGTCTTCATAGCAGAAAGTTTGTTGGAATTTGAGTGCCGGGCAGCGAGTGGTTTGTGCGATGTTCTAGGACGACGTAATTTCGGACGAGGCGTTTTTGTTTCTATCTGTTTCTGCTCACCGAATCGTGAGAGAAACAATTTGCACCTGTTGCACATTAAATCAAGACATCCTTATTAAGCCTAAGTGATTTTTTTTCGTGTTATTGTGAGAAGTTTTGCCCTTGCAAATCCAGTTTATGTCGTGCCTAAAGAAACTTGGAGTAATTTTTCGCGCTCTTGCTGGTCGCTGTCTTCATCTATCAAACACTTGGTTGCGAACACCTTTTGCTGCTGCTCCTGTTCCGACCGAATTTTTGCACAACTTTTTTCTACGCTCTTGCTGCACCGCCGCCTCTAGCTGTCGTCAAGCTGCTGCAGAACCCTGCCATCGTAACATCTTCGGACACCCGGACTTATTTCGTTGTCTTGCTAAATGTAAATTTGTCAAATCAAGTCTAGTTTCTTGGATGTAATATGAAACCACTGGTCTTCAACCAGTGACGGCGAGTGCTGAAGGTAAATGATTGTAAAGTCATAGCATGTTTCCCCATTGATCAAGCCCCAAGAGTATTGGCTTGGATCAGGGCTTCAAACTTTCAGGAGGGTGGCCATTGCAGGTGAGTCATTTAATTTTGAGGCCACCCTCCTTGTACCCGCAGACCTGGGGAGCTTGGCGGACGACGCTGAGGTGGATCGCAGCAAACCCGGTGGACTTTTGCATAGCTTCCGTGAACTTTCTCGCTTTTGTCACGAAAGCAATTCATTTTCTAAAGCGAGTGGTGCCTCGAGCAATATCTTTGTGTCGAAATTCTGGGAGTTTTGAGTAAAAGTATAGGGTAAGTTCTCGTCGGATTCATCAAGCCATTGAACCCCGCCTTAGCGATCGAGCTAGACCGAGGGTAACAGAAACATTTCCATCTGTTTCGAGACATTTTCGATCTGTGTCATTGCCTTTTCCCTGAATTTGTACTTTAGTGTGTCCAATGTCGATTGAACTGAATTATCATGTAACAGATCTCTGTATAAATGTCAATTACTTGAAAATCAGGTATATATGTTTTCGCTTTCCCGCATCTCAATTTGATAATTAACAGGTTTTATAAATCGCTACTTCATCACTGCTTGTGAAATATATTACTGTTCACAACTGGTTGCAAAAAGTGAGACGTTTCAAAACTTCACTCAATTCTGAAAAATAATACTTTATAACCTACGTCAGAATTAGAGAAAATGTTAAAATAAGCATTGTTTTACATACGAGTGCTAGGGATGGACGCGTGAAGTGAAAACAGTCGGGTCATGGCGGGTCCCGTTGTGAATGTGAGGAATACTTGAAAATTGAGCCGTGAACGTCAGTGAAAATTTCCAAGACTGCAGGGTGTCCCGCTCCCTCGAGTGACGGAGCTTCGCACCTGTGTTGTGTCGCGAACGTTGAGTCTACAGTCAATTGCGTGGCTACGTCTATAGCCCATCAAGTAGTACTTTTAGTTCCTCGGACGTAGAGTACTTTTAAACCTAGGAATTAAAAGTGTTACCTAGCAACAAATACCTTGTTGTACTCGTATCATCAAAATAAACGTCAATTCCAATGACAGCTCTTGGTATTAAAAGTAATGTCTTTGAAGAGTGTTACAAGACATGTTTCGGTGAGAAATCAATATTTATCCCTTGTTGTAACCTATTGTAGTCAATTTTAATTTATTTCTTCTTGTTTCTACTACTCTGATTGCAACATACCTCGTAAATTATTTCACGTCTAAAACAAATTTTATTTTAGAGATTTTAGTTTTGTTGCGGGTCCTTTAGTGGTTTTAAATGTCAACATTATGTGCGATCTAAATTTGAATTTTCAAGTAAACGCTGCTGGTCACGTCGTGAGTGGAGAGTCACGCCGTGAATGTGAGTGCATGTGAGTGTTTAAAGCAAGCGTGAAATGTGCGTCATCTGTAACAAGTACTTACCTTTAAAATTGAACTTTCACAGGCTTTGGATATTTTATACTTTGACTAACTAGTTCTACAATTGAAAACAATTACAATGAAAACATTATACTATTAGCAAAATTTAAAAATACGCCGGTAACTACGCAGCGCAGTTCATTCTTTTGTCTAGTGGCGACTGGTAGACACTAGACAGGTCACAGAACCAACATCGACGAACGACGAAAACTCCTGCCAACGCTGGGGGAGTGAGGGCAAATTTGCGCCTATTAGAATTAAAAGGAAATTAGGAATATGGAGAAAACATACAGCAAATTTAAATTACCTGCGGATGCTGTAAGGGTGCGTTTTGTTTATAATTAAAACAAAGTACAGTCGAACCTCTATTTAACGAAGTCGTAAATTCGCCGAAAAAAATTCGTAATATAGAAAATTCGTTATTTAGAATAATTCGGTATATATGTATGCACATATATCATGTATGTTTAATTGACCTGAAAATGATTACATAAGTTGTAGTTTTATGTGAAGTTTAATGTACGTAATTATTAATACATACATAGCTACATATCTATGTGCATAATATGTAACATAAACGTACATTATGTATGATTGAACACAAGCTATTATACATAATGTACAAAGGAACATAAAAGCCGCACAGAAACATTAGGTATGTACTTAGGAAAACATCAGTTGTGGACTTAAGAGTTCTTAAAGAAGTCTGTAATTTTTAGTTGCACTTTGCATTTAAACAATACACGTTTTCAGAAAATACCTGGCACTGATTTAAAGATTTGAATAAACTTGCCGGAACATTTTCACGATTTTGCAATGCACGACGGATGGTCTCAAATGCCTCAAAAGTTTCGCGGTCCGACGGCGCGGCATTTTCAATTCGTGGTACAAACTTAGCTTAACTTAATGCTGTGAAACAATTTGTTAAACTGAACAGTACAGTCTTTGAACGAATGCGGCATTACCGCCTAATGACCCCATCAATATTCTAGGAAAATTCCGAAACTGAACCTGTGGTAAATAAGAAAGAACCTTCCTGGAAACAACTCATTCGACTTAACAATACAGCCATTGAAGGAATGCAGCATTACCGCCTAATCACCACATTAGAGAGAACCTTCCTGGAATTCAAACTACCTGACAAGGATTTATGACCCTAATTTTACTACGTTAAATAGAGATTGTGTTCGCTAAATAGAGGGAAATTTATATATAAATATTAGCGGACATTGACGCTTCTAACCAAAATTTTGCTAAATAGAGAATTTTTTTAAATAGATGTTTGTTGAATAGAGGTTCGACTGTAGTCAACTTTTTATCTGATTAAATTTTTTAACAGGTCCAAAGGGGTGTCAATTCACCCCATTGACCTTGGATTTGCCAGTGACACACACACCTTGATGGAAAAACGCCATAAACGCTTTTTACATTTATTAAACCAATAAAAGCTCTACTTTCGTATCTATAATTAATTTTGAAAAATTAAATTCTTTCCTTTGCCTTTCTGTAATTGGGCACAGTCTAATGGGAAATTTGCTACTCTTTAATTGGTGGAGTAGTAATGTCAATACTGCTACTTAGTCAGTGCAAGGAAAAGCTTGATCGTTGTAGAGGAAATTATCGGTAAAGAAAATTTCACCGCGAGCCCTCAATTTGCTGTAGTGATAAAATCGCCCGCTGATCGAATGTAGTGACAAGTACGCAATTAAAGGTAATAGAAATTATAGGTGTCAGCCCTCAATTTGCTGTAGTGACGAGATCGCCCGCTGATCGAAAATAGCAACAAATATATAATTTTAGGAATAAAGGAAATTATGGATATTTGCTGTAGCGATGAGATCGCCCGCTGATCGAAAGTAGAGACAAACACGTAATTAGGAATAAAGTAAGGTGTCCAAACTGTTGTGCCTTCTGACTCTGTCGAGTTAACGATTAACCTCTTCATATCCCTTTTTCTTTGCTTAAATATCAGCCAGTAGTGGATGTCTCTCTCTGGAATACCCATGGTGTTTCCACCATACAACTAATCACAGCGTTTCCGCTGTGTAATTATCCGATCAAAATGTATCCATCATGATCGCAGTATCCCTACTGCAGTTTCAATTGTATTGTAGTATTTTCGATGCTCCCGAACTGGATGACTAGCACCCGGAGTTGTAATCCGTATTTGGCTTTTGCCTGCGTGACGAATTCCCAAATTATACTATGCCCAAATATCTCCAGTCCCCTGTAAGCAAAGTGTTTTTATGCAAAAAAATTACTACACCATGATGGGTGCCAATGGACAGCTAACGATTAGGAAATTGTAAGAAGACGACCTTGAAATAAGAACAGATTGTGAATACCGACCATTTTTCAACCTAACCTAACCTTAATTTAACTTGCAATCGTACGTGAAATCACAATGCTAAACGTGAAGGCTGTGTTTGATAGCTCATACATGTATGAAATGATAGTATAGTAGTTTTCGTCAACTGAATATCAAAAAAAAAAAAACTGAAAAAATCGGAGGCATTTCTGAAAAAAATTAGTAGTCCATTTTTTTTCTATAATAATTTTCAAGGTCAACTTTCTAGGGAATAAGTTGCATTCCTGCAGGGTCCCTAGTTTTAATAATGTTGGTACATAGATCTTTAGTTCTTTTTTTCCATTAAAAAAATTATTTGTCATTTTGACAGATGTCATAATAGTGAGTAAAACGAACAGCATAGTAAAATATTGCAAATTTATTAATGATTAAACTTACAATATTTGAAAATAAACATAACGAACGTTTGATTCCATGTAAAAAAATGATATTTGTCAAGAGTTCAAATTAAGAAACTTTGACATTCAAAATTGACACATAACCATAATTGTGAAAAAGTTCTACCAACACGAGGTATACAAATTTCTTAGCGTTTTACTCACATATCTACCAACATTGTAACACTTTGACAGTTATTATAGAAAAAAACGTACTTTATTTAGTTTTGTATGCTTTCATTGCAAGATCTGTGTAACAATTATAAATGTACAAATGGAAGTATTCATAATCATGAAAGCGCATTTGAAAGATGGATTAACTAATATAATAGAACATGTGCAAGGAAAATTTTCTGAAAAAAGTGAACGTTTATACACGCCTAAAGACATGAAAGCCTTTGCAAAGGTATTTCATAAAATGAGAACTATGTGGTATTATAAGCCTACTTTGGTGCACAAGCTATTACTTAACGACCTTGAAGCCACTGTATACCATTTCTCATCAAAGCCTGATAATTTTTTACATGTGTGAGCACTATTATTTCATAGTATATCAGGATAATTGAATTATAATTTCATGATGTTTGACAATAATCACAATGATTTTATAGTATTTTATAATTATATGATGGCATTTAATAGTATCTCACGTTAGTATGGGATCCGGCCGCATGATTGATACGCTCATCTGTTATTTTATCGAAATGCAATTTTAATGAAAGATTACATATGGGCTCGTACATCGCAGCTGGTGTACCTAGCCACATCTTGCAGCTAGTACCTGTAATGTAAGGTGTTATAATTATTTTTTTTAAATTAGTTCATTTGTTTTTGAAATAAATGAAGGGCCATCTGAAACAGAGTGATCTAAAGAACTCGAAAGAAAATAGGTTTCCACCTCTCAGTCTGCTGCAGAAATAGGTGGAAACGTATTTTTTTCAAGTTCTTTAGATCACTCTCATATTTCACAATAATTTCAGTGATTTTATAGTATTTTATAATAGTATGATGGTGATTCATAGTATTTCGTAGATATTTACAAATTATACAGTAATTTATTACAATTTCATAGTAGGTATTTTATAGGACGTTTGTAGATTTTGCAATAATTCATAACAACTTCATGACAAATGGTATTTGATAATAATTTCAATGATAATAGTATTACTTAATAACAGAGCTGGGCAAAATACTTTTAAAAACTGGTGTGATACACGCACACAACTTCCTTTTACAGTGATCTTCTAATTGGCCAAAAATTTGATTTTAAATTTTTAAGCATTTGTCAAAATTTTTAAAAAATTAGAAATTCTACAAAAACGGTGCAAAATAGAGCGTTAGGTAAAGAGACAAATGTTTTCTAGAATTTTAAGCTGAATTCAAAAATGTAATAATATACCGGGTGTTCTATTTAAAATTGGAGTTAATAAAAAAAATAGAAAAAAAACAAAAAAAACCCATTTTAGAAGTATTCATCTGGAAAATCACCTATCTCACATCAATACACATTAAATATGTAATAAAAATGTAAAGTTTAAAAAAAATCGTTAGAGCCGTTTTTCAAAAAATCGAAAAAAACTGAAAAATTACAAGAGTAAACACCTACTTCCGGTTATGCGATTTTCTTGAAAAGCTTGCTGTCGCATCTACATAGTACACAAAACTTATATATGAAGTTTCAACTCCATACCTCTTTCCGTTTTTGAGATATTCTGTTCACAGACAGACACACACACACACAGCCAGACAGACCAATGGAAAAAAAATGTTTTTTGGGATCAGGGGACTCTAAAACGTGAAGATCTGTTGAAAACTCAATTTTGAATTTTTGGGGTGAATCCAATACTTCCTGTATTCTAAAAGGAAGTAAAAAGTATTTAAATACTAAATACTAAATACTTTTTGAAAATTGAATGTATTTAAATATTAAATACTTTTTTTGAGCAAAAGGTAAGTATTTAAATACTTTCAGAGTATTTAAATACTCTCAAAGTATTTAAATACTGCCAAGATTGTATTTAAATACTAAATACTTCGCAAAGTATTTGCACCTAGAAATGCAAATACCGTCTATTAAAAAGTATTTAAATACTTAGTATTTAAATACTACAAAGTATTTAAATAAAAAAAGGTATTTACAAATACAAATACTGCCCAGCTCTGCTTAATAACATGTTTTCATTTCATAGTAATTTCATAGCAATTTTATAGCATTTTCTAATGATTCTATAATTTCATCACATTTCGTAGGATTTTGTTGTATTTCATAATAATTCCAATGAGAAAACTTCATATGATTTCATATCATTTTAGAGTATATAATAATATTTCATAGTACTTCATTACAATTTCATGGGATTTTATAACAGTTTCATAGTATTTCAGAGCATTTCATAATGATTTAATAATAATTTGACAATTTAATGGTATTTCGTAGCATTCCAGAGTATTCAATAATAATTTCATGTTTCGTAGACTCCATACACATTTCATTGTATTTCATAATAATTTTGTGTTTCACTATAATTTCATAACATGTCACAATTCAATAATGTTATGGTATTCGTCAGCATTTCAGAGTATTTCACATTATTGCATAGTATTTCTAACAATATATTTTTTAATACATTCATATCATTTCAAAATTATTTTCTAACAATTTCAGGGAATTTCATAACAATGTCAATAGGTTGACAGTATTTCATAATGTTTAATAGTATTTCGTAACAATATAATATTGTATTTAATAATTTTATAGTACTTCACGATAATTTCTTGGTTATTCTTCTTAACATAGAATTTTGGCTTAGACCGCATAGTATTTGTAGATGAACACCCAGCATTCTCTGGCTTAATGTGCCTTGCACATTGTGAACTCGCACAAAAACAGCAAAACTGCCAAATCTGCCTAAGTATCCTCGTTCTCAAGATACTCAAACAACACAAGTCACCAAAGAGCATGGCCATCGTGCGGGTTTTTGTTCCAAGTTCACAAGGTGCAAGGCACATTAAGCCAGAGAATGCTGGGTGTTCATCTACAAATACTACGCGGTCTAAGCCGAATTTCTATGTTAAGAACAATAATTCGAGTAACCGCGAAAGCCTCAAACAGTATAATTTCTTGGTTTTTTAATAAAATTTCACATTTCAGTATAATCGTTTGATATTTTATATTAGTAGGATAGCATTTCATTGTATGTAATAGCATATCAGAATATTTCAAAATATTCCAAAACATTAATAGTAATTCATACAATTTATGGTATTTCATAACAATTATTTAATAAAAAGTTTTTATAGTACTTATGTCATAACGTCATAAACAGCAATTTATATTGATTTCATAGTATTTTATAGCATTTCAGAGTATTTCATAATCATTTCAATAGTTTGATAGAGTTTCATAATAATTTCATATTTCATAACAAATTTGTGGCATTTTGTACTAGTATCATAGTATTTCACAGTAATTTAATAATAATAAGATAGCATTTCATGGTACTTCATAAAATGTTGATAGTATTTTATGTTTTCATGGTATTTCACAAATAATATTACCTATATAATAATTTCATCAATAGTTTGATAGAGTTTCATAATAATTTCATATTTCATAACAAATTTGTGGCATTTTGTAACAGTATCATAGTATTTCATAGTAATTTAATAATAATAAGATAGCACTTCATGGTACTTCATAAAATTTTGATAGTATTTTATGTTTTCATGGTATTTCATAAGTAATATTATATAATAATTTCATCAAAAGTTTATCGCATTTCATTGCATTTCAGAGTATTTCATAATAATTTCATATACCATAACAAATTTGTGGCATTTTGTAACAGTATCATAGTATTTCATAGTAATTTAATAATAATAAGATAGAATTTCATGGTACTTCAAAAAATTTTGATAATTTTTTATGTTTTCATGGTATTTCATAAATAATATTATATAATAATTTCATCAAAGGTTTATCGTATTTCATAGCATTTCAGAGTATTTCATAATCATTTCGATAGTTTGATAGAGTTTCATAATAATTTCATATTTCATAACAAATTTGTGGCATTTTGTAACAGTATCATAGTATTTCACAGTAATTTAATAATAATAAGATAGCATTTCATGGTACTTCAAAACATTTTGATAGTGTTTTATAATGTTTTCATGGTATTTCATAAATAATATTATATAGTAATTTGATCAAAAGTTTATCGTATTTCATAGTATTTCAGAGTATTTCATAATAATTTCATAATATTTCATAGTACCTATATCATAAAAAAACAGTATTTCATCCAATTGATTACATAGTATTTTACGTTTATATCAAGGATTTTATTGTATTTCATACAATAGTATGACATTTCATAGTATTACATCATTATATTTGATAGTACCTATGTCATAAAAAAACGGTATTTTATATTGATTTCATAGTATTTACGTTAATTTCAAAGACTTTATTGTATTTCATGCAATATTATGGAATTTTATAGTATTTTATAGCATTTCAGAGTATTTCATAATAATTTCATATCTCATAGTACCTCTGTGATAAAAAACAGTATTTTATATTGATTTCATAGTAATTTACGTCAATTTCAAGGATTTCATTGTAGTTAAAATAATAGTATGTCATTTAATAGTATGTCATTGCATTTCATAATATTTTATAGTATCTATGTCATAAAAAAGCAGTATTTTATATTGATTTCATAGTATTTTACGTTCATTTCAAGGATTTTATTGCATCTCAAATAGTATGTCATTTCATAGTATTTCGTAGCATTTCAGAGTATTTAATTATAATATTTGATAGTACCTACGTCATAAGAAACAGTATTTTCTATTGATTTCATAATATTTTACGTCAATTTCAAAGATTTCATTGTAGATCAACTAATAGTATGGCATTTCATAGTATTTCATATTAATTTTATAATATATCGTAGTACCTATGTCATTAAAACAGTATTTTATATTGATTTTATACTATTTTACGTTTATTTCAAGGATTTTATTGCATCTCAAATAGTAGTATGACATTTCATAGTATTTCATAGCATTTCAGAGTATTTAATTATAATATAATATTTGATAGTACCTACGTCATAAGAAACAGTATTTTATATTGATTTCATAGTATTTTACGTTGATTTCAAGGATTTTATTGCATCTCAAATAGTATGACATTTCATAGTATTTCGTAGCATTTCAAGAGTATTTAATTCTAATATTTGATAGTACCTACGTCATAAGAAATAGTATTTTATATTGATTAGATTTTACGTTTATTTCAAGGATTTTATTGCATCTCAAATAGTAGTATAACATTTCATAGTATTTCATAGCATTTCAGATTATTTAATTATAATATAATATTTGATAGTACCTACGTCATAAGAAACAGTATTTTATATTGATTTCATAGTATTTTACGTCAATTTCAAAGATTTCATTGTAGTTCAAATAATAGTATGGCATTTCATAGTATTTCATAATAATTTTATAATATATCGTAGTACCTATGTCATTAAAACAGTATTTTATATTGATTTTATACTATTTTACGTTAATTTCAAGGATTTTATAATAAAATAAAAACAGTGATAAAAAACAGTATTTTATATTGATTTCATAGTATTTTACGTTTATTTCAAGGATTTTATTGCGTCTCAAATAGTATTATGACATTTCATAGTATTTCAGAGTATTTAATTATAATATAATATTTGATAGTACCTACGTCATAAGAAACAGTATTTTATATTGATTTCATAGTGGTTTACGTCAATTTCAAAGATTTCATTGTAGTTCAAATAATAGTATGGCATTTCATAGTATTTCATAATAATATTATAATATATCCTAGT